>CM062818.1:818415879-818876049 GCA_031772625.1 Pinus tabuliformis
AGCCATATCATGCTCACCTACATGCACACCCAGTGAGCTATGAAAAGGAAACAAAAAACTAGGCCAATAATCCAAGAAGCCAAATGGAAAGTGCCACTACAAATCTAGATGAGGAGAGGAGCCTCGTTATTTATGAAGCCACTTAATAGAACTCAAATATGACAAATAGGACCTAGCCTGAGCTACAAAAGTGGACCAACCAAAGCCCGTAGTTCTTGCTAACCAGAGAAGTCATGGGAATTATAAGTAAGGGGAATGGGTAACCCATATCTTCAAATGACATAATTAACACCGGGAGGAGGAAAATGGATATAAATGTACTAAATCTAATTTCCACAAAAGTTGGGTTGTGATAGTCTTAGCAAGATGGTGGAATTTCAATGTTGTTGTATTGTGCAGACTTGGGATAAAGGATCTTGTTATTGTGGGCAAATCACATGAGTGTGTCTATAATAAAAGTTATTGTGGGCATGTGCTACCACATCCCCTGGCCACTTGGTCAAGTGGGGCGGTGATAGCCCTCTCAGCACCCTTCGCCCTTGCTTAAGAAAAATACTAACTAAACTAATAACATTTTTAACTCATCAGGTGTACATCAATTGGTTTGCATGGGGTTTAGTCCCAACTAGGTCCTAGGTTCAAGCCCGATGGAGAGGGGTTGAAGATACAAGTCACTTGGAGGGAGCTAAAAGATATCACAAGTGGTATCCAAGCTCGATTAAGCTTCACACAATCCTAGTGATAAGCATCTCAGTCTAGGTTTATCATTCTTCTTCCATCCAGTAAGTAGTATGACCACAACATAGCGGCTCAACCCAATCACAAAAAAATAGAAAACATAATTTTACCTCTATTAAAATGTAACAACAATTAAAAATAATAAAGCTATTCAATTCAATTTATTATATTGTAATTATGTTTTAATTAATAAAATTGAAAATTTCATATTATTCATATCATATTAAAATAAATTTAAGTAATAATGATTAATTTTGGTAACCATAGTAACATATTAGAAACAAGAATATGTGTGTGTGTGTGTGTGCGTGTGTGTTAAGATCCATTTTATTATATAAATTAGAATAATGATTCATATTCATAATTATCATATTTCAAAAAATTATATTTAAATTTAATTAATAAACTTATAAAACTTAATACATATAATAAACTTTTTTTCTAAACTATGTAAAAGTATATAATCAATGTATATTATGCCCATATATATGTAATTATATGCATTATTAGGATTTTAATAAAATTAAAAATAAGAAATTTTCTATATATAAAAATGTGAAATTTATATAAATATAAATAATATTATTAAGGACTAATATTAATCATCTTAACATTGGATCTACCAAGGGCAGAGAGGAATCAAATCTCTCAAGGTTCAAACCTTTAAGTAAGCTTTGAACTAACAAAGGGGTTTGCATCTTGAGAGATTTGATCTCTCTCTATGCAAGTTTTTTGGTACATCTAGAGTTAAAATGGATCTATGTTAGTTAATATGAAATCAAAATACTTCATAAGTTGAGACATGTCAAGATAGTTACATGATTAAATCCAACTAACCTGAATTATATGTGAAGAAAAAAATAATATTAGACATGTTTCGATCGAATATTATCTTTTCTACTCGCACAGATTTATTGAATAGAGACATGAACTTAACAACATAATTAATGTGAAGTTCAGAAACTTGCTTCATGTTACATTTCAATGCTTAATGTTTCTCCATAGGGAATATCTCTCTATATTCTCATTGCATGATTATTCCTCCATCTTTCAAAGACACTTTCTTAACTTATAGGACTAGAGTATTCCTTCAAGTATATGTGAATCTAGCCATGTTTCTAATTGTAATTCCTGGAATCGATTATATTCAATTAGCATAAAATAAGCTATTGATGCATATTTCCAACTTGCATATGTATGCTAATATACTTTTCTTACATGTTGGTTAAACAAAGAGAAATATACAGGATGCTACATACAATTTGCTATAAATAATCTTATGCAACCCAATGCAAGAAATTCTCAATAGGGACGTCACTACTCTAGTGGCACTTGCTATAACTAAACCATATCTTAGCATATTCCATAATTTTAATATATTACTATCTCAAATCTATTATATGCTTTTAATGGTAACCAAATTTTAACTAGCTTCATCTCATTATTTCATTCCATTCTCATAAATCATATTTCCTTTAATTGTATCTTCATATCTAAGGAAATTTTGCAATCCCTGACATGAATGAGAAGGTCAACACAATTCATCATTAACTCATCCAAAAATCTAACACATTGGAGGGAAATATTCCATAAGAAAGGTTTGAGTTTATCTAATTTTAAATTTTCTTTTTATTTATATGTTTAATAGGTGTGAAATACATGAATTTTCTTCCCAAAATCATTGCAATAGGCAAATACGAGCTATTTTTTTACAAATAACATGATCCCTAGAAATGTGCACATCTTTCTATTTGAATTATTTTGGCCCTTGTTTATCCTTTGGCACTCAAAAGCCATGCACACCTCCACATTAGACTCTATATATATTTTAGTGTGTTAAAATTTTTCATGTGCATTCCTTTATGTAAAATAAAATGACTCTTACGGACTATAAATGCAAAGGGGATAACATAAGGATTATGTTGTAAGTGATCCTTCTCATAGTCAAATACCATGGTTAAGTGGCAAAAATAGTTGGTTATTAGACCCTACATGTAGGTTACCTAGTTTGATCACCATGAAAAACACCTATAGACAACAATATATGCCCTCGTTGGGGTTACTTTGTCATTACACTTAGATATGGATGCCAATAAGAGATTTTGCATAACAGGGATGGTTGACGAGTACTTGACCATAATCAATGAAGAAAAACAAGTGCCTCAAAATATATTTTCAATTGAATATTGCTAGGCTAAAGACCACTGAATGGGTCCTTGACAACATGTGAAACCTATATAGGGTTTTTTTTACAAGGATTTGAGTTGGATACATGTACCATGAGTAGGTTTAATGCAGTGGAAATGGTGTTAAGTAATAAATATAGCTAAGGGGGAAACAATGGCCTTAATATACTTAGTTGAATATTCTTCAGGAGAAACACCATTAACAACACCTAGAAACCTTGATATGGGCCCTTTATATGGAGAATTTACTATTAGCAATGAATTTTGATACAATTTTCAAGTCTTGGGAATCATTGATATGTTTTGGGTCATTAAACAGAGTTGGGGTGTAGGAATTTACCGGGTAAGTTCCTCAGATAAAACACCAAAGGACACTGCTCACAAACAGATCACAGATCAATACACCAGTATTCTTGACGTGGTTAAAACCCTCAAAGAGGGAAAAAATTCATGACCTTAGCCAATGCGGCCACATCAGGCAATTTATTAATAAAAGAAAGAAAATTTACATAAGCTTCTCTCATTAACGGTCACCCTACAAATGACCCTCCATGCTCTTTAAATAGAGATCATGGACCAATCAAGTGTTAAGCCATGGATCAAGTGTTGGTAATACTGAGGAGAGAATGAACCATCGGATCACTTCATGTCTAGAACATCTCATGACCGTTAGATTGTAAGTTACAAAAGTACATAGTAAAGAAACAAACTTTACCTAACTCTACACTAGACCAAGTTATACTTAGCTATTTCCTATGTGTCGGAATATCCTAACATCCCCCCTTAAGAACAACTTGGGATAGGATTGAAGGACGTACAAATATGACACAATAGGAGAAGGAAGGAGGAATTAGAGCATATCTCCCCTTAGTGACAACTTCCTGAACTCCAACCATAAATCAAAGTTTAGTAAACTTGACCTCTGTGATAGCCTTTGTAAAGATGTCTACAGCTTGATCATTGGTTGAACAATATTGCACTTCAAGAACATGGTCATGAATGAGCTTTCTGATGAAGTGCATGTGTAGTTCAATGTGTTTCCTGCATTGGTGTTGGAGTGGATCTTTGCATAGTTGAATGGGACTTTGATTATCACACCAAAGTGTAGTCGGATGCTGCTGCTAAAAGCCAAACTCTAACACGATCCGATGAAGCCACAAGGCTTCCTTACTAGCTTCTATGGTGCCACGATACTCTGCTTCTACTGAAGAAAGAGAAATGGAACTTTGTTTCTTACAAGCCAATATAATAGCTCCAGAACCAAGAGTGAAGACATAACCTGGAGTAGACTTCCGATCATTAGGGGTCACCAACCTAATCGGAATCAATGAAACCAACCAATAGAGGAGATCATTCCAAACTACAATGAATCCCAAACTAAATTATACCTCGAACATAATGAAGTATTATTTTAGTTGCTTTCTAATGACTTTCATTTAGATTTTGCGTAAATCGAGCAATAAGGCCAACAACAAAGGAAAGGTCAGGAGGGGTATGGGTCAGATACAAAATTTTTCCTACAAGCTGACGGTATAAGGTAGCATCAACCTCAGGGGAAGTACAAGTGACTGAAATTTTGGCTCCAGACTGAAAGGGAGTAGGGGTTTTCTTATAGTCTTCCATGTGAAAGTGGTGTAGAATATCACACGCATACTTGGACAGGGAAACATAAATACCTTCCTTGGATTGCAAAACTTGAAGACCAAGAAAATAATGCAAGTGTCCTAAGTCTGTCATTTCAAACTTATTTTTAAGGTTAGAATTCACATGGTTTATAAGGTTGGGATCACGAACAGTAAGGATAAGATCATCAACATAAAGAACAGGAATGATAAGATACTTACCCACTTTCTTGGTGTAGACAATATTGTCAGAATGGTACCTAGAAAAGCTAGTATCTAAAAGAAAGCTATTGATTTTGGCATATCAAGCCTGAGGGGCTTGCTTGAGACCATAAAGGGATTCCTTAAGGTGACATACAAGGCTAGATTCTATTTGTATAAAGCCAGGAGGTTGTTCCATATAGATTTCTTCATGCAAGTCCCCATGCAAGAAGGTAGATTTAACATCCATCTGATGGACTTCCCATTTGAAAGAGTCAGCAAGGAAAAGAACAAGGTAGATAGAATTCATTTTGGAAACAGGGGAGAAGGCTTCAGTATATTTAATTCCTTCAACTTGTGAAAAACCCTTAGCAGCAAGACGAGCTTTATGTTTATCAACTTTTCCATCTGGTCCAAACTTGGTTCTATAAACCCATTTGCATCTAACAAGTTTTCATCCCTTTGGAAGAGGAACAAGATCCCATGTATCATTTTCCAATAATGAATGATAGTCTTCATTCATATATGTGTCCCAATCTAGATGGCCTAAAGCTTCTGCAAAGGTGTCAGGATCATAATTTGCTGAAGCTTAAGCCAATAAAGAAGAGGCTCTATCGAACTGAGAATGTGTACATCATTGATCTGTAAGATCACCTACAAGAGCACCTGCTAATCCTGAGTAGCATAGACCCATTTTGGAAGCTGAGGAGCTGAAGGAGGATCCTGAGAAGGTGGGGTAGGATTGTCATCCTCGCTATCATCATCTGAAGAAGAAATGTTTTCAGAAGTAGAAGGGATAGAGAGAGTTGGCACATCCACCGAACTAGGCTCACAGGCAGATTTATTTTCAACAAACTTTACATCTCTTCTAATGATAATATTAAATTTGGACTTAAGTGGAATAAGTCTAGATATCCTTTGACATCTTCAGAATATCCAACAAAAATACATTTTTCGGTCTTAGGTTCTAAAGCTTTATGTTTCTCATCTGGAATATGGGCCCATGCTTCACTTCCAAAAACAAAAAAAGTGACTTACATCTAGTTTAATTGACCTCCATGCTTCTTCTGGAGTGATATTATTTAAAACCTTAGTAGGAGTGTGATTTACTATGTAATTTGCACAGTTAATTGCTTCTACCCAAAAATTAAGAATAAGTCCTTTAGATTGAAGCATACAATTATCCATTTCCTTTAAGGTGTGATTATTCCTTTCAACTACACCATTATGTTGTGGAGTATATGGAACAATATGTTGCATTTGAATTCCATGCTCAATGCAAGAGTTGATGAATTTTTTGTTAACATATTCTCCGCCATTATCAGATCTTAGCTTAAGAATTTGATGTCCATATTATTTCTCAACAAAGGCCTTAAAGGCCAACAACATGTTAAATACTTCACTCTTGAGTTTTAAGAAGTATACCCAAGTGCATCTAGAGAAATCATCAATGAAAGTTAAGAAATACATGTAGCCAGAGAATGAAACAACTAAAAGTCGACCATATAAATCACTATGCACAAGCTTGAAAGGGGTTGAGGCGTGCGAAGAGGCACGTTTTTCAAACTATCCTGATGATGTTTTCCGAGTACACATTTGAAACAAACATCATCTCTGCAAGATACCATAGGAAGATCTGTCACCATATTTTATTTACATATATTTTGAAGGGAGCGATAGTTTAAGTGACCAAATCGCTCATGCCAAAGTTTGTTCACTTAACCATTATGAGCAACAAATACCGAGGGAAGATTTGATGACCCAAATTTGTTAAATTTATACAACCTTGTAGAATGATCAACAATGCCAGTAGCTACAGCCTATCTAGCATCCCTTAGGTCCTTAATTACAACATCGTGAGCTGAAAATTCAACGGTTTTACCTTCACCTGAATGAGTTATCTGATATACAAATAGAAGGTTGTAGGATAAGGTTGGAACACATAATACATCATTAAATTGACCATTTTCTAGATGAACAGTTCCAGTCCCTACAACACTAAGAGATCTATCATTACCAACATATATATTTTTGGTGTTACAATCATTTAAAGAAGAAAACATTGCTTTGCTTTTGGCCATGTGATAAGAAGCTCCAGAATAACTGAGCCACTCATGAGAATGAGAAGAAGAAAATACATTTATTGCATAACTAGACCGAGATTCTTGAAAACCACATGTAGAAAGTGTTATTCTTGAAGATGAAGTTGAAGTTTAAGAGTGCTCCAAATGGATGTTATGCTTCTTCATTATTGCTTTCAAGGCTTCCATCTTCTTAAAGCATTTGGATTCTAAGTGATCATCTCAATTACAAAAGTTGCAATGTATATCAGTCTTCTTCCCTTTGTTTTTATTTGCCTTATTATTTTGTTGAATTGATTTTTCATTTTGAGATTGAAATTTCTTAGGACCCTTGTTTGGTTTAGGACCATTCTTTTCAGGATACTGCTTCTTAGGATTCTTTGAATTTGGTTGTTGTTGGGTAGCTAAGGCTTTCATAGAAGAGTTTCCAAGATTAAGAAGACCAATATGTAAGATTTTTTCTTGTTCTATTATTAAATAATCACAAAAGGCATGAAAAGAGGGGGACTTGTTGTCTTGTCCTTGACAAATAAAGGCTTCTCTAGTAGAATGGAAGGTGGAAACAAACATAGAGTAGTTTGGTCCCAACTTAGTAAGAATGTAATAGATAAGGCTACCATCTTCTTTCTTAACCTTAACACCTTCCAAGAGAAGTCTAAGGGTCTTGAACTTGGATAAAAAATCTTCAATGAAAGAAAAATTATTGGGGTCCAACGTAAGCAACTCATTTTCGAGTTGATGGGCTCTAATTTAATCTTTAATTCCAAAAAAAATTGTGAGTTGTTTCATTGCTTCATTAGGGGTATCAAGTTCTTCGATATGGAATCTAAGGTCTAGAGAAATAGACATCCCTATCAACCCACGTGCTTGATCTTGCCTATTTTCCCATTTGGCTGCCCTATCTTCATCTTCACGTATAGTTTCTTGGCCTGAGGCTATTTTTTAAATACCTTTACTTCCAAGTAAATCCAAAATGTAGGACCACCATTGGAAGTAGTTGGTGCTGCCAATAATAACTTGGCATGAAATTTCCAATTTAAGAGAAAATGAAACTATAGATGTTGAAACTAAGTGTTCCAATGGAAATATCTTGAAAAATTAGGTCGATTAAAAAAACGGCTTCCAGATAAAGAAGTTATGGCTTTTTGAAGAAAAGTTGTTGAAGATGCCGATGAAGTGCGTGAATGTACGGAAATGAATGATAATGTTATATTTAAAAAAATCCCCCCCTTTCCAAACTTAATAGAAATAACTCACTTGAAAAAATTATTTTATGTGACCCACTTTTATAAATAAGTGAAAGTCACTTTTACTATGGTACTTTATGAGTTACTCACTAAATTGTAACTTAAATAAAAGATAAAGAGACTTTAGAATTATAAGTGACTCACTTTATATAATGGGTGAGAACACTTTTACATAAAGTAACTTTAAAACATAAGTTACATGTGCTTTTCGAAAAAGTAACTCAACAAAAAGAAAGACTTGAACCCAAGACCTCTATTCTCATAAAGTAACTTTGGACCAAGTGAGCTAGTTGAAAAGGTTAGTAATTTTTAGAAAAAATGAAGGATTTTTTTTTTTCACTGAAGTTTTGGGGTGTGTGCTTACTTAAAAAAACCATTTTTGCTTACAAAACAAAAAGCCACACAACCCAACATGGACATGCAAAAAAATAAAAACTTTATGGCTTGAAGTTTGCTAGAAACTAAATATTTTCCTCAATGTTTATGCTTTTCCAAGATCAAACTAAGGCGTGCCGAAAAAGAGCATATGCATGACAAAAATCCTTCCTTCATGTTTCTGATTTTCCTAGATCGCATAGAGTCGCAAGGCAAAGAGAATACGCAGAAATGAAAGGTATAGATCCGGTAATAAAAAATAGAGAGATAAATAAACTGAAATAGGTAGGGAGATAAATAACTAAAACTGCAAATAAAGACTGTATACCTTCATATCTTAAAAATGACGCAGCTAGGGCTACTGGAAACCTTTTCACGTGAAACGAAAGGGCTCCCTCACTGGAAAAGATGCTCCTAACACAATAGAGCAGTCCTCTCGGCCTAAAAGTGGTAAGAAACAATAGATCTAGGAAACAATAGTCAGATGCAGTTATATCAACTTCTGATTTGGATCACCAATGGATGCAGCCCACAAATACCTCTGATACCATGTAGGAATTTACAAGGTAAGTTCCTCAAATAGAACACCAAAGGACACCACTCACAAACAGATCACAGATCAATACACCCGTATTCTTAACATGGTTAAAACCCTCAAAGAGGGATATAGTCCACAGCCTGAGCCAATGCGGCCACTTCAAGAAATTTATTAATAAAAGAAAGAAAATTTACATAAGCTTCTCTCATGAACGGTCACCCTACAATGACCCTCCATGATCTTTAAATAGAGATCATGGACCAATCAAGTGTTAAGCCATAGATCAAGTGTCAGTAATACTGAGGAGAAAATGAACTATTGGATCACTTCATGTCTAGAACATATCATGACTGTCAAATTGTAAGTTACAAAAGTACATAGTAAAGAAACGCACTTTACCTAACTCTACACTAGACCAAGTTATACTTAACTATTTCCTATGTGTCGGAATATCATAACATAGGAAAGGAACACCATAACGGAAATATTGGGGTCTAAAATGGGCCTTGTAAAGAAAATAATAAAGTAATAACTAAAATAATAAAATGTTTGTTGTGAGCTTTTAAAGGAGAGTAAATAGAACTACTTTTTCTACTTATATTTTTAACTTATTTTGTTATAGGTTTAAAATGTCAAGTGTAGGCACTCATTAAATTTTACATTCAATGAGTGCCTACACATTGATATTTGAGTAGACTTATAATGAGATTAAAAAACTACTTTTATTCTTTTCCCCCCAAAATCATTCACCCATGGGGATGACAATATCATATTCAATCATATTGGTTCTTTTAAATTTCACTTTGATATTACATCTTTTGTTTCATGGCCAATAATTTTTAAATCAAAATTCCACCGAAGAAGATCCTCCATTTGTAAACCTTATTTCTCAAGATAAAAAATCATGTAATTGTTCTCAAACCATAATAAATGATCTATCTAGGGTGTCATTTATGGAAACTCATTTTTATTATTTTTATGGGAAATAATTCAATTTTACTAGAGAACATGGTAGCCCCAAGGGTTAGCTCAATTGGTCGAGTTACGGTTGCTAAGTACCTCGTCAATTGGGAGGTCATAAGGTCAATTCTCCTTGGCACTCTTGGGTTATGCCTTGCTAGTTTGGCCGGAGGGATTTGATTCCCCTAAGGTTATGCCTTGCTAGTTTTGCCAATGACATTTGATTGCCTTCGGGGTTGATCTGCAAGGTTATTCCTTACTAGTTTGGCCAATGATATTTGATTCCGTTTGAGATTGATCTATTATTCTTGCCCATAACCATCAACTGTGCCACGTTCCGCACATATATATAACATTCAATCCATCATCCAACCATAAGAATTTTAGGCTTACAAAAGCAGGTAATCTAGATACTCATTCCTCAATCCTTTCTTGCCTAAGGATAAAGTCTTTTAAATATCATCCTGTAGTACATAATGTGTTAACAAATTAACCCAATGATTTTAAAATTCAAAATCTTTATGCATCATTGAATTTAGAAGGAATAAAACTTAGATCAGGAATAAGAGTTTTATATATTACAAGGAAATAAAATTATATGATGAAAGTGGAACCTTAGGAAGATAAGTATTTTGCTCATCGTCAAATGCCCTCTACAAAACCCACTTCTCAATGCGCCCAATTTCTGTCTTCACCTGTCAAATATTACACAACCATACTGATTGCTGTAAAATATTGCCATGTGAATGAATCCCATATTAGAGTTAGTTGATGAAAATGCTTACCATCTTCCACTCGGGATCAATGTCCATGGCAACGTTGATGAATTCCTTATCTAAAAATGGCACACGGGCCTCCACACCCCATGCAGATGTGGACTTATTAGCCCTCAAGCAATCATACATGTGAAGGGCCTTTATCTGCATCAAATCACACATTATATTTTATTAATCACTAGGTAATCTCAGAATCTCTATATATGATCTACAAGTCAATCCATGAAAGTAAGGTTTCTAGCTACTCGCCTTACTATAGGTTTCCTTATGGCATTCCTATTTGTTAGGAGCCTTGTCGAAATCCAAATAACCCCCAAATATCTCATATGAGCCTTCTCCAAAGAGAACCATCTTCACTCTGAGGGAATTTATTTTACGGGACACTAAGAACATGGGTGTTCTCCCTCTAATAGTAGTCACATCGTATGTTTCGACATGGTATATAACGTACTCAGATGCATCTATAGCATCCTATTACAATCACCTCAAACACGGGAAACCTTCCAGTACACTAGCCTAGATCCATCTATTATGTAATTAACTCACAAAATAGAAGAAAAGATAGATCAGTGACTTCAAAATCAACCTCTTTGAGGGGGAAACCTCCTTTACATTACATAAATGAACAATTCTTGGGTGATATAAATGAAAAAACCTCATTTCTATATAAGAGTTTACGGGGTCACAATATAATCAAAGTCGACATAAAAATAATAATATAAGGGCACAACAATTACAGTAGAGGGATTCTATGGGGCACAATAACAACAATATGGGGACAACAGGGGCACAACAATAACAATAAGGGCTACAATGAAAATAGTAATGGGGGAATCACTAGTATTATAGGGACCTAACATTCCCCTCTCCTTCAAAAATGTGGTGTCCTCAATGCTTGAGTAGTTCTAGATGCTTCTATATAAAATTATCACCGGCCCATGTGGAATCTTCAACGGGTAAGTTCTTCCACTTGATGAGATACTACAAAATTGATCGATTTCGTAACTGTCGAGTTCTTGGTTTTCTAACTTCTTCAGGTTCCAATATCATTTTTCCTTCCCAGTCAGGTTCTCGAAATATTGTTTAAACTAGGAGATTTTCACTTGTAACCTTCTTTAAGCATAAAACGTGGAAGCTCAAATTTTTATACCATAGTACCAATATTTTGCAACACCTTGTATGAACCATAATACTTTGGTGGTAATTTATTATCCTTCTTAGTTGCTTTAGGGACTTTTTTTTATATGGTTGTAGCCGTAGGAACACACAGTCACCTACATCAAAACTTCTTTCAGTGCAATGTTGATTTGCATGTTGTTTCATTCTATTTTGTGCCAAAGTGAGGTTATCCTTTAAGAGTTGGAGAACTTGTTGTTGATTCTTGATGTGATCTTCCACTACTTGAACCTTAGAATTTTCTCTTAGATATGATATGATGGATGGTGGATGATATCCATAAAGTGCCATAAATGGGGTCATTTTTGTTGTAGTATGGAAGGAAGTGTTATACCACCATTTAGCTAGAGGCAACCATTTGACCCATTGTATCTATTTATAAGATAAAAAGAAAAAATATACACTTCCAAACATTTATTTACTATCTCAGTTTTCCCATCATATTAAGGATGATAAGATGAGCTATGAGTTAATTGAGTACCAAGACAAGGAAATATTTCTGTCCAAAATTTTCCAGTGAAAATGGGATCCCTATCGCTTACAATAATATTTGGGTTTCCATGTAGCTTTTGAGTTGTTTCCATAAATCCAAGAGAAACTGTACTGGCTTTAGATGGATGTGATAATGCAAAAAACTATGCATACTTGGTAAGTCTGTCAACTACCACCATGATGACACTGTTTCCTTCGGACTTGGGTAAACTCGTGATAAAATCCACTAAAACCTCCTCCCAATGTTGGATTGGAATGGATAAAGGTTTTAATCGACCTATGGTATTAATTGTTTCAACTTTATTTTATTGGCAAACCAAACATTCTGTGACAAACATTTGAATATCCGATTTAAGGCCATTCCAAAATAATTCCTTCTTAACTCTGTGGTAAGTTTTTAAAAATCCTGAGTGCCCTGCTAAGGGAGAGGTGTGTAATTCCATAAGAATATTTTGTTTGGTTTGGGACTTCTTACATAGGTATAAGCATTCTTTGTACCATAACGAATCATTTTTCCAGCTAAATGTATCAGATGTACTGGGATGTTTTTGTAACTTTTGAATGAGTGCCCACACTTCTTCGTCATTCTCCCATTCATCCCTTATTTTTTTAATCCAATTTGGTTGGATAATAGAAATGGCACAAAGCAATGCTTCCACATCCTCATCCTTTATTGAGAGTGCATCTTCCACAACATTTTTCTTCCCTTTTCTATAAATGATTTCAAAGTCATAACCCAACATCTTTGTGACCCATTTTTGTTGCTCTGCAGAAGATAATCTTTATTCTAAAAAGTATTTAAGACTATCATGATATTTTTTTTACCTTGAAGTGTCTTCCCATTAGGTAGGGTCGCCATTTCTTAAGTGCATGTAGTATTGCCAACATTTCCTTTTCATAAATAGCTTTTTGTAAATAATTTCCTTTGATTGGATGACTTTCGAAAGAAATGGGTCTTTCTTATTGCATTAAAACAACACCAATTCCATTTCCTGAGGCATCACATTCCACAATAAAGGTTTTTGTGAAGTTCGATATAGCTAATATCGGTGCTTGGCAATTTCCTCTTTAATATGTTCAAAGGCCTTCATTGCTTCTGGAGTCCATGAAAATGCATCTTTCTACAATAATGTTGTTAGAGGTGCTGCTATTCTCCCACAATTCTTAAAAAACTTGTGGTAATACCCTGTCAATCTGAGAAATCCTCGCAAATTCTTTATGGATGTGGGGATTTTCCAGTCCTCAATGGATTTAATTTTGTTAGGGTCTACCTTAACACCTTCATGAGAAAAATTATGACCCAAATATTCCACCTCTTTTACTCCAAAGAAACAGTTGGATATTTTTGCATATAATTTCTTCTCCTCCAATTGTTTGAGAACCATGTCAGCATGTTGAACATGATCCTTCCAAGACTTGTTGTAGATTAGTATATCATCAAAGAATACTAATAAAAATTTTCTAAGGAAGGGTTTGAAAATGGAATTGATCAAAACTTGAAATGTAGAAGGTGCATTGGTAAGGCCAAAAGGCATGACCAAAAATTCATAATGAACCTCATGAGTTCTAAAGGTTGTTTTCGGAATGTATTCATTCTTCATTCTGATTTGATGATATCCTGAATGAAGATCTAACTTGGTGAAGTAAATTTCTCTATTAAATTCATCCAATAATTCATTAATGACAGGAATGAGAAATTTATCTTTAAGAGTGAGCTTGTTTAGCTCCCTAAAATTGGACACATGCACCATGACCCATCCTTCTTGTGCACCAATACTACTAGGGTAGAGAATGAACTTTGACTAGGTTGAATTATATGAGCATTTAGCATTTCTGCAACCATACGTTAAATTTCACTCTTTTGGGCATACAGATATCTGTAAGTCTTGATGTTTGGAGGAACAATTCTTGGAATCAAATGAAAAGCATGATCATGATCACAAATAGGTGGGACGCCTTTGGGAGCCTTAAATACCTTGCACTGATTGTCCAAGACTTTCTGGAGATCTAGAGAAATAAATGATTTGGATGTAGGAACCTCTAGCGAACATAGTTGTACAATTACACCGCATTGTTATTTCTTTAGAAGTTTTGTGATTCCATTATAGTTGATCATCTTACTCAGTTTCCTTGTGATACCCCTTAATTAAACTTCCTTTCCTTCTGGAAAAAAAAATCATGAAAAGTTCTTCAAAATTAAAAGCTATTGTACCCAAGGATTGTAGCCATTGGCCTCCTAGTAGAACATGAGCACCACCCATTGGAATGGAAATCATTGGGCTATTCAATACATATTCTCCCAAGGATAGCTTGATATTCTGGCACTTCCTAGAGAAATTTATGGTTCCTCCACTTGCAACAATCACTTGACACTCTCGTGCTAGATATAGGAAGCAATTCAATCCCTTGGCTACCTTATAATGAATAAAATTATGGGTACTTTCTGAATCAATCAACACTATTACCTTTTACTTCTTGATTTGTCCTTCTATCTTGATGGTTTGAGGAGTGGTAATTCCAACCAATGCATTACAAGATATGGTCATATTCATTTCTTCCTTCTCTAGGGTTTATTCCTAGTTTATATCATCTTCTTTTGACGTTTCTTGTTCCTTTTCTACCTCCTCTTCACAATCTATGTAAAATAATTTCATCTCAGCACACTTATGATCTATAGTGTATTTTATATCACAACTATAACAAAGCCCTTTTTCTCTTTTTTCTTCCAATTATTATGGTGTCAACCTTGTAGGTCATGGAAGGCTAGGGGAAACAACACTTCCATATTTATAGTTGTGATTGGTAGGCTTCCTTGTTTCCATAAATTTCCTTTCCATTTTTCTTGGCAACTTGAATGCCTTCTCCAATGAACCTAGTTCCCAAAGGCGAACCCCATGTTGGATGTTATCCCTTAAATTCCCTATGAAAACATCAATGCTATGCTCCTTTGGAATATCTTTTACCCTTATATTAAATTTTTGGAAGTCCTCAATGTGATCCATCATTGAATCCTTTTGTTTGAGATTTATCAATTGCCTAAAAAGGTGTTGCTTTTTGTATCCTCAGAATGTTCTATAATTTTTTTCTGTAAAAACTTCCCAAGTGACAATTTGTTTATGAGAGAAAATTCATCAATATCATACAAACTGATTTGGTTCCAAATATAAATTTTCAATGGATACATTTTGTGTTTTTTGCACATTATGGAGATCGAAATATTGCTCCATCTGTAGTATCCATGTTACAGGATGCTTGCCATCAAACTTCCTCATATCAATCTTTGGAACATGGTGGGTCTTCAATCCAACATTAGAGTCTATGAAATCATGATTAAAATTTCTTTTGTTCTCATCATGAGTTTCCTTTACTACCCTTTCACCATTATTAAGGATTTCGTATAACAACTTTGTCAAATCTGTCTTCAAATATTCCATGTTGTCTTTAAGTTCTTTGTTCTATACCATCCATCTTAGCTTCCATGCCTTTTTTTAAACCATCCATCTTAGCTTCCACGTCATCCATCTTATCTTCCATGCCTTTCTTTAAACCATCCATCTTAGCTTCTGTTACTTTTTGTGAGAGTGAATTTTGTTGCACCTAGTCTTGTAATTTTGATATATCATGTTGCATTTCTTCCTCTTCTTCATGAGTCATGTTAGATATTTCAGGTTGCTTACTATGTGTTTCTATTTTATTTCTTCAAGACATCAATTAATGATAATAATTCTTGACTATTCCCTTTTAATTCCTTCAAACTAATTTTTCAAACCAAACTTATGCAAAATTTAAAACAAACTACACACCTTTTTCACTTTGTAGGAGCTCAATATTGAATCTGCTATATCTCTATAATTTCATATCTCTAAGGTTTGAAATTACACTAGCAGTTATCCCTCTAAGTCCTCTTTCAAACCCCACAATTCTAATCAAGATTGGATTCTCCAAGGAAGAGTTATGCCAAATATCCCACGATGGCTTGATTATAGAATGGTTCAGTGGAGAGAAATTGTACGAAGTGCCATGTGTAACTGTTTCAATCTTAGGACCTGAAACAAGTACAAAGAAAACTATAGGCCATCATAATTTTGTAACTTTTGATGAAATTTCAATCTAAATCTCAGAAATCAAGTTATGACAATTTTCCCTAGGTCACCTATTTGAGATATAATCCGCGAGCCTGCAAACACACTAACTTCCTTGGATCCTATATCCATAAATATAGATCTAAAAGATCTGAAATTCAGATGCAAGGTTTATCAATATTTCAGCTTAAATTGGTTTTAATTTTAGCTTCTAAAACATCATAGAAAAAGAGTTGTAGAGAAACTTCCACGATGACCTGTTTGGAGTAGTGAAATTCTAGAATCCAAAGGCTCTGATATCGAATGTTATGTAACCAACTCACAAAATAGAAGAAAAGATAGATCAACAACTTCAAACTCAGCCTCTTCGAGGGGGAAACCTCATTTACATAAGAAAAATGAACAATTCTTGGATGATAAAAATGATAAAACCTCATTTCTATATATAGGAGTCTACGGGGTCACAATATAATCAAAGCCAACAAAACAATAATAATATAAGGGCACAAAAATAATAGTAGTGGGCTTCTATGGGGCACAATAATAATAATATGGGGACAATAGGTGCACAACAATAACAATAAGGGTTACAATGACAGTAATGGTGGAATCACTTGCATTATACGGACCTAACACCATCTTAATTCTGGATCTATCAAGCGCCAAGAGGGATCAAATCTCGCGAGGTGAAAACATCTTGTTTGAGTGAAAAACTTGAGAAAATGTTTGCAACTTGAGAGATTTGATCCCTCTAAGTGCTTGATAAATCCAGAGTTAATATTGATCTAGGCTAGTTTCAGTCATGTGCGGCCAAGGAAAATATATCAAACATATGATTAATTTGATCAATAGTATGTAAATAAGTCTAATATTAATATAATCTTTTTAAATATGCTAAATATTTCTGATATTTATCTGGTCATTTTAAATTTAAATTTGCTTAGTTAACTGAGTTTGTTGAGATGATAAATATTCTTAATAACTTTAATGATGAAAAATGATGAAATAAAATTTTTGAATGCAAACTGACAATGTAATAGTGTTGAATGATAGAAAATGTGAATAATGAAAATGTAGTCAATTGCAAATAGTCTTCATTGTGATGAATCTCAAACTATTTTCTTGTACTACTCTTATTTTCACCCTAGTTAGTTTTGTCATTTTTTCATATCGATTATATCGAAAGGACAGTTGGAATCATAAACCATTTAAATCTTTAGCTCGAGTTCTTGTAGTAAACAGCATACCTTCTCTCTCTTTCTCTCCAATATTAATAGGTTGAATTACTATAACAAAAATATCAATGTATATTGTTAATACGTTTTGTGCTTACATTGAAATCAATGCACATTTTTAATCCAATCACTTCAAATTTAAAGTACCATAATACATCTAGTTACATCAAATCAGAAATCAACATCTACACTAAAATCAATGCATCTAATGCAAGCAATTAAATAAGGCTAGAAAACAACATCTACACTTAAATCAATGCATCTAGTGGAATTAATGAAATGGGATTAGAAAGAAACATCTACACTCAAATCAATGCATCTAGTGCAAGTAAGAAGATAGGATTAGAAACCAACATCAACACCAAAATCAATGCATGTAGTGAAAACAATCAAATAGGATTAGAAATAATTATATACACTGAAATCAATTCATTTAGTTCAAGCAATCAAATATGATTAGAAATGATCTACATTGAAATTGATGCATTTAGTGCAAGAAATCAATATATATAGAAATCAACATATACATTTAAATTAATGCATCTAGTGCAAGCAAACAAATAGGATTAGAAATCACCATATACACTAAAATTAATGCATTTAGTGTAAGAAATTGAATAGGATTAAAAATAATCTACATTGAAATAAATGCATCTACTGCAAGTAATCAAATATCATTAGAAATAAACATCTACACTAAAATCAATGCATCTAGTGCATGAAATCAAATAGGGTTAGAGACCACCATCTACACTGAAATCAATACATTTGGTGCAAGAAATATTCTTCCCTCTCTCCCCCCTCCATCTATATCTATATATCCCCCCATCTCTCCTTTGCCTCTCTATATCACCCCCGTCAAACTCACACACTCTCGCACTCCATATCTATCAATCTCTTTGTCCCTCACTCCCTATCCACATCTCTCTCTTCTTCCCTCTCTTCACCAGCCATCCATATCTCTATCTCCCTCTTGTTGGGTGTGGAGCTTGATTATCTTCTTTATTCAGAGGTATTTGTTTCAGCCAGATGTATACCTCAGGAAGACTGGTACACCCCTCCATGCGGGGAGGTGTGGGGGGGACTTGTCCTCTCCACAGGGGTCCAGGGACTAGTGAGTCCCCAACGGGGTTTCGAGGACAGCCACCCCGAAGCTCAAAATAGATGTAAAATTGCATCGTAAAAATTGTAATTTCATAGTCAATCTGGGCCATTCATTAGGCATATGTTCTGAAGGTAGAAGTTATGTTTAATTTAAGGTTTGTTTCCCTAGAAGGCAACCCCTCACTATATATGAGGGAATTGTATTGTAGCTATGTATATGTGTATTCTGAGCAAGAACGAGAGGGGAGATTGTGTGAGAATGAAGAAGAAATTACAATGGATCTGTTGTAGGTTGTATCTCTTCATTTTGATGGATAATATAAAAGTAAGGATTGGTTGTTTCTATGTAGACGTAGCCCGAATTGGGTGAACCACTTATATCTGTGTCTCTCTTGTTTTATGCATTTTCTATGTTCGTGTTTCTGCACTATTTTATGTGTTCCATTACTCTGTAATATATAATTTCCTAGCACCTATGTCTCTCTATATCACCCCCAACGCATACATTTTATTTCTCGAATCTATCAATCTATCATTCCCTCCTCCTCTCCCTCTCTCTCTCTCTCTCTCTCTCTCTCTCTCTCTCCCCTTCTCTCCCTCTCCCCAAATTTTATCTTACTTCCCTCGTATTTTCCTCTCTCCCCCTGTCTCTATCTTCCTTATTACTCCCTCTCTCTCTCCACCTTTCTCTCTCTATGTATTTCTTCTTACCTCCCTCTCTCTCGACCTCCATCTCCATATCTCTTTCCCTACCTATCTCCACTGTTTTACATCCTCCCTCTATTCCTTCCTCTCTCTTCCTTTCTCTACCACCTCTCTCTCTCTTTCTCTTTCTCTCTCTCTCTCTCTGTTCACTCTACAATTCTATTACTATATCCCTCTCTCCCTCCTTCTCTTCCCCCTTCTATCCATCTCTTTGTCTTTGTCTCATTATGTCACCCCCAAACATACACACTCCCTCTCCATCTCTTCCTTGTCACTCCTTCTCTCTTTCCACTTCTCACTATCTATTTCTTTCTTCTTCTCTCCCTCCCTCCCCCTCCAACTCCATCTCTCTATCCCTACCTCTCTCCTCTCTCTTGTACTTCATCTCTCTCCATTTCTCTCCTACCTCCCTGTCCCTTTCCCCATCACATGAAAAATCTCTCTCTCTCTCTCTCTCTCTCTCTCTTCTCTCCAACCCTCTCTCTTCCCCCATCACTCTCTTCCTCTCTCTCAATTCCTCTCTCTCGTTCTTCCTCTCCCTCCCTTTCTCTCCTCCCTCTCTCTCTCTCTCTCCCTCTCTCTCTCTTCCCTCCAATCATCTCTCTCTCTCTCTACAACTGTGTTACTATATCCCTCCCTTTCTCCTTCTCCCTGCTTCTCTTCCCCCTTGTCTCCATATCTCCATATCTCCTTTCTTATCTCTTTATGTCACCCCTATACATACACACTCTCTTTGCTTCTCTCCCTTGTCACTCCCTCTCTCTCCACTTCTCACTCACTATGTATTTCTTCTCCCCTCCCTCTCTCCCCATCCAACTCCATCTCTCTATCCCTCCTTCTCTCCTCCTCTCTCTCAAGTCTTCTCTCTCATCTTTCCTATGTCTACCTTTCTCTCCTACCACCTTCTCTCTCTCTCTCTCTCTCTCTCTCTCTCTCTCTCTCTCTAATCATCTCACTATCTCCCCCCCTCTTTCCTTCTCTCTCTCCCACCTCCATATTTATGTCCCCCTTTCCCTCTCTTACCCTTATCTACCTATCTTACTCCTCTCCCTCTCTCTTTCTCTTCATTCTTCCTCTCCGCTTTCCTTCATTTTATCTCCATCTCCCCCTTGTCACTTCCCATGACTTTCCACCTCTATCACTCCATGTCTTTGTTCTTCCCTCCCATATATATCTAGAGCTAATATATGTATCATATTATATTAATATATATTATAATATAACAAATTTAATATTGTATTAATCCAAATTTATTATATTTAATAATATTAATATTATAATATATTAATATGAATATTAGATTTAATAATAATAATAATAATAATATTGTGTTAATATTAATATGAGAGTTAATAATATTTTTTTGCATGGTATTAATAATAATTTAGTTCATGGTATTTGGCCCATAGACTTGGTATATAATTAGATGTTGATTTCTAATCCTATTTGATAAATTTTTATTTATTTACCATACCTCCTTATACCTCTTTTAAATTTATTAGTTTATCATGCCTCTTTTATAAATAATGTATTTGACCCATGGTATTAATAATAATTTGTCCAATCGTATTTCATGGATAGGCTTAACCTAAATAAAACCTCTTTTTTGAGCTTCTGTAAATATAAATAGGTTTATGGAGTAAATATAAAAATAGGTTTTATTTATTTACCATACCTCTAGTTTATTTATATTTTTCTTTATTTATCATACCTCTAGAGTAAGTATAAAATGAGATTTTATTTATTTAACATACCTCTAGTTTATTTATATTTTTTTTTTATTTTCCACACATTTCTTTAGTGCTAGTAACCCTCGTCATTAAATTTATATTGTATTTATACATAATAATAATTAAACTAATTTTTGAATATGACTGACATTAGATTAAAAATGTTAAATGTTAAATGTTAAACATTACATGTTAAATGTTTAAGTTTAAGTTTATATTTACATTTACATTTATCTTTACGTGTTTACATTTAAGTCCGTGAAATCTACCCCATATTGAGTTGTAGAAAGCCTCTAACAACAATACTATAACAAATTTAATATTGTATTAATCAAAAGTTATTAAATTTAATAATATTAATATTATAATATATTAGTATGAATATTAGATTTAATAATAATAATAATAATGATGATGATGATGATGATGATGTGAGCTTTAATAACATTAAAATTTTACATTTACATATAAGTGTTTACATTTTTAATTTACATGAGATCTATTTACATTGGGTTGTAAAGTATCTCTTGTGGCATTAAAAGCAAAAAAAATCTTTAAACTTGCACAAAGAGATATGAGTGTAAAAGAATACCTACACAATGCAATCGAATTCTAGATGAATAGTACCAAGGTACTCTCGTACCTCTTTTGCAACCTATCAATATGAAAAATCATACACAAACATAAAGAAACAAATTATAAAAGAGATTCGTTTCAACTATTTTAATGGTGATTACATTAACATGAGATAATTCCCTTTCATAGATTTTCTATTTATTTGATATACATGTGTAAAAATACACACTAACAATCCTTGACCAAGCATCAATGATCAATCGATTTGCGTCAACACATATCCATTTTCCAAACAAGGGTTCACACAGAGTTGTGTAGAATATGAAATGGCCTCTTTAAGCTAGTGATAAGCCAACATAACCATGAAGAAAAATACATATAAAAAAAAGACGAACAAATAAAACACATTTATTGTGTGTGAGCTCAAACCTTCTGTAAATCTCATACTTTAATTAAACCATTAACTACATTCTTATATAGTAAAATTATTACTAATATGATTATCAATCAAATGTCTAATCTGAAACAAATCTACTGACACTACCAATCTTGTGAAAGCTAATTTCCAGCACTGACCACCCTAATAATTTGTTTCCCTAATTTTGCACAGAGAACACAAAATCCTCTGACTAATTTGTCAGCAATGTACATAACAAAATTAAGCATTACTCCCAACACTCCCCCTTAATGATTAATGATTAATGAGGATTTACTATCTTATCTCGTAGTGCCAAAAATTGAGTTTTTGCAGCTGCTTTGGTGAAGATATCTGCTAGCTGATCCTGAGTATTTATATGCTTCAATTCAATATCCTTCTTCTGCACCAAATCTCTAATGAAGTGATATTTCATGTCATAATTCTTTGTCCTATTGTGATGACCCAGATTCTTTTCTAACTTTATGGGACTTACATTATCACAATAAATCACTATAGGTTGAATTTGTTTTTCTCCAATTTCTTCCAAAAATTTTCTGAGCCAAAGAACTTGTGTACTTGCTGAGGTAACTGCAACTTAATCCGCTTCTGTGGAAGAGAGGAAAACAATGCTTTGTTTTTTTTAGCTCCATGTAATCAAACCAGAACCAAAAGAGATAATTTCCAGATGTGGACTTACGGTCATCAATACTACCTCCCCAATCTGAATCACTAAATCCAACAAGATTGAACTTTTCATAAGAGTAGTAATGAATACCAAACTTTAGAGTGCCTTTCACATACCTTAAAATCCTCTTGGCTGCCTTCATATGTATTTCAGATGGATTTGTCATATACCTTGAAACAAGTGAAACTGAATATGTAATATCAGGCCTTGTGTGGGTTAGAAATGTCAAGCTCCCCACAATACTTATGCAAGTTTTCAACTAAATCAACACCATCATCTCTACATAACACCTCTCCATGAGCACTTGGAGTAGGGGATGGTTTACAATCAAGCATATCAAAATTATTTAGCATATCTTGTGCATGCTTTGTCTAACAAATGAAAATCTCATCCTTACTTTGATAAACCTTCATTCCTAGAAAATATTTCATTATGCCTAGATCTTTCATCTCAAATTCATTCATCATAGCAACTTTGAATTTATCATTCATCTTAGAACTACTACCCATATACAATAGATCACCAACATACAAACTTATGATTAGAATATCAATACATGCTTATTTGTAGTAAAGGGTAGGATCACTCTTACTTCTCTAGAAGCCATTTTCCTAAAAAGTATCCATCAATCCTAGCATACCATGCTCTTGGTGCTTTCTTGAGACCATGCAAATCCTTATTCAACTTGTAGACATTATTCTCCATTCCTTCCACTTCAAAACCTTGTGGCTACTCCACATATACTTCCTCTTCTAAGTACCCATTCAAGAAGGCACTTTTCATGTCCATATGATGTATGATCCACTTTTTTTGAGTTGCTAACGAAATCAAAATTATAATGGTATCATGTCTTGCTACTGGTGCAAATATCTCTTCATAATCAATTCCATACTTCTTTGTGAATCCATTAGCAACTAATCTTGCTTTGTGTCTTTTAACTATCCCATCACTGTTAAATTTAGTTTTATAGCCCCATTTGCTTCCAATTTTTTTCTTGTCATGTGGAAGCTCTATCAACTTCCAAGTGTCATTCCTTTGAATGGAATCCATCTCTTCTTGCATGGCTTGCATCCAAACCTCATTAGTACATGCATCTTCAAAACATGATGGTTCAAAATCAGCCTTGGCTAATAAAGCGAAATTGACTACCTCACCTATTGCGCTTTCTTCACGTGCTTGATTTGCACTCCTCTAAAAAATATCACTCAATATTCTTACTTTCCTTGTAGAAATTGGACAAGAAGTTGGAATTGAACTTGATGTTGAAGAAATTGATGAAGGGCTACTTGGTGGAGTTAACCCACAAGTTATAGAAACATTAGCTGGCTACTCATGATCAATATCAACAATTATATCATCATTCAAAATAGATGTTGTCTACTAAACATGGCCTTTTTGATGACCAAAAACTCTCCCTTCATAAAAAATTACATCTCTTGAGAAAATAATATTTTTATTTAGAGGATTATACAATTTATAAGCCTTGCTTATCTCACTATACCCAATAAAAATACGTAACTCGCTCTTTGCATCTAACTTTTTTCTATTCTGATCAGGTACACACACATAAGGCAAACAAACAAAAACTTTGAAATGATTAACATTAGGCCTTTTTCCATACCAAGCTTCATAAGGAATCATCTTTTCCAGTGCACTGGTGGGGCTACAGTTGAGGATGTACACTGCTGTAGCAACTGCATCTTCCAAATAAGAATTGCATCTGGAAAGCTTTCAAGCAGAATTCTCCTCCACGGTTACTCTGGAAACATTTGATCTTGCACACTTTTTCATTTTCTATAAGGGATTTGAGCCTCTTGAATGTATCCAGGGCTTCAATTTTTGCCTTCAAAAAATATACCCAACAATTTCATGAGTAATCATCAATAAAAGTGATGAAATATGATGACTTACCCAAACTTTTAGTCTGCATAGGACCACATATGTCTGAATGAACAAGCTGAAGTGGGTGATAAGCCCTCCATGTAGTGCCCTTTGGAAACATTTCCCTTGCACGCTTTCCTTTAGCACATCCTTCAAAAACCTCCTTATGATCTTCTACCTTGGGCAAACCAAAAACTAATGCATGTGAGGTTGAACCTTCAAACTATGAAACTTTAAATGTCCATACCTGAGATGCCATAACCAACTTAAATCCTCAGAAGCCATATTTGTAAGATTGTTTTTATGTTCATCAAACCTCAAGGGAAACATCCTATTTCTTTTCATAAGCACAACAGTGATCACCCTATTTCCCTTATTCTTATCATAGATAGTACATGTATTATTTTCGAAGACTACTTTATAATATTTCTCACATAGCTGCCCAACGCTCAACAAATTATGCTTCAATTGTGGAGTATAATAAATGTCATGAATACTCTTTATCCTTCTTTTGTTTGGACCTCCATAGCTCCTTTGGCAGCAACCTCCAATGATTTATCATCACCAAGCTAGATCTTGGATTTGAACAACTTCTCATTGTTTGTCATATGGTTAGAGCATCCAGAATCTAGGTACCAAACATCTTTACTAGTATTTTCACCTAGCATAAGATAAGAATAAGTTTTCTGGATAAGATAAGAATAAGTGATCTGGAGGATACTCACCACTTTCTTGAGCATAGTTAGCATTTTTACCTTCTTTCAATTTGCATTCTCTTTCAAAGTGGCCATACCTGTTACAATAGTAACATTGAACATTTCTATTATCAAATCTACCTATACCTTTTCCTCTAAAACGACCTCTTCCACTTGAGGCACTTCTTCCTCTACCTCTTGAAAAATTTTGGGTTTTCAATTTACCTTGACCTTGATTTCTTTTGGCAATGTTGCTGCTTGCATCTTCATTCTTTGTAATTTGTAATTTAGAGGAGAAAACTTTCTCTACACCTTCAAAAGTGTCCTTCAATATTTCTTCGTGAGACATCAAGGATCCAACCAATTGATCAAATTGTAGTTTTTTAAAATACTTAATTTCTTCCATGATTATGGCAACATGATTCCATCTATGTGTTAAAGATCTCAATACTTTTTTCATTACAACTTCATTACTTACAGTTTCTCCAAGTGTAGCCATTTTATTGACCACATCTCTGATTCTCACACAATAGTCACTCACACTTTCAGCTTCTTTCATCTTCAAATTCTTGAACTCTCGTTTCAATATTTGAAGCTTGACTACCTTAAATTGATCACTACCTTGATAAGCTTCTTGTAGAGTCTCCCAAGCATCTTTGGCAGTTTTTTCTCCTAATATTCTTGGAAATAAGCTCTTATTAAGAGCTATTTGAATGTGAAACAATGCTTGAGCATTCTTCTTCCTTTCTTCCTTTCTCGTTGTTCTTTCATTGATTGTAAGGGCATTCCAATCAAATGGCTCTTCATAACTTGATTCAACAATCTCCCACAAATATTTTACAATAAAAAAGGTTAGCATCTTAATACACCAATAATCATAATCATTCCCATCAAATTCTGGAATTGGTATTTGGTTAGAAGTCAACATGATTAACTTTCGTGAAATTCCAACAATAAAATTTTAACCCAAAACAATTTTACCTGCTCTGATACCACTTGTAGAATATGAAATAACCTCTTTAAGCAAGCTGATAAGCCAACATAACCATGAAGAAAAGTACATATAAAAAAAATGAACAAGTAAAATACAATTATTGTGTGTGAGCTCAAACCTGTTGCAAATCTCACATTTTAATTAAACCATTAACTACATTCTTATATAGTAATATTATTAGTAATATGATTATCAATCAATTGTCTAATTTGAAACAAATCTACTGACACTACCAATCTTGTGAAAGCTAATTTCCAGCACTAACCACCCTAATAATTTGCTGCCCTAATTTTGCACAAAGAACAAAAAATCTGCTAACTAATTTGTGAGTAATTTACACAAAAAAATTAAGCATTATTCCCAACAAGTTGGTTAATGAAGAGACCCGTAATCCAACATAGAAAGAGTGTAGTTTGTCTCCCTGCTATTTTGCAACAATGGTAGTAGCCAAACAGTGGGCCACAACTAAGTTGTAGTCAATCCCTCCTTGTGAGAGTACTCCAAATGGAGCATTGGTCATCAACATTTTTATGAATGCTTGTATCATTCAAACAAATTATATCCCTAGTTTCACAAATGGCACAACTATTTAGTGGAAAATTTTGGGAAGAGGGCTATTAATATTAAGTGATTAAAAAATATGAATTTCATTTCAATTTTACAAATTTACATGTTTATTGAAATTTTATTAACTTCTCTATATAAATTAAATAGTTGGTAAATATGGATAGACACCAATATAAAATAAACAAAACACTCTCCGTACATCTCAAATTTCTCCCAAAAAGAGAATCATAAAAATTTACTAAAATATAGCTTTATTTAATTATTATTATTGTAACAAAAGGAATTAATATTTGAGTTAAACATATATGCATTAAAAAACATATAATAAGATTCTTAGTCATGAATATTATTAACACATAAATAGGCTTCTTATACTATGGCTCATCCTTAATAGATAGGTAAAAAATCAGAATTCATTTCATATGAAAGTTGTTCATATGAAATTTTTTAATTCATCAATGTAAATAAAATAAAATAAAATAAATATCAACTTTTGAAATAATTGATGTGCTATTAAAACAATATATAAAGAATATACATAAATATTTTAATAAGTAAAGTTTAAAATATATAACATAAAAATATTAATTTCATGGAGAGACACAAACAACATTTTTTAAATTTCCAAAAAATTATATATAGAAAAAATATTAAAAAATAAAACCAAAACAATTTATAAAGAATATACATAATATTTTAATAAATAAAATTTAAAATATAGAACATAAAAATATTAATTTCATGCAGAGACACAAACAACATTTTTTAAATGTCCAAAAAATTATATATATAAAGAGTATAAAAAATAAAAACAAAAAAAAAATTCTCCGCTTCATATGTTTTAATTAATATTCAAATCAAAACATAAAAAATCTAACAAACAAAAACTAATAATTCATAACCGGTAGTTATGTTGATATAAGTTTCTTGGTGTGAGTTTGATTCTACATATATGTTGTGTGTGAGTTTATGGTTTGGTAAGTTATAAACTCAAATAATATTTATATATAATATTTCATTTAATAGAAATATTTTTTTTTATAAATTAATAATATTTTTAAAATGAACTAAGATTAATTAAAAATAATATTAATATTAATGTAGGGTAGTTAAATTTGACCATCCAAATTTAATATGAGTAGTCTAACTTATTGACAAAATGACATTTTGACATTTTTCTAGATAATTTTAAACAAAATTGTGTAGCGATTTTTAAAAAATTAAGTTGTTTAATCTCTAGAATTGGAATGTCCCAAGGGGATTTTCAAGGTGCTAAATCCATTTATGCATTCAAAAATACATTCTAAACAACAAAAAATCACATTCTTTCTTGAAATTGTTTTGGTAGTGAAAAAATCTATTTCATCTATAAGTTTGAATACGTCAATTTAATGTAGTAATAAATTTATTATACAAAAGTATGTGTGTGGTACATTAATATATATATATATATATATATATAGATATATATATATATATATATATATATATATATATATATATATATATATATATATATATGAGAGACTCATTAAACAATTTAACAATACTTATTGTAAATAATATATATGAAAATGTCCATCTTAAAGTATAAGAGAAATTCAAAATTATAAATAAATATATCAAGAATTGAACACTATAATTTATAAATTGATTAATAATTAAAAATTATGATATATTTGATGAAGATTATGAATTAATAAACAAATGGTTCTTTTAAGTGCATTTCTTTTGGTCAATTTTTTCTAAAATCGAGTACAAAATTTTAAAATTCATATGTTTAAGTTGTTTAATTTGCAAAGATCAAGTGACTCAAAAGTTTTTATCTTAACATTTAGATCTATATCTATATCATATACTAAATAAATTTTAAGTTCATGCAACACTCTTCCTTTCAACCTCAAATGAATAGAAAGACTGAAATGCCAAAGATTGATATAATATAGGACCCTAACAAATTCCATAGAAGTAAGGACCACAAGGTTACCTCGCAAACTAGCTTGAGAGATAGCCTCAACGTCCTCTATTTCCTAGCTCACTGAGTTGGCTGAGGATGAATTGTGAACTAGCTCCGGAAGCCCAACCACGACATGTTGTCCATTGCCTCGGTGTGGAAAACCACATTAGCAGGGCATGTTGAAATGGAAAGAGGTTGGTATCCAGCTACAGGAAGAGTCCACGAATAGCCCTTTGTTTAGCCTACAAAAAACACAACAATGCCCAATACTACGAAGCCACTTCGCTGAAAGAATATGAACCACCAAACTCACACCACAAATAGAGGATAAATACGACCAAGAGTTCACCCAAATTGGAGAGTGAAGTGGAGCATCCCCATATACAACCCTGTATCTTGGTGCAAACAAAGAACGTGACCCTAATTACAGAAGTGAAAAATATTGTGCCTTTGAGCCAGAGAGGATACCCAAGCTAATAACGCAAATTACCAGAGACCATAATGACACCCACACACCTATGAAGACTAGAAAGAGCACTTGCGGATGAGGGTGGAACCAGAAGTTGTCGCAGGTGCGAAGAGGGCTTATAGCCAATGAAGGCGTGGAAACTATACCAAAAAATGATTCTCTGGGTCGCTGGATTCTAAGGGTCAGCTAGGAAACAAAACCCAACCCACACCTGAAAACTGCAATTATCGTCTGCAATCCTCAACCAATGCCAAAACCCAATGAGGTGCCTTGGACCCAGACTCGGACACCTTCAATCTCCTTTTGACCCAAATTCATTTCCGAGACTGCCAAACTGAAGTGGATCGCTTTCCAAAGTCCAAATTTAACCACATATTGTGTGAGGTAAATCATTACACAGAAGGAATGAATACAAAGATGACGCATGAGGGGGAGTTAATTCCCGCATGGAGGAGGAGCAAGCCCTGATGGCCTCTCATGGGACACCTATGCACCCGCTTGATCACCCCCATCGGGGGCTTATGTTTTCACATTTAATTATGAGAGGAGTTTATAATTTATTTATTGTTTAAAATTGTTTCAATATTTGTGTCAAATAAAATATTGCAATACTTATTTTATTTAATAATTTTAAATATCACTTCATATATATGTGTGTCTCTGTGTGTATGTTGACCATAAATAAAATATTTCAATATCTAATTTAAATACAATAATTTTATATCAATTTTATATCTACATAGGCAACATGATATTACTTTCTAATTCTTAATATGTTGTAGATGTATAATTTATTTAGTTCACAATGTAGAATTGATATATGCCATTTAAAAAATATGAAGTAAAATAATTCAATATCTAACCTATAACAAATATAAATGTCAAACATATAACAAATAACAAAAAATATAGAAAATATAACAATATCCAACATATAAATATATAAATTCTAAAAGAGTGAAGGGAACTCTACTTGAATGGTTCATGAGGCACAATACTTGCTAAGGTTTTTCAAATGGGGTAGCAAGCTAAGTGGAATTGATTGTGGGAAAAAATCCACAGTTAAGCATGCTTGAGCTAGAGGCGATCTGGGATGGGTAACCTCCCGGGAAGTCCTAGTTACTGGGTGCAAGCCCTGGAAGTGATGATTGATGCTATGTGATTAATTTAACTAGTTTCAATCCCACTTCTTCACCCCTATGAGCATCATCCGATGCAATGAGTGCTAAGTGAACTATTCAAAAATCATGAGAAATTAGTTAGTTACAACTACCTCTCATGAAAATAGTCATAGATGAATGACTTAATTAACACAGTTGAATCCCAAAATGATATCTAATATAATGCACTGTGAAAACCCCTTAATACTTAAATTCAAAAAGAGTGATGGGAACTCTACTTGAATGGTTCATGAGGTACTTGCTAAGGTTTTGCAAATGGTTCAGCAAGCTAAATGGGCTTGATTGTGGGAAAAACTCCATAGTTAAGCATGCTTGAGCCAAAGGCGATCTGGGATGGCTAACCTCTCGGGATGTCCTGGTTATAGGGTGCAAGCTGAAGAAGTGGTTATTAATGTTATGTGATTCATTTCACTAGTTTCAATCCCACTTCTTCACCCTTGTGAGCATCACCCGATGCAATGAGTGCTAAGTGAAATATTCAAAAATCATCAGAAATTAGCCAGTTACGACTACCTCTCATGAAAATGGTCATAGATGGATGACTTACTTAACGCAGTTGAATCCCAAAATGATATCTCATATAATAAATATTTCAATATTAAACAATTGGAAGTCAAAAATAATATTTTTGAAACTATGAGTTATATATCTCTCTTTCATAATGAGAATTTATACTATTTTTTAATCTCACTTGGCATTATTCCCAGTAGACACCCTATTTAAATATAAAACCATAACCACAATGAAATATTTAGGTTATTTGGAGAAAACTCAAATAAGCATTCAAATAATTAATAAATTACAAATAAACATCCAAAAAATTAATAAACCCCTCCTCAAATTGACTAGGGAATATTATAAACAAAAAATCATCCAATTAGTCTAGAATTGTTATAATCACACAAAAAAGAATTTAACAAATGAGTAATCAAATTAGCCAAAGCATATAATCAGTAAAGCCCTGCAACGTTATTTCATTGTCTTAATAGCTCCCAAGAAAACATAAATAGTAACAAAGTCTAGCTTTAAAAACACCACCACCAAGACATAAAGATACAACAAAATATATCAAGATCATCATTACTGCTCTTAACTATTGGGTTGTGTTATATTCTTTCCATGACTAGCCCACATAGTTAACCAGGGGGTTAGAAGGGGTTGGAGCCCCCCCTTCATTGCACCGATTGCGTAGCAGGGGGGGTCATAGGGGGTTTGAGGGTTGCAGGTAACCCCACTCTATGGGGTCCGGGGCAACACCCCAGAAAATTTTGTTTTTGGACCCTATATTAGGTTGGGCAGACCTACCTATGGTTTTATGCATGATATTTCGCACATGGTATTGGATGTGATGGTTTCTAGTCCATGGTTTTGGACACGATGGTTTTCGGTCCATGGTATTGGATGCTTCAGCATGTATAAATATGTATTGTAACATTGAAAGGAACATAATGAAAATCAAGCTGGTAGTCCTGGTTTTGAGATCTAAGGGAAAATCTCTATGTATGTGTTTTATGTGTTATGCTCTCGTATTGTTTATTTTCTATGTTTTAGAATTCATATGCAAGTAATTTATGTACAGGGTTAAAACCTACATTTGGTATCGAAGTTGTTTTGGCTTCAAGGGGACACCTTTGTTGCTGAGGGGTTTCGCTCGGGCCTGTGGTAGACCCTGTTCAGTGGGAGATCTACGAAATCATTTCTAGTGGTAAAAGAAGATGGCGAACAATGGAAATATAGAGATTGAGAAATTTAATGGTCAAAGTTTTGAGTTGTGGAAACTCAAGATGGAGGATCTGTTAGTCGATAAAGATCAGTGGATCGCGGTAGATCTGGGTACTAAACTGACGGGAGTGTCCGATGAAGAATGGAAGAAGTTAGATTGGAAGGAAAAGAGCACAATATGATTGTGTGTCTCATATTTAGTATTGCTGAATGTATCAGGGGAAGTTATGACTAAGGCTTTGTGGGACAAGTTGGGGACTTTATACCAATCTAAGTCTCTAGTGAATAAAATTTTCCTATGGAAAAATTTGTATAACCCGAGGATGAAAGATGGAGATTTAGTGACAGAGCATCTAAATGCATTTAATATTATGGTAAGTCGGTTATTATCTATTGATATTAAAATTTCAGATGAAGATAAGTGCATCAGTTTGTTGTGTTCTCTACCAGATTCATGGGATAGTTTGGTTATTGCAATAGGTAGCAATGCAACTGTATTGCCGTTTGATGAAATAGTCTCATCCTTACTAACGAAGGAGATGAGATGGAAAAATATGGAGAGCCAGAATGGTGATGCCTAGTCTGTATGAGGACGGTCCCAGAACAGAAACAAAAATAAGTCATCGAGTAGGAGATCTAAATCTAGAGGGAGATCTAAATCTCCAAGAAAACCTGTAAAGGTTGTTTGCTGGAAATGCAAAAAGGAAGGGTACTATAAAAGGGATTGTAAATCCAAAGCTCCTAACAAAGGAAAGGGATCTAATGGTGCTCCTTCTACAGAGGCAAAAACCACCTCAAATGAAGGTGGGGATGTGTACTTGGCTTCTTCAAGTACACATGTAGATCATGAAGCATGGTTGATTGACTCAGGTGCATTCTTTCACTTCACTCCCCATAGAGAGTGTTTCTGCGAGTATGAGAAATACGATGGTGGTGATGTCTTCTTAGGGGATGATAGGAAGGCTAGAAATGTTGGTCGCGGAAAAGTAAAATTGAATTTGCAAGGTGGAAGGGTTAGAACACTTCTGGGTGTTTTGCATATTCCTGCATTGGCCAGAAATATAATTTCTGTAAGCAAGTTGGATGATGTAAGTGTAAAAATAGTGTTTGAGAAGGATACCTGCAAGATGGTTCGGGGAGCACTGGAATTGTTGTGGGGAGTTCGGATTGGGACTCTATACAAGCTCCAAGATAACACTATTGCTGATGGGTGCCATAGTTTCGTGGTTCCTGAAAGTGGAGCAGAAAATCTAGTGGTCTCTGGAGAGAAGACCATGTTGTGGCATCAAAGGCTTGGACATATTGGAGAGAAGGGCCTTTGCATACTTCGTGGTAAAGTTATGGTAGAAGGTATGAGTAATATCTCTCTAGTTTTTGATTTCTGTGAAAATTGTGTATATGGGAAGCCGAATCGGGTGAGTTTCCCCTCTAGTGGTAAGAGGCTGAAACAGGTATTAGAGCTTGTGCATAGTGATGTGTTTGGACCTGTGAAGATTCCATCACTGGGTAAGTCTGTGTACTATGTATCATTTATAGATGACTTCTCAAGGAATACATGGATATATTTCCTTAAGAAGAAAATTGAAGTCTTTGACAGGTTTAAAGAATTTAAGGCTCTGGTGGAAAACTAGACAGAGAAGAAGATAAAGGTGTTGAGGACAGATAACGGTGGAGAGTTTTGTAGTAAGGGATTTGAATAATTCTGTAAGAAGTGTGGTATGGAATGATAGAAGACTACTCCATATACACCTCAACAAAATGGAGTTGCAGAAAGAATGAATAAGAAATTGATGGAAAGGGCCAGAAGCATGCTCAGTGGTGTCGGGTTAGGGCAAGAATTCTGGGCAGAGGAAGTGGAGACTGCATGTTACCTGATCAACAGATCACCTTCATCAACATTGGAAGATAAGACTCCACAAGAGGTATGGACTAGTATGAAACCTTCTCTTTCACATCTAAGGGTATTTGGATGTTATTCATATGTACATGCTCCAAAGGAGAAAAGAACCAAGTTGGACAGTAAAGCTGAAAAGTGCATCTTTATTGGGTATAAGGATGGTTTAAAGGGTTTTAATCTTTGGAACCCAGTAACAAGGAAGGTTGTGTACAGCTGAGATGTGGTGTTTAGAGAGGTGAAAGATGTTATTAAAAATGAAGTCCAACCAAAGGAACCTGAGAAGATGAAGTTTGAGCTAAAGGAGGAAGAATCAGACTCTACAGCAGAGGAGGAATAAGAAGATGAAGAGCCACAAACTCTAGGTGTAAGAATATCAGTTCGAGAAAGAAGGCAGCCAGAAAGGTATATTCCATCTGCTTTCTATTCAAATTTTTCTTTATCTATTATTGATGATGATCCCTAAACTATGAAGGAAGCAGTAGATTCAGAGGATGGAAAACTCTAGAAAGAGGTCATGGTTGATGAAATGGCATCTTTGAACAAAAATGAGGCTTGGGATTTGGTGGAGTTGTTGGCTAGAAGGAAACCCATTGGCAACAAATGGGTGTTCAAGAAGAAGACAAATGCAGAAGGAAAGGTGGAGAAATACAAAGCTCGGTTGGTAGCAAAAGGTTATTCCTAGGTTCCGATAATTGGTTTTGGTGATATTTTTTGTCCTATTGCCAAGGTAACTTCTATTATATTACTTTTATCTGTTGCTACTACTTTTGATTTTGAGGTAGAATAGATGGATGTGAAGACAACATTTCTTCATGGGGATCTAGAAGAGGAGATCTACATGAAGCAACATGAAGGTTTTGTGGTGAAGGGTAAGAAAGAACTGGTATGAAAGTTAAAGAAATCTCTGTATGGGTTAAAACAGTCACCAAGGATGTGGTATCAGAAATTTGATACATTTATATGGGGACTTGGCTTCACCAAAAGCAAAGCAGATCACTATATGTATTTTAAATTAATTGGTGACTGTGTTATTTATCTGGTCTTGTATGTGAATGATATTTTGCTCGTTGGAAATGACAAAGAAATTATCTAGGATTTGTAGACCCATTTGTCCTCCAAATTTGACATGAAAGATCTTGGTGTTGCAAACTATATTTTGGGCATGGAAATTAAAAGAGATCGGACAAAGAGGAAGCTCTCGTTAAACTAGAGGAAGTATGTCGAGACAATATTGCAGAGGTTTAATATGCAGGAAAGTAAACCGGTGAAGGTCCCTATTCCTGTAGGTGTAAAGTTATCTGCTAAACAGTGTCCCAAGACACAAGAAGAGGAAGAGGACATGTCCCATGTTCCATATGCAAGTGCAGTCAGTAGCCTGATGTATGCGATGGTATGTACTAGACCAGACATTGCACATGCAGTGGGAGTATTGAGCAGGTTTATGTCAAAACCAGGGAAGGAGAACTGGACAATAGTGAAGTAGGTTTTCAGGTATTTGCGTGGCACTAGTGATTACGGTTTTTGCTGCCAAGGAAGACCAGGATTGGACAGAGTGTTGGATATTCGTGGCTTTGTTGATGTAGACTGGGCTAGAGATCTGGATCAGAGAAGATCTAGAAGTGGGTATGCATCTAACCTATTTGGAGGTGCAGTCAGTTGGATGAGTAAGAAACAATCTGTAGTGGTACCATCAACTACAAAGGCAGAATACATGGCAGCCACTCATGTAAGCAAGGAAGCAGTTTGGTTGCAAACATTGTGTTCAAGTATGGGGTTAGTATAGGGAGCTATAAGGATAGACTGTGACAACCAAAGTGCAATTTTCTTGGCAAAGAACCTTTCATATCATTTAAAGACAAAGCGCATTGATGTTCAATATCACTTTGTGAGGGATATTATAGAAGACAAAAATGTTTTGCTGGTAAAGGTGGACACTTTGAAGAATACTACAGATGCATTGACAAAATCTCTGAGTTCTAAGAAGTTCTCCTGGTGTAGAGAAAAAATGGGCATTGCAGGGTTCGATAAATGACTAATCTCTCTTGTGGTCCCCTGTGGAAAGAAAACAACAAGTGGGAGAATGTTGGGTTGTGTTATATTCTTTTTATGACTAGCCCACATAGTTAACCGGGGGGTTAGAAGGGGGGCAGATCCCCCCCTTCATTGCACCGATTGCGTAGTAAGGGGGTTCACAGGGGGTTTGAGGGGTGCAGGTAACCCCACTCTATGGGGTCTGGGGCAGCACCCCGGAAAATTTTGTTTTCGGACCCTATATTAGGTTGGGCAGACCTACTTATGGTTTTGTGCATGATTTTTCACACATGGTTTTGGACACGATGGTTTTCGGTCCATGGTATTGGATGCTTCGACATGTATAAATATGTATTGTAACATTGAAAGGAACATAATGAAAAATCAAGTTGGTAGTCCCGGTTTTGGGATCCAGGGGAAAATATCTGTGTATATGTGTTTTATGTGTTATGCTCTCGCATTGTTTATTTTGTGTGTTTTAGAATTCATATGCAGGTAATTTCTGTACAGGGTTAAAACCTACATTAACAACACCACCAAAACGTAAATATACAACAAAATATATCAAGATCATCATTATCCCTCTTTGGTACACCACCATCTGCAAACGTACCAACAAGGCTCCCATACTGGCCCTCCCCGAGCCGTAGAAACACATACCTATTAGCGCTTGAAATTTCACCTCAGGCTAAGAAAGGTAAACCTCAAGGCTACATCAAACCATTCAGCCTCGTAGCTAGCCCTACGGGGCAGGAGAAGGCTCTCTCCGGTCAATCTCGGTAGATCTTCAATGGGATGAGATTACCAACAAGGTAACACTGATATTAGGCTAGTAAATTGATTAAAAAGGTTGATTTGGGGGTTTTTTGGGTTTTTGGTGGCAAATTGAGGAATTGCAATTTTGGGTGCGGGGATTGGACACAGTTTTTGCAGGGGGTTCCTTGGGGGAGGTAGGAGACATCGTTGATGCCTTTAACTGAAATGAATGGTCAGGAATGAAAGATGAGGAGCTAAAGAGAGAAAACAATCACTTTGAATTCTCTTTAGACAGAAGAAAACATTGAAATTAAACAAATTAAAAGCAGAGCATGGCTAGCATGAATTCATACTTTAACACTTCATTTGTTTAATGTGCAGCAGTAAAGAAAGGAAATGAATCACATAACAAAGCTTACAAGAACATTGAGAAAACACACCATCAACACATGAGTCCACAAGAATCCCAAAGATGACTGCAAAACCCTGGTCTTCCTTAGCCAAAAATTGCAGAGATACAGTGAAAATATACAATGATAGCTTCTCCCTCAAGAGTCCAACCTTCCAACCCCTGAAAATGATTAAGAAAATACATAATATAGGCAAGCCAAACTCTTCCCTTGCCTCTAGGGGTCGAGCTCATCCTTCTAGGAGCTTGTTTCAACTAATTCTAAACTGAGCACTAAAATCTAGGCAGTCAAAACAACTTGCCTCTATAAGCTAGGAAACCAATCCATTCATTAAATATTTACCCTTGACATGAACGAATCTTCTAGAAGTGTTAAAAAAGAGTAAAAGTGTCTTAGATTTACAAAAATTACATCAAAGATAATCATCTTCAACCCCAAAAAGTCAAACTGAGTCAAATCTGCGTTTTCTGGGTTGTACAATGCAATCTGGCAAAATCTGCTCAACGGGTCGCGCCCCTTTGGAGCTCTGTTTTAGGCACTTGAAGGTGTCAGAATTGGGTGCAGGATAGCTCTTTAGAAAGGTATGTGAGTCTAATTTCCAACCCAACCAGAATTTTTGGATTTGGAGGTCATTTGCCCTGTCAAAACTTAATTCTCCCAAGACTGGTTTCTGCAACTCAAAAAAGGGGCAGAAAGTCAAATTTTTCATGTATTTTGATCTTTTGGAGGCCCAAAACTCCATAAAAACTCAAGTCCATCCATAGGCATATGTAACTTTGCATGAAAAATCTAGAAATGCTGAGTTTTTGCAAAAAGGAGCTGCCATGACAAAGGGTCTCACCGGGGGTGAGACCCGTTGAGGAGCCAAAACCTGTAAATTTCCAAAAAATGCCAAAATTACCCAAAATTCTCAAAATTTTTTGGGATTTGTGTTGTGGCTAGGCTATTGAGTTCCATGATCCTTGAGTGAAGCCTCAGCCAAGATACGGAGGGGATTTGGCCTCTTTCTCCGTTTTAGTGCCTCGGTCAACCGCCTTTGAAACATTTTCATTTTCGCCTTGTAAAATCCACCCCTGCAAATCGGTCAAGGAGGTGGGCTCCTCTCTCCTATGATGGTCACCTTTACCACCCTTATGAGGCCTCCTCTGTACCTCAACCTCTGAAGATGATGACTGGTCATCACTTTGCTCATAAGTCTCGGTTTCTGACATTGTTTAGGAGCAAAGTGGACAAACTGTACTGTTGTCTCTGCCTGTAAAAAGTGCTGAATTCTATGTTGTTTCAAGGGGACAAGGAACATGAGGGAAATGTTAGGGGAGAGGCATTTTTACAAGGAAAATGGGAAAACATGTATACAGCAGGGAATTTAGGGAAATACACTGTAAACATCATTGCATACACATCACCAATTTCATATGTTTACTTGGGTGTTATGAGGGGTAGGTTTAGGGTTTGATTTTTATTTTTAAAGGGAAAAGGGGTAGGGTTTATTTTCTTTACAAATTTAAAAGGGAAATTGACATGGAAATATAGGGAAAATGAAATGGGAATGAAGAGAATGATTACAAGGGGAAAAACAATGAAACAGCAATAAACCCTAGCATCTTTTTACAAATTTACATACAGCCATATGGAGTGTTTCTTCTTGCACAATTTGATCATTACAAACACACTCATGATGTCTCCCAACTAACCAACAACCATTCACAAGTTTAAAGAGGCTACCTCAAACAAATTTGATGAGTTAGAGGAGCTTGAGCAAATTTGAAGTGAGTTTGGAGGGAGGCAGCTTGACGGGTCGCGCACCTCACCCAACGGGTTGCGCATGCTTGATGGGTCGTGCCCGTTGTAAAAATACACTGCAGGTAGCCTCCTGACGAGTCGCACCCCTCTGACGGGTCGCGCACCTGGCTCAACGGGTCGCGCTTTTGCAGGAGGCTTTTGGAGGCCTTCCCCAACCCCAAATTGAGCTCATGATAGCTCATTGGAAAGCTATTTGTGTCTAGTTATCATTTTACTCATCATTCAAATCATTTGGCCAACCTAGATAGGAGAAAACTTGATTTTCCCAAGATCACTTCAGAAGTGCCTTTGATTCTCCTGAGGCAACGGTATTCTTTGACATTTCTCTCAAACCATGACACCTGTGCAAAAAGTGAAGGAGGATTTTCTTCCTTGGCATGTTGTGGACAAAAACCTCTCTCAGTTTCCCAAAATTCATCTTTGATTTCTCTGGAACATCATTTGAGTGCGACTTGTCCCGATGTGTGAAACAAGGAATTTTTGTCGAAATGAAGCGAAATGAAGGGGATAAGGGGCTTCTAAATTCTTGGAGAAATTTTGGGGAGTAGGGAGGGATGTTAGGAAGTAGGGGAAAGTGGAATCTCAGAGATTGAGTGAGGGGAAGGGGTCCAAAAGGGCAAAACATAGGCCAAACCTAGAAAATTGCCAGGTTGTAGCTAGAAACTAGGGTTTGTGCAAAAATGAGGAATTTGGCGGATCTAAGGGATGGGAAGTGTTTTATAAGGTACTTTAAGGATAGGGGAAGGTGTATGAACATCAGGATACAAGTTTTGCCGATGATTTGACCGTCCAAGAGAAATTGGCTTCAAAACCCTAGGAGAGGGAAATGGCCTTGCCTAGGCACAACTGAAGCATGAACAAGGTGTACAATGACTCATTCGACACTGACATGATAATGAAAACCCTCTGAATGATGATAGGCTCAGCTGAATAATGACATGGACTGACATTTGGGCAAAGCCTAGACCTCATGCCTAGTGACCAAATTTTGCTTGAAGACTCACTGAAATGACAAAATTTGACCTTGACACTCTGAGACCACTTTGTAAGAGCATATTTGATCACTGTAGGAAGGCTGGAAAGAATGACACTAACAATACCCACCTTCAATTTTATGACCCATTACAAACTATTATATTAAATTTTTTATAGTGTAACTGAATTTTTTTCAAACATTTTTTTAATTTTTGTCTAAATCATTTCAAATTGGATTTGTTATATTTACCCAATGGAACCATTGTTTCGTGAGGCTTTTAAGAGGCACGATCATTCTCTATGGTTGTTAGAGGTGTCATTGCCTACAGATTTCCAGAGGCACGATCATCATCTATGGATATTATAGGAGAAAGGAGGAGGGAAAAAATGAAAATTCCCAATACTAATACAAGTTTCGAAGCAACGATTGATATTGGCCCCAAAAACCAGAAAAATTCTAGAAAGAAAGAAATGAAGCACGAATTAGATGAGACAATGAAGAGAAGTAGTGAAGGTGAAAGTATAAAGAGAGGTAGGGTTGGAGTTGTAGGAATTAGAGGTGTTTGTTTTAGAATATGATTTATAACTTAATATAATATTAAAATATTGTATTATATTACAAATGTTACTATATAAATTTTGAATTTCAGTAGTCGAAAAATGTTCCATAGTAGTCATTTTGGATTGTCGACCTATCGAGTCTACACAACACCCCAAATGAGAGCAATATTTCCATTTATGACAAGATAAATGAGAGTTATATTAAAAACAAATTGTAATATTAACATAAAATATAAAATATTATAATAATTAATTGTGGTTTAATTATATAGAAAAGGTAGTATTTTTAATTATATAGATAGATGCTTATTTTGGAATATGATTTATAATATAATATAATATAATATTAGAATTTTATATTATAGTATAAATTATTAATTTATTTATCAGAATGTATTTATATATATATATATATATATATATATATATATATATATATATATATATATATATATATATATATATATATATATATATATATATATATATATATATATATATATATATGGAGAAAATGGAACGTAAAAATGATATAATTGATCTTACATGATATGAAATTTATTATATGCTCAGTTGATATATAATAGTTAACATAAAATATATTAATAATAAACAAAATATCTTATTGTTAATTATAAATAAAATATTTCAATTTTCATAATAAATAATGCAGTTTTATATCAATTTTATATAAAGTAAAATGAAGTAATTTAAATTTGAGTTAAGATTGATCTACGTTGATTATATACATAAGTATTTGTTTTAGAATGTGATTTATAACATATCTTAATATTATAATATTATATTGTATTATAAAACATATTATCTAAATGGTGTGGTGAGAATCATATTAGCAAAAATATTATATATTAAAATAAAAACACATAAATTATTATAATATTTAATTATATTTAGGGAGGCAATTTAATTACACAAATAGTTGTCTATTTTGAGTTATGATTTATAATATAATATTATAATACTATAGATTATATTATAATATATAATGTATATATATACTAGATTTATATTAGGAAAATACACGTGCACACACACACACATATAATTAATTGTATTTTAATTATATCTAGATAGTGAGTATTTTTAATTACACAGATACATATTTACTTTGGAATATGATTTATAACATAATATCAGAATATTATACTATAGTATAAATCAAGAGTTACATTTTTATTTACACACACATACATATATGAATATGATGATCATGATGATGGTCAACATCCACAAAGACGCATATAGTTTATCAGACCTTAAGAAATAAAGTGATTAATTGATGACTTTAATAGTTGATTTCTATGATAAAAAAGAAGGGAGATAAATATTATGAGATCAATGTAGTTTTGTTGAATTAATAAGTCAAGGAGGTTGCTAATGTGGAAGATGTTTGGAAAAGGAGAATGATGTGAGTAAGGTTCGGACAATCCTAGAGAAAGTATTTTTATCTTAAACTCTCTTAGTATCACAAAGGAGGAAGATTATTTCGCCCCAAGGTGTTTTTCAAATAGACAAATGCCCAGTGTCACTCCAAATCTCATGATAATTAGTTCTTATCTTAGCAATGTTAATTTTCTTCTTAGCATTCATCAAGACAAAAAGATAATTCTAGTCACCAACTGTGGGGCTGATCAACTCCTTATAATATCTTAGCTTCCTTTCCCCTCTAACTCCTTATCATCCCACAACTTATCCTTGAATTTGGAAATAATAATGTTTTTAATATTATCCTTATTCCCCAAAATGATCTCCTCCTTTATCGCACAATGGTTCATCCAGGACTAGGAATCCTTATGCCAACCTCACATGATCTAGAGGAGGGTGACTCATAGGGACAGAAAAATCCTTTAGGAAAAATCCAAGAGCAACGTTGAATGTAATAAGATTTGGCCCGAGAATAACCCATATGGAGTGAAGTAAAGCACCCAGTTGAGGCATGATAGTTTTAACGAAAGTCCATTGTTGATAACAAGATAAATGTGCAACAACAAGTGACGACACAAGCCAGGTTTGAAGGCTAAGAAACACTCATGTGTTGGAATTGTGGTGGGGACCACAAAAGAAGAGATTTCCCACATGAATAAAAGGTTGACCAAATATATACAACACTTAAGAGGCAAGCACAGTGGGTGAAATAGCTTAGAGTATTCATAGAGTTTATGCAAGAGTGGGAAATAGCCTAGCATACCACCAGGAATCCATCGTTGAGATTGAAGGTAAGCTACAAAAAAAAGTAATTTCCACTTTGATTGATCTAGGTTCCAATTATAGTTATATTAGTCCAGAAATTGTGGATAAGTGTGGATTGGGAAAGGAATTGTACCAAGAACCTTGGCTGGTTCAATTTGAAACAAGAACAAGGAGAAGAATCATCTAATGGGTAAGCTCATGTGCAACAAATCTCAGTGTCATGGCCATGATATTCCACTTGAAAGTGTTACCGTTGGGTGGGTATGACTTATTATGGGGCATCGATTGGGTGTACGTACACTAGTTCGAGGTGGATTGCTATGAGAAATAAATAGAATGCTTAAATGAACAAGGAATAAAAAGAGTATTGCAAGGCAAGAGGAAAACCATATCAGTGAAGCTAATCACTACTATGCAATCCAAATGCAGTAGAAGGAAAGGATTCATGTTGTTTGTAGTGCAAATTTTCTAGAAGGTCTAAGTTGGTCGAAGATCAAATGAGAAGGAGGTGGAATTACTTCAAAAGTACCCTGTTGTGAAACAATATGAATTTTTTTTTCTAGTTGAAGTTCCTAGATTTCTCCTCACAAAGAGATATATTTCTCTATTGAATTTGTGTCAAGAGAAGCACCAAGATACAAGGCTACATATAGAATGAGCATGCCAGAAATGGTTGAGCTCAAATTACAGCAGAAGGAGATGCTCAATAAGGGTTACATAAGGCCAAGTGTGTTCACTTGGGGTGCACCAATATTATTTGTAAAGAAGAAGGACAGGAGCCTTCGATTGTGCATTGATTACCGATAAGTGAGTAAAGTAACCATTAAAAATAGGTACTCATTACCAAGGATTGGTGATCCCTTTGACTAATTAACAGGAACAACAATTTTCTCCCAAATTGACTTAAGGTCAGGCTGCCATCAAGTGAGAATTAATGAGGAAGATATCCATAAAAATACCTTTAGAACAATATATGGGAACTATGAATTCATAGTGGTACCTTTTGGGCTCACCAACACCCTGACCACATTCATGTGCCTAATGAACAGAGTATTGTGTCCATACTTGGATAACTTTTTCATAGTATTTGTTGATGACATTTTAATCTATTCAAAAATAGAATAACAACATGAAAATCAATTGGTTGTGGTGTTACAACTGTTACGAGAACATAAGCTCTATTCAAAGCTCATCAAGTGTGACTTCTTCCAAGAAAAAATACACTATCTAGGTCACATCATCTCTAAGGAAGGTGTATTAGTTGACCTTGAAAATATCAAAGCCATAAAAGAGTGGCCAAATCCAAAGGTTGACAGGATATTACAGGAGATATATTCAAAACTTCTCCAAAACGGGTCACCCAATTGCAACCTTGTATAGGAAAAGGAAAATCATTGAATGGAGTGCATAATGTGTAGAGATCTTTGAGCAATTGAAACAATTGCTCACCATTGCACCAATGCTGAGAGTTACGGATCCGGATAAGGATTTTGTGGTGTGTACAGATGCATACAGAGAGGGACTCAGTGGAGTCTTAATGCAAGAAGGGAAAGTAGTATGTTATGAATCTGGAAAGTTGAATAAACATGAGGAAAACTATGTGACACATGATTTAGAATTTTCTACTATAGTTCATGCTTTGAAAATGTGAAGGCACTACCTCCTTGGCAGGATGTTCATGCTCATGTCAGGCCATAATGTACTCAAATATTTGTTTGGAGAGCTAAAGTTGAATGTTAGGAAAACAAGATGGTTGTCCATGCTCAGCGGCTTTCACTTTGATATTAAGCACATAAAAGGAAAGGAAAAAAAGGTTGTTGATGCCTTCATCAAGAGAATCCAAGTAAATATCTTGGCATCGGTAAGTTGGTATGAAATATATATAGAAGAAAGAATCAAAACTGATGGACACCAAGATGAAAAGTACCAACAACTGAAAGAAATGTTGCAACAAAGAGGTGAGGATGAAGGATCTCATCTCATAGAGGACGGCTTAGTCAGGTTTAAAGGCATAATTTATGTTCTTAATCGTGATGAAATAAAAAGGCTAATGATGATAAAATTCCATGTTAATCCTTACATAGTCCACTGAGTGTATTAAAAGACCCTCAGAGTCGTAAAAAAGTATTATCACTAGCTGAATCAGAAAAAATAAGTGGCAGATTTCATAGCAAGATGCATGGAATTCCATTAAGTAAAGGTTGAATGCAAACACTTGACAAGATTGTTGTAACATGTCCCTATTCTATAATGGGAGTGGGATGTAGTCTCTATGTAGTTCATTATAGGATTTCCCAAAATAGCTAAGCAACATGATGTAATCATGGTGGTGGTGGACAAACTGAGTAAGGTATCTCATTTTGTGGTAGTCAAATCCACCAATTCCACTAGTGATATAACACAAATTTGCATAAATCATATTGTGAGGATACATGGCATTCATAAGAATATTGTGTTAGATAGATATGCTAAATTTCCTTCTAGGTTTTGGAAGAAAGTGTTTGCATGATTGATAATAGAATTAACATTTAATACAACCTATCATCCACAAAAATATGAGCAAGAAAAGAGGGTTAATTATATATTTTAGAAGATATTAAGGATGTATGTGATGGATCAACCTGTAAATAGGAAGAATATATTCCACTTGTGGAATTTGCATACAATAATAGACACACAGATTCCATAAGGATAAGGCCCTTTGAGGGATTATATGGTAGGAAATGTAATACTACTATCAGCTGGAGTGACCCCATTAACAGGGTGCACGTAGGACCTGGTATGCTTAAGAATATGGAACAACAAGTTTAGATGATAAAGAAAAATCTAAAAGTGGTACAAGATAGATAGAAAAGCTATGCATATAAGTATAGGGTGCGCAAAAAGTTCCATGTGGCGAAACATGTTTACCTCAGAATTAAACCCAAGAAAATCTACCTAAAAATGGAGACATGTCCCAAGTTTGCACCATGGTAGTGTGGGCCATTTGAAATTCTTGAAAGGATTCACTAGTACAAAATGGCTAATTAGTTACTAAGAAAGTGACTAAAAACCGCATATAAATGACGATTTTTCAGTCTATGACCAATAATGGCTAATTTACAACATCTTATAACGTGACCAACATTTAGTCATATTTAGCTTAGTGATTAATTGGTTGTCTCAATTTTATTGTCTAGTAGTATATTTAGTCATAAATTTGATCATTAATTTACTGATTGATTTAGTCATTAATTGCCATGATTAATGAGCAAATATGCAAAAAAAATATACTACTACATGATCACCGAATAAAACTAATTAATGACCAAATAAATATGAGTAAATTGTTGGTCACGTTATAAGATAATATAAATTAGTTACTAATATTCATACACATGCAAATTTTAGTCATCATTTGAAACCAATTAATGACCAAAGAAATATGACTAAATTGCAGTCGTGTTATAAGATATTATAAATTATCTACTAATAGTTGTATATATGCAAAATTTAGGCATATTTTCTAATCACAAATTTATCATTTACATTGGTCATTTTATTTTTTATTTTGTTAGTTTCACATTCATTATAGAAATAACTAATTTAGTATTATATGTTCATTTCATTTAATTTCATTAATAATAATTATAAATGACTAATTTAGTCATTGTATATTCATTTTATTTGTGTTCATCATTAATCAATATAAATTACTAATTTAGTAGTTTTAGATTGATTTTATGTGTTAATTATTAATTGACTTAAACTAATTAGTATGATTTTGCGACTAAATAAAACAAAATGACACACAATGTTCATGTTTATCTAATATGAAATGCAAAGTGACATATCTTACTTACAATAGAAAAATAATATCAAGTACAACTATAAATAATTTCAACCACATAAATTATATTATGTAAAATGTTAAGTATTACAATATGAGTTTCGGACTTAACATTGGTTAGACTACAATTTACATATGAAATATTGTTTCATCACATTAAAACATTATCATTGTGTTTCCAAGATTGTAGGTGAATTCACCAACTCTAAAGACTTGACCATCAGTCTGTATGTGTGTGTCTCATGGAATATTGGCTTTAAGGGTATCACTGGATTGTTTGTCTTCTCTCTCTCTTTTTTCATTTGTTGCTCCAATGTAATTGTACTCCTCTTTCTTAAATTCTTCTGAAAAATAACAGAAGAAAAAATGTAGAGTATAAGACATGAAAGACAATGAAAACTAGAATATAAACTAAAGTATATTATAAAGGATTTATATGACATATACCTTAACATCAACAATGTCAATGCCATTTTACTTCTGAAAAGTAAGAAACTCGAATAAGTTTTCTTCATTTGGGAAACAGTGGTCATTGTATCTCTACATGACTTATATAAACAAACCAAATAAAACATCACAATAAAAAGTAACACCTTAGGAACTTAGTATTCAAACTTCAATAAAAGCTTAGGAACAATCATGGAAACTAAGTTACATGCTAAAAGGCTCACGCTATAGACAAATTGTGAAAAAATACAATATATAATAAATAATGTATGATAGTTGGCCGACAAATTTCATCATTGAAGGAAAAATTTATCCTAGGAGAGGCTTGATTAGGAACAACTCAAGTTCTTTATTGTGTCATTGAGAATGTTTGAGAAACAAAAATATTTTGATTCAGATAGTGACATTCCTATGGTTGGTAATTATTATTTCATGCAATAGTTGGATGTAGAAACTAGTGAGCCATTCCCTTCAGTAATGATGCTCATTCATTATTTGACTTTTTCTTAGATAATTTATCGTAAAAATTATATATGTGTGTGTATGTGTGTGTGTATTAAGTTCATGCAACACTCTTCCTTTCAACCTCCAATGACTAGAAAGACTGAAATGACAAAGACTCATATAATATAGGACCCTAAAAAACTCCATGGAAGCAGGGAACAGAAGGTTACCTAGCGAACCTTGAGAGATAGCCTCAATGTCCTATGTTTCTCGATTGGCCGATTTTGTAGAGGACGAATTGTGACCTAGCTCGGGACGCCAAACCTTGGCATGTTGTCCACTCCCTTGGTGAGGAAAACCACACTGATGGGGCATGCGGAAATTGAAATAGGTTGACGTTTAGCTATAGGAAGAGTCCACAAATAGTCCTTTGTTTAGCGTGAAAAAAACACAATAGTGTCGAATACCACGAAGCCACTTCCCCGAAATAATATGAACCACAAAACGGACGCCACAACTAGTGAAGAAATATGGGAAACAATTCACCAAAACTCGAGAGTGAAGAGGAGAAACTCATGTATACAACCCCACTTTTTTACACAAACAAAGAACGCAACCCTATTGACATAAATTGAAAATATGGCTGCCTTCGAACCAAAGAGGATACCCAAGTGAATAACACAATTTACCAGAGACTAGAATAATACCCACGTAACTATGAAGACTAGAAAGAGTACTCTCAGATGAGGATGGGACTAGAAGGTGTCGCAGGTGCAAAGAGGGATTATAGAAAACGAAGGCATGGAAACTATACCAAACCATGACTATCTAGATTCCTAGATCCTAAGGGTTAAGTAGGAGAAAGAACCCAACCCATACTCAACAACCAGAATAGTCATTTGCAATCCTCATCCAAGGTTGAAACCTCAGTGAGGTGCCATGGACGTAGATCCGGACACTACCACTCCTTCCGACCCAAATTTATTGCCCAAACTGCTAGACTGAAGTGGAATGGTTGCCAAACTCTGAATTTAACCACATATTGGGTGAGGTAAAAGATCACACTAAAGGAATGAATATAAAGATGACCCATAAGTGGGAGTTAATTATCACATGGAGGAGGAGAAGGCCCCGATATCATTGCATGGGACACTTGTATATTGGCTTGATCACCCCCATTGATGGCTTATACTTTCACATTTAATTATGAGAGGAATTTATAATTTCTTTATTGTTTAAAATTATTTCAATATTTGTGTTAAATAAAATATATGAATACCTATTTTATTTAAATTTAAATATCAATTCATTATGTGTGTGTCTGTATGTTGACCATAAATAAAATATTTCAATATCTATTTTAAATAAATAATTTTATATCAATTATATATCGACATAGACAACATGATGTTACTTTCTACTTCTTAATATGTTGTAGATGTATACTTTATTTAGTTCGTAATATAGAATTGATATCTCACATTTAAAAAATATTAAGTAAAATATTTCAATGTGTAACCTATAACAAATATATATATCAAACATATAACAAATATAACAATATCAATCATATAAGAATTATTTCAATATTAAACAATTGCAAGTCAAAAAAATATCTTCAAAAATTTGAGTTATATATTTCTCCTTCATAATGAGAATTTATACTATTTTTCAATATCAATTGACATTCTTCCCAATAATCACCCTATTTAATTATAAAACCACAACCATAATGATATATTCAGGCTATTTGGAGAAAAGACAAATAAACATTCAAAATATTAAAAAATCGCAAATAAACATCCAAAGAATTAATAAACTCCCCATAAACATGACTCAGGCATATTATAAAAAAAAAATCATCCAATTGGTCGAGGATTATTATAATCACACAAAATAGAATTTAACAAGTGAGTCATCAAAATGACCTACACATACAATAAGTAAAGCCCTACAAAGTTATTTTACTATCTTATTAGCTCCCAAGAAAACATAAATAGTATTAGAGTCGATTTTTTAACAACAACACCAATAAAAAAAATATACAACAATCGATATCAAGATCATAAGTATACCTCTTTAGTTCACCACCATCTGCAACAGAACCAACAGGCCTCCCATACTGGCTCTACAAAAGCCTTGAAAACGCACACCCACCTTCAATTTTACAATCCATTGCAAAGTATTAGATGATTTTTTTAGTGTAACTAAACTTTTTCCAATTTTTTTTTATTTTTTTGTCTAAAACATTTCAAATTGAATTTTCTATATTTATCGAATGGCACCATTGCTTTTTGTGGGTTTTTAGAGGCACGATCATCATCTATGGTTGTTAGAGGTGTCATTGCCTTTAGATTTACAGAGGCACGATAATCATTTAGGTCTATTTTAAGATAAAGGAGGATGCTGAAAATGAAAATTTCCAACACTATTACGAGGTTGGAAGAAACCATTGATATGGGCTGCCAAAAGCAAAAAAATCCTCGAAAAAATGAAATGAAGCATGAATGAGATGGGACAATGAAGAGAAGTAGTGGAGGTGAAAGTATAAATAGAGGTATGGTTGGAGTTGTAGGAATTAGAGGTGTTTGTTTTAGAATATGATTTATAACTTAATATAATATTAAAATATTGTATTATATTACAAATGATATTATATAGATTTTGAATTTCGGTAGTCACAAGATGTTTCACAATAGTCATTTCGGATTGTGGACATTTCGAGTGTACACCAAAACCCCAATTGAGAGTCATATTTTCGTTTATGACAAGATAAATGAGACTTATATTAAAAAAAAAGTATAATATTAAAATAAAATATAAAATATAAAATATTATAATAATTAATTTTGGTTTAATTATATCTAGATAGTAGTATTTATAATAATATAGATAGATGTTTATTTCGGAATATGATTTATAATATAATATAATATTAGAATATAATATTATAGTATAAATTAAAAATTATAAATGTATTTATGAAAATGTAAATGATATATATACAAATACATCAATTAATATGGAGAAAATGGCAAGTAAAAATGATATAATTGATCTTACATGATATGGAATTTATTATGTGATCATTTGATATATAATAGTTAAAATAAAAATACATTAGTAATAAAAAACATATCTTATGGTTAATCTTAAATAAAATATTTTAATTGTCATATTAAATAATATAGTTTTATATCAAGTTTATATGAAGAAAAACAAAGTAATTCAAATTTTAGTTAAGTTTGATCTACGTTGATTATATACATAGGTGTTTGTTTTAGAATATGATTTATAACCTAAGTTAATATTATAATATTATATGGTATTATAAGCCATATTATATAAATGGGGTGAGGAGAGTTATATTAGGAAAGATATTATATATTAGAATAAAAATATATAAATTATTATAATATTTAATTATATTTAAGTAGGCAATATTTTCTGAAAATTTCACAAATAGGTGTTTATTTTGAATTATGATTTATAATATAATCTTATAATATTATAAATTATATTATAATATATAACGTATATATATATAATAGTTATATTAGTATATATATATAATATATATATATATATATATATATATATATATATATATATATATATATATATAATTGTAGTTTAATTATATCTAAATAGTGAGTATTTTTAATTACATAAATACATGTTTATTTTGGAATATTATTTATAACATAATATTAGAGTATTATACTATAGTATAAATCAAGAGTTACATTTTTATTTACACACACATATATATATATATATATATATATATATATATATATATATATTGATGTGTGTGTGTGTGTGTGGTTAACATCATCACAAAGACCAATATGGTTTGTCAGACCTTAAGAAAGAAAGTGATTAATTGATAATCTTTAATAGTTAATTTCTATGATCAAAAAGAAGGGAGAGAAACATTTTGAGGTCATCATAGTTTTGTAGAATCTATAAGTCAATCTGGTTACTAATGTGGACGACGTTTGCAAAAGGAGAACAATGTGAGTAAGGGTGAGACAATCCTAGAGAAAGTCTTTTCATCTTAAACTCTCTTAGTATCACAAAGGAGGAAGATTATTTCACCCATGTTGTTTTTGGAATAGACCAATGCCCAATGTCACTACAAATTTCAAGAGAATTAGTTCTTATCTTAGTAATGTTCATTTTCTTCTTAGCACTCAGTAAGAGAAAAAGGTAATTCTGGTCATCAAGTGTGGGGCTGGTGAACTCCGTATAATATATTAGCTTCATTGCCCCCTCTAACTCCTTTATTCCCACAATGATTCCTTGAATTTGGAAATAATAATTGTTCTAATATTATCCTTATTCTATAATATGATCTCTTCCTTTATCCCATAATGGTTGAGCTAAGACTAGGAATCCTTATGCCAACATCACTTGAGCTAGAGGAGGATGAGTCGTAGAGAGAAAAAAGGCCTCCAGGAAAAATCCAAAAGCAACGTTGAATGTAATAAGATTTGTCCCTAGAATAACGCATATGGGAGGGAAGTAAAGAACCGAGCTCAGGCATGCCAGTTTCAACAAAATCCCATTTTTTCTAAAAAGATAAATGTGCAGCAACAAGAAACAACACAACCTAGTTTTTAAGGCTAAGAACCACTCACGTGATGGACTTGTGGTGGGGACCACAAAAGAAGAGATTTCCCACATCAACAGAAGGTTGGACCAAATATATATAACACTCAAGTGAAAAGCACATTGGGTGAAGTAGCTCAGAGTATTCTTAGAGTTTATGTAGTAATTGTGAATTGCCTAGCAGATCACAAGGAATCCTTCATTGAGATTGAAGGTAAGCTACAAAAAAAGGTCATTTCCATTTTGATTGATCCGGGTTCCAATTATAGTTGTATTAGTCTAGAACTTGTGGATAAGTGTGGATTGGGAAAGGAATTACACTAATAACCTTGGTTGGTTCAACTGAAAACAAGAACAACAAGAAGAATCATCCATTGGGTAAGCTCATGTGCAATCGAGCTTAGTGTCATGGCCACGATATCCCACTTGAATGTGTTACCATTGGGTGGGTATGAATTATTATTGGGCATAGATTTGGTGTACCAACAATAGACCAAGGTGGATTGATATGAGAAAGAAATAGATTTCTGGGATGAGAAAGGAATAAAAAGAGTGGTGTAAGGAAAGAGGAAACACATATCAGTGAGTCTAATCACTGCTACCCAATCCAAATGCAGCACCTGGGAAAAGATGCATGTTGATTGTAGAGCAATTTTTCAAAAGGGAAGAAGCTGGTAGAAGATCAAATGACAAGGACACGGAATTACTTCCAAAGTTCCCTGTTGTGAAAAATTATGCAGATGTTTTTCCAGTGGAAGTTCCTGTATTTCCTCCTCACATAGAGATATACTTCTATTGAATTGGTGCTAGGAGTAGCACCAATGTACAAGGCTCCATATAGAATGAGTGTGCCACATTTGGTTGAGCTCAAATTATAGCCGAGGTAGATGCTTAATAATGGTTACGGAAGTCGAAGTGTGTCCCCTTGTGTTCCACCAATATTATTTATAGAGAAGAAAGACAGAATGCTTCGACTGTGCATTAATTACAGACAAATGAGTAAAATAACTATTAAAAATTGGTACCCATTACCAAGAATTAGTGATCGTTTTGGCTAATTAAGAGGAGCAACAATTTTCTCCAAAATTGACCTAAGGTCACGCTATGATCAAGTGAGAATTAAGGAGGAAGATATCCATAAAACTACCTTTAGGACAATATGTGGAAACTATGAATTCGTAGTGATACCATTTGGAATCACCAACGCCCTAGCCACATTCATGTGCCTAATGACTGGAGTATTGTGTCCATAATTGGATAAGTTTTTCATAGTATTTGTTGACGACATTTTAATCTATTAAAAATACAAGAACATGAAAATAATTTGGCTGTGGTGTTAGAAGTGTTACGACAACATAATCTTTATTTAGAGCTCATCAAGTGTGACTTCTTCCAATAAAAGGTACACTATTTAGGGCACGTCATCTCTAAGGAAGGTGTATTAGTTGACCTTAAAAATATTAAAGCCATAAGGGAATGGTTAAATATAAATATTTGTAGGATATTGCAGTAGATATATTCAAAATGTCTCTAAAATTGGCCATCCCATTGCAACCTTGTAGAGAAAGGGAAAATATTTGAGTGGAGTGCATAATGTGCAAAGAGCTTTGAGCAGTTGAAACAATTGCTCACCAGTGTGGCAGTGCTGAGAATTGCATATCCGGATAAAGATTTTGTGTTCTGTACAAATGAATATATAGAGGGACTCGATGGATTCTTAGTGAAGGAAGGGAAATCAGTATGTTATGAATCTATAAAGTTGAATAAACATGAGGAAAACTATGTGACACATGATTTAGAATTTTCCACTCTAGTTCATGCTTTGAAAATGTGAAGGCACTACCTCCTTAGAAGGAAGTTCACACTCATGTCAGACGATAATGGACTAAGTATTTGTTTGGAGAGCCAATGTTGAATGTTAGGCCACCAAGATTCTTGTCCATGCTCAATCAATTTCACTTTGATATTAAGCACAAAGGAAAGGAAAAAAAGTTTGTTGATGCCTTGAGTAGGAGAATCCAAGTGAATCACTTGGAAACAACTGAAAGAAGTGTTGCAGCAAAGAGGTGAGGATGAAGGATCTCATCTCAGTGAGGATGGCTTAGTCAGGTTTAAATCCATAATTTATGTGCCTAATAGCGATGAAATAAAAACAATAATAATGATATAATTCCATGTTAAGACTTAGATAGTCCACTGAGGGTATTACAAGACCCTCACAACCATAAAAAAGTATTATCACTAGTTGAATCTGGATAAATAAGTGGCATATTTCATACAAAGATGCATGGAATTCTAGGAGGTGAAGGTTGAATGCAAATGGTCAATAAGATTGTTGCAGCCTATCCCTATTCTATAATGGGAGTGGGAGGCAGTCTCTATGTAGTTCATCATAAGATTTCCCAAAATAGCTAAGCAACATGATGCAATCATGGTGGTGGTGGACAAGCTAAGCAAGATAGCACATTTTGTGGTAGTCAAATCACCAATTCCACTAGTGATATATCACAAATGTGCATAAATGATATTGTGAGGATACATGGCATTCCCAAGAAGATTGTGTGAGATAGAGATGTTAAATTTACTTTTAGGGTTTGGAAGGAATTTTTTCCGCAATTGAGACAAAATTAACATTTAGTACAACCTATTATCTGCAAAAATATCGGAAAAAAATAGAGTTAATTAGACATTGTAGGCGATGTTAAGGATGTATGTGATGCAACAACCTAAGAAATGGGAAGAATATCTTCCACTTATGGAATTTCCATATAATTATGGACACCAAGAGTCCATAAAGATGAGGCCCTTTGAGGAATTGTATGGCAGGAAGTGTAACAATACTATTAGCTCGAGTGACCCAGTTAACAGGATGCATGTAGGAACTGGTATGCTTAAGAATATGGAATAACAAGTTCATATCATAAAGAGAAATTTGAAAGTGGCACAGGATAGATAGAAAAGAGATGGAGATAAGCATAGTGTGCATAAAGAGTTCCATGTGCGGAAACATATTTACCTAAGAATTAAACACAAGAAACGTTCCCTAAAAATGGAGACATGTGCCAAGTTTTCACCACAGTATTGTGGGCCATTTGAAATCCTTGAGAGGATTCACTATTACAAAATGGATAATTAGTAAATAAAAACTTGACTAAAAATTGCATATAAATGACCATATTGCAGTCTATGACCAATAGTGGTTAATTTGCAGTATCTTATAACGCGACCAACATTTAGTCATATTTAGCTTAGTGATTAATTGGTTGTCTCAATTTTATTTTCTAGTAGTATATTTAGTCATAAATTTGGTCATTAATTTAGTCATTGATTAGTCATTAATTGCCACGATTATGGACCAAATACACAACAAAATATACTACTACATGATCACCTGAGAAAACCAATTAATGATCGAAGAAATATGACTAAAGTGTTGGTCGCGTTATAAGATACTATAAATTAGCTACTAATAGTCATACATATCCCAATTTTAGTCATCATTTGAAATAAATTAATGACGAAATAGATATGAATAAATTTCAGTCGTGTTAGAATATAGTGTAAATTAGCTACTAATAGTCATATATATGCAAAATTTAGTCATATTTTGTACTTACAAATTTATCATTTACAGTGGTCATTTATATTTTTGTTTTGTTTCAGTTTTATATTCATTATATAAATAATTTCTTTAATATTCTATATTCATTTCATTTATTTCCATTAATAATAATTATAAATGACTAATTTAGTCATTGTATAACCATTTTATTTGTGTTAATCATTAATAAATATAAATTACTAATTTAGTAGTTTTAGATTGATTATATGTGTTCATTATTAATCAACATAAATTAATTAGTACGATTTTACGACTAGATAAAAAAATGACATACAATGTGCATGTTCATCTAATATGAAAATGAAAAGTTACATATGTTAATTACAATACTAAATAATATCAAGTACAACTATAAATAATTTCAACCACATAAAGTATATTACGCAAAATGTTAAGTATTACAATATGAGTTTCCCACTTAACATTGGTTGGAATAAAATTTACATATGAAATATTGTTTCATTACATTAAAACATTATCATTGTGTTTCTAATGCATTGTAGGTGAATTTTCCAACTCTAATGACTTGACCATCAGTTTTTATGTGTGTGTCTCATGGAATATTAGCTTTAAGGGTATCATTATATTGTTTCTCTTGTCTCTCTCTTTGTGCAGTTGTCACTTCAATTTTATTGTACTCCTATTTCTTCAATTCTTGATTCTTACTGTCAATATTGAGTTCCTCTTTTGAAAATGAAAGAAGATACAATGTACAGTATAAGACATGAATGACAATGAAAACGGGAATATAAACTAAAGTATATTATAAAGGATTATACGACATATACCTTAACATCAGCAATGTCAATGCCATTTTACCCGAGAAAAGTAAGAAACTCGAATAAGGTTTCTTCATTTGGGAAATAGTGGTCACTATATGTCCACATTACCTGTATAAACAAAGAAAACAAAACATCACCATAAAAAATAAAACCTTAGGAACTTAGTATTCGAACTTCAAGAAAAGCTTAGGCACAATAATGCCAACTAGGTTACATGCTAAAAAGTGTAGGTTATAGATAAATTGTGAAAATAAACGGAAAGAAAAATACAACATATAATAAATAATGTATGAGAGTTAGCCGTCAAATTTCATCATTGAAGGAAAAATTTCTCCTAGGAGGTGCTTGATTAGGAACAAATCAAGTTGGTTGGTGTGTCATTGAGTATGTTTGAGAAAAAAATATATTTTGATTCGGATAGTGACATTCCTATGGTTGGTACTTATTATTTACTGAAATAGTTGGATGTAGAGACTAGTGAGCCATTCCCTTGAGCAATGATTCTAATTTCTTATTTGACTTATTCTTAGATATGTTATCTTAAGACTTATATCTATATCTATATCATATAATAAATAAGTTTTAACTTCATGAAAAACTCTTCCTTTCGACCTCAAATGAATAGAAAGACTAAAATGACAAAGATTCATATAATATAGGACCATAACAAATTCCATGGAAACAGGGACCACAAGGTCACCTCAGAAACTAGCTGGAGATATAGCCTCAACTTCCTCTATTTCCTGGTTGGACAAGTTGGCAGAGGATGAATTGTGACCTGGCTCGGGACGTCGATACTAGGCATGCTATCCACTTCGTCGGTGAGGAAAACCACATTGGCGGGGCATGATGAAATGGAAAGAGGTTGACGTCCAGCTATAGGAAGAGTCCATAAATAGTCCTTTATTTATCGTGTGAAAAACACAACAATGCTGAATACCACAAAGTCACTTCCCCGAACGAATATGAACCACCAAATTGACACCGCAACCATAGGAGAGCTAAGGGCAAGAGCTCACCTAGACTAGAGAGCAAAGTAGAGCATCCCCCACATACAACCACATATCTTAATGAAAACAAAGAATGTGACCCCAATTATAGAAGTGGAAAATATTGTTGCCTTCGAAGCAAAGAGGAGACCCAAGCCAATAACATAATTTACAAGAGACCAGAATAATACCCACGTACTTATGAAGACCAGAAAGATCACTCACAAATGAAGGTGGAACCAGAAGATGTTGTAGGTGTGAAGAGGGCTTATAGCCACCAAAGGCGTGGAAACTATACGAAATCATGACTGTCTGGGTGCTTGGATCCCAAGGGGAAACTAGGAGACAAAACCCAACCCATGCCTGAAAACTAAAATCATCATCTATAATCCCAAACCAAGGGTGAAATCCTAGTGAGGCACCATGGACCTAGAACCAAACACCTTCACTCTCCTTCTGACACAAATTTAGTGCCCAGACTGCCAAACTGAAGTGGGCCTCTTGCCAAACTCTTAATTTAACCATATATTGGGTAAGGGAAATCATCACATGGAAGGAATGAATACAAAGACAACGCATCAGGAGGAGTTAATTCTCGCGTGGAGGAACAGGCCTCGATGGCCCCGCATGGGGCACCTGTACATCCACTTGATCACACCAATCAGGGGCTTATATTTTCACATTTAATTAAGAGTGGAATTTATAATTTCTTTATTGTTTAAAATTATTTCAATATTTGCATCAAATAAAATATTTGAATACCTATTTTATTTAATAAAATTAAATATCGCTTCATATATATATATATATATATATATAGCGAGAGAGAGAGAGATGAGTGTGTGTGTATATGTGTGTTGACCATAATTTTTTTTTTCAATATCTACTTTAAATAAAATAATTTTATATGAATTGCATATTTACATAAACAACATGATATTACTTTATAATTCTTAATTTGTTGTAGATGTATACTTTATTTAGTTTGTAATATAGAATTGATATTGGTATTTAAAAAATATTATGTAAAATATTTCAATATCTAACCTATAACAAATATATATGTAAAACATATAACAAATATAAAAAAATATAGCAAAGATAACAATATCAAACATATCACAAATTTTCAATATTAAGCAACTGTAGGTCAAAAATAATATTTTTGAAACTATGAGTTATATATCTCTCCTTCATAATGAGAGTTTATACTATCCTTTAATCTCAATTGACATTCTTCTTAGTAGACATGCTATTTAAATATAAAATCATAACCATAATGAAATATTCAAGTTATTTGATGATTCCTTTTCCAGCGGAAGAAAAAAAACGAAAACAGTGGGAGTGAGCAGCGAGGGTTCAGAGAGTAGTAGAGACTGTTTCTAATGGAGGGCAGCAGAGGAGGGAGCTCGACTCCCTCCTACAAGGACATGGTATCCAACAAAGGCAAAACACCAGTGATAAACAACAAAGGCGTGGCTGAGAAAAAAAACAAAGATAATGATAAGGGGACAGAGGGCACTAAGACCAAAGTAAACAGTAGCATAAAGGACAAGGAGGAAGAAGACAAAAATCATGATTCACGAGACCAAAAGCAAAAGGGACCTTGCAAGCCTAAAGCAAAAATCACTCCCAGAGTAATAATAAATGATCCTGCTCTACAAGCACATAGAGAACACATGGGGAACTATGCCATTATGTGTAAATTCATGGGACTATGGCCCACTGAAAAAGCTTTAAAAAATGTGGATCAGGTATCACTGGAAACCCAAAGGAAGGATTGACCTACATCTTGGGTCAAAAGGCTTCTTCACAGTATTTTTCTCAAACATCAAAGACAAAGACATAATATTCGAAGGAGGACCCTACTTTTATGCCGCAGCTGGTCTCTATATGAGGCCTTGGATGATGAACTTCGTCCTAGAGCGGGAGACCTTAACCTTTGTTCCTGTATGGGTAAGGCTATATTCTCTACCTCTTGATTATTGGCAAACTGAATCGTTAGCAGCTATTGGCAATAAACTAGGGCATTTTGTCAAAGTTTCTAAAGCCACAAGAAGAGGGAAATATACCTCCTTTGCAAGAATATGTGTGGAAATGGATCTATCAGAAGCTCTTCCAGATGAAGTTATTTTGGAAGTTTTTGATGAGGAGTGGGTGCAGACAGTGGACTACAAGCATATCCCATTCAGATGTCGTAGATGCCATGAACATGGACATCTATTCAGAGATTGCCCTCTCAGCAAAGCAGATAACAAAGGGAACCTTAATACTTCGAAGGATACAAAGAGCTTTGAGAAAGTGTCAAGTAGAGGAAAAAGGAGAAAAAAAGGAATAAAGCAAGAATAGAACGAGAGGAAGAAGGTCAGTCAGAATAAGTTTCAAGTGCCGGATGAGAATGAAGAAAACACGAAGGAAAATCAATCTCAGGAGGAAGATCTGAATGAAAAAGAAAAGGAAGAAAACAATAAACAATCTCAAGATATGGGTTATCAAAATGAGACTGTTATGAGTGAAACAGAAATGGAGATGGACTAGGAAATTACCCAAAGTGAAATAGATCTGGAAAATCATGAATTACAAGAAATTCTAGACAAGGAAATCCTGGACTTGGAAGGATTCTTGAGGTAGGGATCCAAGGGAGGAATATAATCAATACCTCCAGAAGAATTCTCCAAAATGCAACAGTTATTTTAAGGGAAAACCCAGGAAAGAGGGTTGGATAAAGGTAAAACTATTCATAAGTAGGAGCACAGAGGTGTGAAAACTATGAAATCAACTCCAGGATTAGCAACTAGAAATCCAAGAAAGAAAAGGGGCAGGAAAAAGCAAAATGAGCTCTTGATGGAGTGTGGAAAGCTAATGATAGATTCGGGTAAGATGAAAGACCTAACCAGTTACTCTTTCACAAATCTTTAATTATGAAGTTCATATCTTGGAATATCAAAGGTCTAGGGAGTAAAAGAAAACAAAGAATGTTAAGTAACAGAATGAAACTAGCAACACTGGATATAATCTTTATTCAGGAAAAAAAATGCTCCATTCAAAAAATAAAGCAAATCCATATCAAATGTATGGATAGATTTGAGTTTCTTCAAGTGAAAGCAAAGAACACAGCGGGAGGCATCCTCACTCTATGGAACCCCCAAAAAGTCAGCATATTAGATGCGGAGGCATCAAGAAATTATTTATCTGTTATTATTCAACGAGTGGGAGTCATGGATACTTTCCTGGTCACAAATGTTTATGGTCCACAAAGAATAGATGAGAAACTGAGACTCTTAAACTCCTTGGCAGAGCTCAAAAGCAGAAATGAAGAAATACCTTGGGTCTTGGAAGGAGATTTTAACATGATTAAATCACTTTCTGAAAACAAATGGGGCACCCAATTGCTTAATAAAGACTCCAAATTGTTCCAAACCTTCACAGATGATATGAATCTGGTTGACTCGGCAATGCATAATGGCCTTTTTACTTGGAACAACAAAAGAGGAGGTGAGGCTCAGGTAGCCTCCAAGTTAGACAGATTTTTTATCTCAGAGGAGCTTATGCTAGCAAATAGAGAAATAACAGCTAACATTCTCCCCTTTGGAGGTTCTGATCACTGGCCGATTCAATTAGAACTCAAGGGGTTTGATTCTCCTAGGAATAGACCCTTCAGGTTTGAGAATATCTGGCTCTCCCACCCAGACTTCATCAGCAACATTGAAAAATGGTGGGTAGAAGATCTGCAGATCCAGGGCACTAATATGTTCATCCTACACAAAAGACTTCAGCATATTAAATTCAGACTCAAAGAATGGAACAAGAAGGTTTTTGGTAACATTTTTGTGGATAAAAAGGCAGTGGAAACCAAACTACAAGAACTCAATCAAGCATTGATCACAGAGGGTTTTGATAAAGTCAAAAGTCAGCAAGCTGATAAACACCATCAAGAATGGGAGAAATTATGCAAACAAGAGGAAATATTTTGGAGACAAAAGTCTCAAATTCAATGGCTCAAAGAAGGTGAACGTAATACTAAATTTTTTCATAGATCCACCATAGCCAATAGAGCTCACAACAGAATCTCTTCGATATTGAATGACAATGGGGAGCTCCAGACCTCTCATAAGAATATCGAAGATGTGTTGGTTCAACATTTCAGAAGTATCACTAAGGAAAATAATCCAGACAGAGAGCAATGCATCAAAGAAATTACAAAAAATATCCCTAAGCTAGTGTCAAGAGAGGACAATTTTAACTTGAACAAACCAATCACTGAAGAGGAAGTCAGTGAGGTTATTAAAGACATGCAGAATGGCAAAGCTCCAGGTCCAGATGGTTTCAATGTGGAATTTTTTAAGGCTGGATGGAACATTGTCGAGCAGGACGTTCTGAATGTTGTGGAGGAATCCAGAAGAAGGAGGACTATTCTAAAAGACCTCAGCACCTCCTTCATCTCTCTGATCCCTAAACTTGATTCAGCCCTAACTGCTGATAAGTATAGACCCATTGCTTTATGCAATGTGGTATACAAGATTATATCCAAGGTATTGGCTAGCAGACTGAAACCTATTCTTCCTTCTTTAATCTTAGGTGAACAATTTGGTTATGTGCAAGGCAGACAAATCCTTAATAATATTATTCTAGCCCACGAGACAGTTCATACACTAACCAGCAAAAGACAGGCTAGTATGATCATGCAATTAGATATTGCCAAAGCCGATGACAAGGTAAACTGGATCTGTATCAAGAGGATCCTTTCTGCTTTTGGGTTTGATCACAACTAGGTCAGATGGGTTATGGCTCTGGTTACCTCTTCCAGCTTTTCTATTCTGGTGAATGGATCTCCCTCAGATATCTTCACTCCTTCTAGAGGCCTCAGGCAGGGTGACCCACTCTCTCCCTTTCTCTTTATCCTCATGATGGAAGGATTGGGTAGAGCCATTAAGTAGGCTAAAGCCTTGGGAAAAATTAAGGGCCTTCAATTAACGGAGAATGGTCAAACAATGACTCACCAACAATTTGTGGATGATACAATGCTGCATGGAATTCCTACAGTCAAAGAAGCTTCAGCATACAAACAAATCCTGAATAACTTTTCCTTGGCTACAGGTATGGAAGTCAATCTCTCCAAATCAAATTTTTTTTCTTAAATACTAACATTGCAATTCAGAGAAATATCTCCAGAATTCTGGGCTTTCAAAGGGATTCCCTCCCTTCAAATTATTTTTGAATTCTCCTTATAGTCAGGCCCATGCACGAAAGTATTTGGGAACCGGTGCTCAGTAAGATGCAAGACAAAGTTAAAAAATGGACTATCAGTTCATTGAACCTAGCTGGTAGGTTGATATTGACAAAATCCATTCTACAATCAATCTCAGACTTCTTTTTATCAGCCCTCCCAGCTCCCAAAGGTGTCTTACAACAATTCAGGAATATCCAGAGAGACTTCCTCTGGGGCAAGGAAGAAATGGGCCCTTGTTTCTTGGGATAAAATCTGCAAACCTAAGAGTCACGAGGGTCCAGGCTTAGATGATCTTGAAATTGTAAGTAATGTACTAGGAGCCAAACTCTGGTGGAGATGGGTTAAAGAACCAGAAGCTCAATGGGCTAAAATATGGAAAGAAAAATATGCAAGTTCATGGCAAACAAATGATCTTATTAGAATGTTTGGAAACATAAAGGGCTCTTACATCTGGAATAAAGCCTGGGAAAACAGAAACCTAGTACAAGACTACAGTTTCTGGGAAATCAAAGCAGGAGATCTTGCTCTCTTTTGGGAGGACAAATGGCAACAAGAACCAATGTTGTTAAAAGAGGACTATATGATCCTCAAGTAGGAAACAAATTCCCAAGGATTAACCAAAGTTAAAGATTTCTGGAATCTTCCTCACAACTCTGGAAAATGGAGAAATTGGAGAAGCATAGACTGTAGAGATGACAGCCCCCTAAAAATAAAAGCCGAGGCAATTATGAGCATGCTAAGACAAAGGAAAATCTTGGTAACAGAGGGGCAGGATCAATTAAGATGGGGCCTTAATAAAGAAGGCTCCTTTAATCTTAAGGAAGCTAAGAGAATTATCCTGAATCTAGATTCCAGCAATTCAACGAATTCATGGCAACAACTTTGGAGCCACCAAGGGTGGATGAAGATCAAGCTATTCATGTGGTTAGTTCACCACAAAAAAATCTTAACTTGGGACAACATTAGGAAAAGAGGGGTTATTGGGCCTTCTAGATGTCAGCTATGTGAAGCTCAAGAGGAAATAATGGAGCATATTCTTAACAGTTGCACCTTTACCACCTAGTTGTGGGATTCTTTTGCCACCATTTTTCAACAGACAGACAGAGATAAAGGAAGCATCACTAATACCCTGAACAAGTGGAGAAGGAACTTTTCGGAGAATGAGATTCTCAATTTGGCCTGGGCCTTTACGCCAAGCTTCATTATCTGGAATGTTTGGAAAGAACAGAATAAAATAATTTTCAAGGATGAAAAAACTATTCCTCTTCACCTGTTGGATCTGATCTTGAAGCAGATTAAGGAGACAGTTAGTACCACTATTCGCAATTATCCCAAAAACCCTCCCACAGAAAATGAGATGAGAACTCTCAGGCAACTGAGAATGCAAGAGATCATTACCAATGGACTCAGTAGAAGAGAAGGAAATTTGGGAAAGGAAAAGGATTTCTAGCAGCCTCCACCGAAAGGATACCTGAAATGCAATATTGATGGTGCTTCAAAAGGAAACCCTGGAATAGCCAGATACGGAGGGGTGTTAAGAGATGAAGAAGGAATTATAATCTTCATTTTCCACTGCCACTTAGGTAAAGCCACAAACAATATGGCTGAATTAATGGCCTTAGAACAATGCCTAGAACTGCTGAATCTAAATCATAGCTAAAATGTCATCATAGAGGCAAACTCAGAGATCTCCATAAAAGCTATTAAAATAATTAGTTGTGGAGCAGTGTTGGAGAAGGTCTCAAAACACTGGAGACTAATACAAGTGTATCAAAGAATTCAAAAACATCTCCTGAGTCTTCGAATTGTTAGTTTCAGACATGTTAGACAAGAAGCCAACAAACTAGCAGACACTCTAGCCAACCAGGGGGTGATTAATTCGAAGTACAGATTTGAAATGAAGTGGCAGGAGATGACTCACGGCAGAGTAAAAGCTCTATGCGAAGAACAAGCGGCAGAAGATAGAGAAATTTTTAAATATTGGGCCAGAAGGAAAGGTACTGAATGAAGATGTCTAAACAGGTTCGATCTCAGTTCTCAGGTTGGTACCTAGAAGACGGACATGCTCAAAACAGTCATATAACACCCTGGTGGAATGTGACTAGATCCCTTTCCCTTCAAGTTGTACTACAGGGTCCTATCCACAGTCAGCGGCAGTCTCTGTTGCATGTACTAAGGTGAGCTTGTGTGGAAAAGGGCGGTTCTAGTTTTTCGGCGAAGGTGGTTCCCCTACATTCCTCTCACTGGTCGGAAAACCAGGCTCAAGCAGTTTACGGGTGATCGCTCGGCTTTGGTATGGTAAGTGGTTTAGTTTTTTTGGGAGCGATTCCATTAGGCTCCCGCCACGTGGCTAGGGAGGGGTAATGAAACCACCCTCCATCGCGTGTTAAGTTTCACACATCTTAAGCGGTGCGATATTTTGTTGTGCCATCCGATTTCGTAGGTTGATTTAACGGTCAGATTTGTAAGTGCTTTTTTGTGGGGCCACGGGTCTTATCGGGCTTGTCGCGATAAAGACGTGGGGGGTTAGTGGAGCCTTTGATTAGGCTTTTGATTTTTATTGTTCAACCTAAGGTTTGATTTGAGAGATTAATATTGTATGTTGTAGAGGGGTGGGGCTTTACTATGGCAGCACGCCCTTGGCTTTCCTAAGTCCATGCGGGGGTCATGGTTATTGTATATTCTGTAAATTTATTTTTGGTTTAATGAAATAGAAGGAACAACTCTTGCTTAAGAAAAAAAAAGAAATATTCAAGTTATTTGGAGAAAACACAAATAAACATTCAAATAATTAATAAATCACAAATAAACATCCAAACAATTAATAAACCCTTCATCAACATGACTAGGGCATATTATCAACACAAAATCATCCAATTGGTCTAGGATTATTATAATCACACAAAAAAGAATTTAAAAAAATGATTCATAAAAATGGCCAAGGCATATAATAAGTAAATCCCTTCAAAGTTATTTCATTGTCTTATTAGCTCCTAATAAAGAATAAATATTAATCGAGTCTGGCTTTGAAAACAACACCACTAAAACATAAATATACAACAAAATATATTAAAATCGTCATTACCCCTCTTTAGTTCACCACCATCTACAACAACACCAACACGGATCCCATGCTGGTCGTCCCTGAGCCCTAAAAACACACACCCACCTTCAATTTTACTATCCATTACAAACTATTAGATTAAATCTTTTATAGTGTAATTGAATTTATTTGAAACATTGTTTTAATTTTTTCCTAAAATATTTCAAATTAGATTTGTTATATTTATCGGATGGCACCACTGTTTCATGTGGGGTTCAGAGGCATGATCATTGTCTATGGTTCTTAGAGGTGCCATTGCCTCCATGTTTCCAAACGCACGAGCATCATTTATGGCTATTATAGGAGAAAGGAAGAGAGAGAAAATGAAAATTCCCAACACTAATACGAGCTTGGAAGAAACCATTGATATCGGCCCCAAAAACCAAAAGATGAGACAATGAAGAGAAGTATAGGTGAAAGTGAAAATAAAGGTAGGGTTGGAGTGCTAGGAATTAGAGGCATTTGTTTAAGAATATGATTTATAACCTAATATAATATTAAGATTTTGTATTATATTACAAATGATATTATACAAATTTCGAATGTCAGTAGTCGGAAGATGTTTCACAATAGACATTTTGGATTGTCGACGTTTCAAGTTTACATGAAGCCCCCAAATGATAGTCATATTTTCATTTATGACAAGATAAATGAGAGTTATATTAAAAAAAAAATATAACATTAAATTAAAATATAAAATATTATAATAATTAATTGTGGTTCAATTATACCGAAACAAATAGTATTTTTAATTACATAGATAGATGTTTATTTTGGAATATGATTTATAATATTTAATATTAGAATATTATATTATAGTATTATAGTATTAATTAAAAATTATATTTTTATTTACTAAAATGTAAATGATATATATATATATATATATATATATATATATATATATATATATATATATATATATATAGACACACACACTCTTTAATATGGACAAAATGGCACGTAAAAATGGTATAATTGATCTTACATGATATGAAATTTATTATATGCTTAGTTGATATATAGAAGTTAAAATAAAAATATATTATTAATAAACAAGATATCTTATTGTTAATTGTAAATAAAATATTTCAATTTTCAAGACAAAAAGATAATTCTAGTCATCAAGTGTGGGGGTGATAAACTCCTTATAATATCTTAGCTTTCTTTTCCCCTCTAACTCCTTATCCTCTCAAAACTTATCCTTGAATTTGGAAATAATAATGTTTTTAATATTATTATTATTCTCCATTATGATCTCCTCCTTTATCCCACAATGGTTGAGCCAGGACTAGGAATCCTTATGCCAACCTCACTTGAGCTAGAGGATGGTGAGTCACAGAGGCAAAAAAAATCCTTCAAGAAAAATCCAAGAGAAACATTGAATGGAATAATATTTTGCCTTATAATAACCCAGATATGAGGGAAGTAAAGCACCTAGCTTAGGCATGAAGGTTTCAACTAAATCCCATTATTGCTAACAAGATAAATGTGCAGCAACAAGTGACAACACAACTCAGGTTTGAAGGCCGAGAACGACTCAAGTGCTTGACCTATGGTGGGGGCCATAAAAGAACAGATTGTCCACATCAGTAGAAGGTTGGACCAAATATATGCAACAATCAAGAGGCAAGCACAGTGAGTGAAGTAGCTCAGAGTATTCCTAGAGTTTATGCAGCAGTGGGAAACCACCTAATAGATCACCAATCACTCGTAATTGGGATTGAAGGTAAGATACAATGAAAATTTATTTCCATTTTGATTGATCCATGTTCCAATTATAGTTATATCTATTCAGAACTTGTGGATAACTGTGGATTGGAAAAGGAATTGCACCAAGAACCTTGGCTAGTTTGATTGGCAATAGGAACAAGGAGAAGAATCATCCATTGTGTAAGTTCATGTGTAATGGAGCACAATGTCATGGCCTTGATATCCCACTTGAATTTTTTACCATTGGGTGGGTATGACTTAATATTGGGCATGGATTGGGTGTACCTACACTAGACTAAGGTGGATTGCCATTAGAAAGGAATAGAATGCTTGGATGAACATGGAAAAAAAATATTATTGCAAGGCAATAGGAAACCCATATCAGTGAAGCTAATAACTAGTACACAAGATAAATGCAGTAGCAGGAAAAGATGCATGTTACTTGTAGAGAAAGTTTTCCAAGGTGAATAAGCTGGTAGAAGATCAAATGACAAGGAAGAGAAATTAATTCCAAAGTGCCATGTTGTGAAACAATATGCACATGTTTTTCTAGTGGAAGTTAGTGTATTTCTTCCTCATAGAGAGTTATATTTCTCTATTGATTTGGTGTGAGGATAAACACCAACATCCAAGGCTCCATATAGAATGAGCACACCAGAATTGGTTGAGCTCAAATTATAGCTGAAGGAGATGCTCAATAAGGGTTACATAAGGCCAAGTGTGTCTCATTGGGGTTCACCAGTATCATTTGTAAAGAAGAAAGATGAAACCCTTCGACTATGCATTGATTACAGAAAACTGAGTAAAGTAAGCATTAAAAATAGGTACCCATTACAAAGGATTGGTGATCCATTTGACTAATTAATAGGAGCAACAATTTTCTCCAAAATTTACTTAACGTCAGGCTACCATCAAGTGAGAATTAAGGAGGAAGATATCCATAAAACTACCATCAGAACAATATATGGCAACTATGAATTCATAGTGGTACCCCTTGGACTCAGTAACACCCTAGACAGATTCATGTGCTAGATGAATAGAGTATTGTGTCCATACTTAGATAAGCTCGTCATAGTATTTGTTCATGACATTTTAATCTATTCAAAAAGAGAAAAACATGAAAATCATTTGGCTACGGTGTTACAACTGTTGCGAGAACATAAGCTCTATTCAAAGGTCTTCAAGTGTGAATTCTTCCAATAACAGATACACTATCTAGGGCACATCATCTCTAAGGTAGGTGTATTAGTTGACCTTGAAAAGATCAAAGCCATAAGGGACTGCACAAATCCAAATATTGGTAGGATATCACAAGAGATATATTCAAAATTTCTCCAAAACTAGTCATCCCCTTCCAACCTTGTAGAGGAAAGGGAAAATAATTGAATGGACTGCATAATGTGCAGACAACTTTGAGTAGTTGAAAAAATTGCTCACCGGTGCATGAGTGTTGAGAATTGCAGATCGAGATAAAGATTTCGTGGTGTGTACATATGCATTCAGAGAGGGACTTAGTTGATTCTTAATGCAAGAAGGGAAAGTAGTATGTTATGAATCTAGAAAGTTGAATAAACATGAGGAAAACTATGTGACACATGATTTAGAATTTGTCGCTATAGTTAATGCTTTGAAAATGTGAAGGAATTACATCCTTGGCAAGAAGTTGACACTCATGTTAGACCATAATGGACTCAAGTATTTTTTTGGAGAGCTGAAGTTGAATGTTGGGAAGGCAAGATAGTTTTCCATGCTCATTGATTTAGATTTTGATATCAATGACATAAAAGGAAAAGAAAAAAAGGTTTTTGATTCCTTGAGTAGGGGAATCCAAGTAAATCACTTAGTAGAAGGAAGCTGGTATGAAGCATATATGGAAGAAAGAATCAAAACCGATGGACACCTAGATGAAAAGTACCAACAACTGAAAGAAACATTGCAGTAAACAGGTGAGGATGAAGGATGTCATATCACTGAGAATGACTTAGTCAAGTTTAAAGGAAGAATTTTTGTGCTTAATAGCAATGAAATAAAAAGGATAATAATGAAATAATTCCATTTTAAGCCTTACATAGTCCAATGAGGGTATCAAAATACCCTCACAGCCGTAAAAAAGGTATTATCACTAACTGAATTTGAATAAATAAGTGGCATATTTCATAGAAACATGCATGGAATTCCAACAGGTAAAGGTTGAATGCAAACACTTGACAAGATTGTTGCAGTGTATCCCTATTCTAGAATGGGAGTAGGAGGTAGTCTCTATGTAGTTCATCAAAGGATTTCCCAAAATATCTAAGAAATATGATGCAATCATTGTGGTGGTGGATAGACTAAGCAAGGTAGCTCATTCTGTGGCAGTCAAATCCACCAATTCCAATAGTGATATAACATAAATTTCCATAAATGGTATGGTGAGGATAGATGGAATTACCTAGAATATTATTTCAGATAGTGATGCTAAATTTACTTTTAGGTTTTGGAAGGAATTGTTTGCACGATTTAGAACATAACTAGCATTTAGTACAACGTGTCATCCACAAAAATATGGACAAACAAAGAGGGTTAATTGGACATTTTAAGACATGTTAAGGATGAATGTGATGCATCAGCCTAAGAGATGGGAATAATATCTTCAACTTGTGGAATTTGCATACAATAATGGACACCAAAAGTCCATAAGGATGAGGCCCTTTGAGGCATTATATGGCAAGAAATGTCATACCACTAATAGCTGGAGTGACCCAGTTAACAGGGTGCATGTAGGACCAAGCATGCTTAAGAATATTGAATAGTAAGTTCAAGTCATAAAGAAAGATATCAAAGTGGCACAGAATAGACATAAAAGCTATGTGGATAAGCATAGGGTGCACAAAGAGTACCATGTTGGGGAAAAGGTTTTCCTGAGAATTAAACCCAAGAAAAGTTCCAGAAGAATGGAGACATGTGCCAAGTTTGCACCATAGTATTGTGGGCCATTTGAAATTCTTAAGAGGATTCACTAGTACAATATGGCTAATTAGTTACTAAAAAATGACTAAAAATTGCATTTAAATGACTATTTTTGAGTCTATGACCAATAGTGGCTAATTTATAGTATTTTATAACGTGACCAACATTCAGTCATATTTAGCCTAGTGATTAATTGGGTGACTCAATTTTATTGTCTAGTAGTATATTTAGTCATAAATTTGGTCATTAATCTAGTCATTGATTTAGTCATTAATTGCCACAATTAATGATCAAATACACAACAAAATATTATACTACATGACCCAAGAAATATGACTAGAGTGTTGGTCATGTTGTAAGATACTATAAATTAGCTACTAATAGTCATACATATGCAAATTTTAGTCATCATTTGAAACCAATTAATAACCAAAGAAATATGACTAAATTTCAATCGTGTTATAAGATACTATAAACTAGCTACTCATAGTTGTATATATGTTAAAATTATTCATATTTTGTAACCACAAATTTATCATTTACACAGGTCATTTATCTTTCTTTTTTTTAAGTTTCATATTCATTATATAAACAAATAATTTAATATTCTATATTCACTTTATTTACTTTCATTAATAATAATTATAAATGACTAATTTAGTCATTGTATATTCATTTTATTTGATTTCATCATTAATCACTTTTAATTACTAATTTATTAGTTTTAGATTGATTTTATGTGTTCATTATTAATCAGCATAAACTAATTATTATGATTTTGCGACTAAATAAAAAAAATTACTGGCATTGTGCATGTTCATCTACTATGAAAATGCAAAGTAAAATGTGTTAATTACAATAATAAATAATGTCAAGTACATCTATAAATAATTTCAACCACATGAATTATATTATGTCGAATGTTGAGTATTACAATAAGAGTTTCCAACTTAACATTAGGTCGACTACAATTTACATATGAAATATTGTTTCATCACATTAAAACATTATCATCGTGTTGCAAAGGCATTGTAGGTGAATTCACCAACTCTAAAGAGTTGACCATCAGTTTGAATGTATGTGTCTCATGGAATATTGGCTAAGGTTATTGTACTCCTCTTTCTTCAATTCCTTCCTTTTACCATCAATACTGAGTTTCTCTTCTGAAAATGAAGGAAGATACAATGTAGAGTATAAGATATGAAAGATGATGAAAGCTAGAGTATAAACTAGATTATATTATAAAGGATTTATACAACATATACCTCAACATCAACAATGTCAATACCATTTTACCCAAGAAAACTAAGAAACTCGAATGTGTTTTCTTCATTTGGGCAATAGTGGTCACTAAATGTCCACATGACCTGTATAAACAAACAAAATAACACATCACCATAAAACATAACCCCTTAGGAACTTAGTATCTGAACTTCAATAAAATCTTAGGCACAATCATGCCAACTAAGTTACATGTTAAAAATCTCAGGTTGTAGATAACTTGTGAAAATAAACAGAAAGAAAAATACAACATATAATAAATAATGTATGATAGTTGGCCGAAAAATTGCATCATTGAAGGAAAATTTCTGCTATGAGGGGCTTGATTAGGAATACCTCAAGTTAGTTGGTGTGACATTGAGTATGTTTTAGAAAGAAAAATAGCTTGATTTAGACAGTAACATTCCTATGGGTGGTACTTATTCTTTCATGAAATAGCTAGATGTAGAGACTAGTGAGCCATTTCCTTCAGTAATGATGCTCATTCATTATTTGACTTGTTCTCAGATAAGTTATCCAAGACTTAGATCTATAGCTATATCATATAATAAATAAGTCTTAAGTTCATGCAAAACTCTTCCTTTCGACCTCAAATGAATACTAAGACTGAAAAGACAAGGATTCATATAATATAAGACCCTATAAAATTCCAGGGAAGCAGGGATCATAAGGTTACTTGGCGAACTAGCTAAAGAGATGGCCTCAACGTCCTTTGTTTCTTGGTTGGCCTAGTTGGCAGAGGATGAATTGTGACCTCGCTTGGGACACCGATCCTAGGAATGCTGTCTACTCCCTTGGTGAGGAAAACCACATTGGCAAGGCATGCTAAAATGGAAAAGGTTGACGTCCAACTACAGGAAGAGTCCACAAATAGTCCTTTGTTTAGCCTACAAAAAACATAACAATTCCCAATACCATGAAGCCACTTCCCTGAAATAATATTAACCAAAAAACTGACACCACAGGAAGAGGAGAAATACAGGCAAGAGTTCACCTAGACTAGAAAGTGAAGCGGAGCATCCCCCATATACAAACCCATATCTTGATGCAACCAAACAACGCAACTCCAATTACAGAAGTGGAAAATATTACTACCTTCAAAGCACAGAGGAGACCAAATAAAATAACATAATCTACCAGAGACCAAAATAATACCCATGTACGCATGAAGACCAGAAAGAGCACTCATGAATGAGGGTGGAACTAGAAGCTGTTGCAGGTGTGAAGAGGGCTTATAGTGAGCGAAGGCATGGAAAGTATACCAAACAACAACTGTCTAGGTGCCAGGATTCGAAGGGACAACTAGGAGACAAAACTCAAGACATATCCTAAAACTAAAATTGTCATTTGCAATCCTCAACCAAGGCCGAAATCCTAGTGAGGCACCATGGACCTAGTCCCTGTTATGCTCTTAACCTGCAAAGTAATACCCAAACATAGAATTTGCGAAGAAAATATACCGAGAACACAAAATATGCGAAGAAAATATACCCATAGCACAGAATAGCAATGATTTTATTATTCAGAGAGAAATGTTCACAGGCCTCTTCGAGGGGACAACCTCCAATAGAGCAGAGCTCGATTACAAAACAAGACACGATGCTCCTCGCAGGGAGTCTCTATCCTTTATATATGACTCATACATGCAATACCACGGGCCAATAGCGTGGGTTTTATTAATACCATCTATCTAATACTACCGCCCATTTACCATCTATCTAATACTTCCGCCCATTTGCAACTAACTGTGGTCCCGTCATTAATTGCGGGTTAACCACTTACAAATATTAATATGGGCTTTATTGACTCTTGACTATGACGTGATCCCAAGACATAAATAAGGGGGTTAGGGTGGGACCCTAACAGTCCCAGACATCGTCACTCTCATTCCGATCTAAATTAATTTTCGAGATTGCCAAAATGAAGTGGATTGCTTGCGAAAATCTAAATTTAACAACATATTTTATGAGGGGAAGCATCACACAAAAGGAATGAATACAAGGAAGATGCATGAGGGGGAGTCAATTCTCGTGTGGAGGAGGAGCACGCCTCGATGGTCTCGTATGAGACAACTGTATGTCCACTTGATCACCCCCATCGGGGGCTTATATTTTCACATTTAATTATGAGAGGAATTTATAATTTCTTTATTGTTTAAAATTATTTCAATATTTGTGTCATATAAAATATTTAAATGCCTATTTTATTTAATAAATTTAAATATTACTTCAAATATTTTTGTGTGTCTCTTTCTGTGTGTGTTCACTATAAATAAAATATTTCAATATCTCTACCTGAATGGTTCATGAGGCACAATACTTGCTAAGGTTTTGCAAATGGAGTAGCAAGCTAAGTGGGCTTGATTGTGGGGAAAACTCCACAATTAAGCATGCTTGAGCCAGAGACGATTTGTGATGGGTGACCTCTCGGGAAGTCCTGGTTACCAGGTGCAAGCCCCAGAAGTGATGATTGATGCCATGTGATTCATTTCACTAGTTTCAATCCCACTTCTTCACCCCTGTGAGCATCACTCGATGCAATGAGTGCTAAGTGAACTATTCAAAAATCATGAGAAATTAGTCAGTTACGACAACCTCTCATGGAGATGGTCATACGTGAATGACTTACTTAACAAAGTTGAATCCAAAAAAATTATATCTAATATTTCAATATCTATTAACAATGCAAACTTTGAAATGGGAACTATAAACTCAAAACGGGAACTCTGGCCAAAAAAGGCCAAAAAAACATCAAAAACAATGCTAAAAACAAAAGGTGTGTATACTCGAACGAGGGTTTTTTTTTAAGGGACAATTTTGGACATGTTTTAAAAATGGGAGTGAAAATGAAATTTTCGTACAAAATACAACTTGAAAATGAAAAAGTGATGATACTAGAACGATGATTTTTTTTAGGGTCAATTTTTTTTTTAGGGTAGCTCCCCCCACCCGCAATTGGCTGGCCACCCGCTCCCTCCCCCCACTCTCTACCGTACCCGCCTCCTCCCCCGTCCCCCTTCCCCCACATCCCGTACCGCTCACTCATCCCACCCACCCCCTCACGCCCCCCACACCCTACCCGGCCCTCACCCTCATGCCCTCCCCACGCACCCCCTCACGCCCTCCCCACCTTGCATAAAATAGGAGAAGGAAAAAGGCACTTCAATGTTGTATTTTAGTAGCTCCCCAACTTCAATGCACCTTCATGGTGATGAGGGTTAACAATTGGTTATTTTCTTGGCACCCACACTCGTATGGTGATGAGATATGGCCAATGGGTTGTGCAATTACTTCCCTTCTATTAAATATGATTTCCATGTTAGAGACTTACTCTTGGAGGATGAGGGCATTGCCAAGCAATAACTCAAACTAAAGAAAAAAGCCTATAAAAAGGAAGGAAAACCCTAATCTTCAATTGAGTGCTCCACTTGATCATGAGACTATTTTTGTAAAGAAAACAGAGCATTGTTTGTGTTAATGGTTTCCACTACAAATCTATGTAATGGTCACTTGTATAATTGATTTTGTTGTTTTAATTTATCCTATGCATAATGTACTTATAATTATGCAATATTCAACTTTATGTTTCATATACTTCGAATGTGATTATAAATAGGTTTTGGAATGGACGCTAATTCTGTTTTTTCAATATTAACATATGATAAATTTGAGACATCTATATCTACACTCTTTAAAGTGATCCTCATTTATATGGATTACATTTTTTTTTATGAGCTCAACATGTCACTTATCAAATATAACTTGAGGGAGAATAGCATTCCATTCCACAATCACTCTAGCTAAACCCAATTAATAAATAGATTACACACCAATAAACATCAACCAACTCTCACTTTCCTCAGCAATGATGTAAAAATATATATAGCCTATTAAATGTGTTTACTGACTCTCACTTTCCTCAGCAATGATGTAAAAATATATATAAACTATTAAATGTGGACCATTAAAGTGACCTTACGTATGTAAACATGCAACTAAGAACATAATAGATACATATTTCTTTAAATTTTAATTTTAAGATTTAAAAGAGGGAACCAAATATAATTATTTAAGGTTATTTATTTTTAATGTTTGATTCCAAGGCTCTGAATACCATTCATGCCTGTGACAACAGTGACAAGAGCTTCCACAAATCAATATATAAGAACCTCTCTTCAAACTCTCACTTTTACAAGGAGTGGCAAACTACAAAAATTATGTAATCTAAATAAACTTAACATAATGAGAACCCACCTCTGATGACCACTTTGTATATAGAGAAACCAATAAAATATTTAATATAATATTATATAAGCTGAACCCCTCATCCATACACCACATTTTATATTATTTATCATTTTCCAAATCATTTTATATTATTTATTATTTTCTGTATATTAGTTCAGGATTAGATTTTAAAGATTCGATCTTCAAGACTTGAAGCATTCGATTGATAGGTAGAGAATTCAGAAGCCACACACCACGGAAATTTAGTCAATCGACTGAGATAAATAACAATTCAAATCACCATAATAACAGTTATTAAGACAAAGCAAAGGATTCAAAAGATTATCGTACATATTTCCGATAAATAAATTTTAAGTATTGACATATTTCGGATAAATAAATTTTAAATTACTAACAGAATTAGACACAGAAAGATTACTAACAGAAGATGCTGGAATTTGTGACACACGAAGATGGTCATCCAAGTACTTCCGCTCTTGTCACTGTTGACAGGCATGAATGGTATTCAGAGCCTCAACTCTACACTCGTGATGATCTGAGTGGATTCTGGAAAAAAAGGCCTGCCTCGTCAATTACATCTCTTTCCATTTTTCATGATGAGAAAGATACAACGGCCCAATCACAGGTATCATCAGGCACAGAATTTGTTAGTGTGGAGAATGATTCATCAAAAGTGTTGGAAAATACTCTGCCCTTAGTTGATGGCCGATTTTGAGAATCGGCCATCAACTAAGGGCAGAGTATTTTCCAGAATTTTGATGAATCATTCTCAGAGACAGTGGATTGTTCCCCGGGGTGGTGAGGGGTGGGAGACTGAACAATTAGTAAGAGAGGATTTTCCTACGGAGACAGGAATTCTTGTAATGAAATCCGTGGTGCCTGGAGGTCCTGCTCACAATATGCATTCAGAGCCAGGTGATCATTCTCCGAGACAGTGGATTGTACCCCGAGGTGGTGAGGGGTGAGAATCGGCCATCAATTAAGGGCAGAGTATTTTCCAAGACTTTTGATGAATCATTCTCCCAGATAGTGGATTGAGGGGTGGGAGACTGAACAATTAGTGAGAGAGGCTTTTCCTGCGGAGACAGGAATTCTTGTAATAAAATCCGTGGTGCCTGGAGGTCCTGCTCACAATATGCATTTAGAGCCAGGGGATCTACTTGTCTGTGTTAATGGTGAACTTGTGACACAATTCTTGTTCCCAAAGTATTCTCGTAGTTTAAAGTCATGCGCATGAGAATTATAGAGTCATAATTGTCTGGAGCGGAGTCACAAATTGTTGAATTCTTCTAGATTACACCTCTAATGTTACGAAGTGAAATTTCAATTTCATCTCTGATGAATCTTCATGTTTGAATTCTTTTTAAGGTTGGGCTGGTCAGTGGTAAGAATTATATAATCTATGTCGATAATTTGAGGCCAGGATCATAAGAGTTGTATAAGAGCAGATTAAAAAAAAAGTTTAATTCTTTTGGATTTTCTCCTATAATGGCGTGAAGAGAAAATTCAATTTCATCTTTGATGAATCTGTGTTTTAATTGTTTTTAGGTAAAGTCGGGTTCATGACAACTGTAAAACCTATTCTTATAGATTAGGGTCATGCTCATGCGAATTATGTAGATAGGAGCAGAGTCAAATTGTTGAACTTTTTAAGATTCCCGCCTGTAATGTTTTCAAGGGAATTGTTGAACTTTTTTAGATTCCGGCCTGTAATGTTTTCAAGGGAAATTTCAATTTCATCGTTGATGGATGTTTATGTGTTTTTATTTTTTATTTAAATTGATTTAGTCTATAAAATAAAGTGATTAAATTTAATTGTTTTATATATTTTTCTGGGCGTCTTTCCAGATAGTTTCAGGTTCAATCTTAAGCAGCCCTATCTGGAAATTCATTTCGTTGTGGTGTTACAACTGTTGTGAGAACATAAGCTCTATACAAAGCTCATCACGTGTGACTTCTTCCAATAACAGATACACTATCTAGGGCACATTATCTCTAAGGAAGGTGTATTAGTTGACCTTGAAAAGATCAGAGATATAAGGGAGTGGCCAAAGCCAAAGAGTGGTAGGATATTACAGGAGATATATTCAAAATTTCTCCAAAGCTGGCCATCCCATTGCAATGTTGCGAAGGAAAGGTAAAATATTTGAATGGACTACATAATGTGAGGAGAGCTTTGAACAGTTGAAACAATTGCTCACCAGTGCGCCAGTGATGAGAATGCATATCCGGATAAGGATTTTGTGGTGTGTACAGATGAATTTTGAGAGGGACTCGGTGGAGTCTTAATGAAGGAAGGGAAGCAGTATGTTATGAATTAAGAAAGTTGAATTAACATGAGGAAATCTATGTGACACATGATTTAGAATTTGTCACTATAGTTCATGCTTTGAAAATATGAAGGAACTACATCCTTGGAAGGAAGTTCATGCTCATGTCAGACCATAATGCACTCAATTATTTATTCGGAGAGCCAAAGTTGAGTGTTAGGCAAGAAAGATGGTTTTCCATGCTCAGTGCGTTTGAATTTTATATTAAGCATATAAAAGGAAAGGAAAAAAAGGTTGTTAATGCCTTGAGCAGGAGAATCCAAGTAAATCATTTGGAAGTGAAAGAAGGAATCAAAATAGATGGACACCTAGATGAAAAGTACCAGCAACTGAAAGAAATGTATTAGCAAAAGGTGAGGATGAAGGATCTCATCTCACTGAGGATGGCTTAGTCAGGTTTAAAGGCATAATTTATAATGAAAGAATTCCATGTTAAGCCTTACAAAGTCCATGGAGGGTATCAAAATACCCTCAGAATTGTAAAAATATATTATCAATTGCTGAATCCGAATAAATAAGTGGCAAATTTCATAACAAGATGCATGGAATTCCAGTAGGTGACGATTAAATGCAAACAATCAATAATATTTTGTAGCCTATCCCTATTCTAGAATGGGAGTGCAAGGTAGCCTTTGTGTAGTTCATCATAGGATTTCCCAAAATAGCTAAGCAACATGATTCAATCATGGTGGTGGTGGAAAAACTAAGCAAGGTAGCTCATTTTGTGGCAGTCAAATCTACCAATTTCACTAGTGATATAGCACAAATGTGCATAAATGATATTATGAGGATACATGCAATTCCCAAGACGATGATATGAGATAGGGATTCTAAATTTACTTCTAGGTTTTGGAAGGAATTATTTGCAAGATAGAGAAAAAAATTAGCATTCAATTCAACCTATCATCCACAAAAATATCGGCAAACAAAGAGGGTTAATTAAATCTTCTGAAACATGTTAAGGATGCATGTGATGCAACAACCTAATAAATGGGAAGAATATCCTCCACTTGTGGAATTTTCATACAATAATGGACACCAAGAGTCCATAACCATGAGGCCATTTGAGGAATTGTATGGCAGGAAATGTAATACTACTATTAGCTAGAGTGGCCGAGTTAATAGGATGCAAGTAGGACCTAGTATGCTTAAGAATGTGGAACAACAAGTCCAGATCATAAAGTAAAATCTATAAATGGGACAAGATAGATAGAAAATGTATGTGGAAAAGCATAGGGTTCACAAAGAGTTCCATGTGGGGGAACATGTTTACCTGAGAATCAAACCCAAGAAAATTTCCCTAAAAATGGAGACATGTGCCAAGCTTGCACCACAGTATTGTGGGCCATTTGAAAATTCTTGAGATGATTTAGTAGTACAAAATGGCTAATTAGTTACTAAAAAAATGACTAAAAATTTCATATAAACAACCATTTTTTAGTCTATGAGCAATAGTGGCTAATTTACAGTATTTCATAACGCACCAACATTTAGTCATATTTAGCTTAGTAATTAATTGGTTGTCTCAATTTTATTGTATAGTAGTATACTTAGTCATAAATTTGGTCATTAATTTTTCATTGATTTTTTCATTAATTACCACAAGTAATGACCAAATACACAACAAAATATACTACTACATGATCACCCAAGAAAACCAATTAATGACCAAAGACATATAACTAAAGTGTTAGTCGCATTATAAGATACTATAACTTAGCTAGTAATAGTCATACATATGTAAATTTTAGTCATCATTTGAAACCAATTAATGACCAAAGAAATAGGACTAAATCTCATTCATCTTATAAGATACTGTAAAATATCTAATAATAGTCGTATATATGAAAACTTTAGTCATGTTTTGTAATCACAAATTTATTATTTATAGTGGTGATTTTTTTTTCTTTTCAGTTTCATAGTCATTATATAAACAACTAATTTAATATTCTTTATTCATTTCATTTACTTTCATTAATAATAATTATAAATGACTAATTTAGTGATTGTATATTTGTTTTATGTGTGTTGTTGACCAGCACAATCCTATTACAAGATTCTTTGTGTAGTTGCTTGCCTCCGTAGTATCCCCTTGTGATCGCACAAGCCATCGATTCATCCTGAGAAATTTCTCCCACACTACATCGAGTGGTGTGATTGAGCAAACCCCAAATAACCACAACTTACCCACTCTACATCGCAAAAACGTCACTTAGAATCGTTCTTGATCAAATTGTCCCTTATAATATAAATTACTAATTTAGTAGTTTTAGATTGATTTTATGTGTTCATTATTGATCAAAAGAAACTAATTAGTATGATTTTGTGACTAAATAAAAAAAAAAGGTCATACAAAGTGCATGTTCATCTAATATGAAGATGAAAAGTCACATATGTTAATTACAATACTAAATAATATCAAGTACACCTATAAATAATTTCAATGACATAAATTATATTATGTAAAATGTTAAGTATTACAATATGAGTTTCTAACTTCACATTGGATGGACTAGAATTTATATAGGAAATATTGTTTCATCATATTAGAACATTATCATTGTGTTTCCACGCATTGTAGGTGAATTCACCAACTCTAAAGACTTGACCATCAGTCTCTACGTGTGCGCTCATGGAATATTGGCTTTAAGGGTATCACTCGATTGTTTCTCTTCTCTCTCTCTCTTTTTTCACTTGTCGCCCCAATGTTATTTTACTACTCTTTCTTCAATTCTTGCTTCTTACCATCAATACTGAGTTCCTATTCTAAAAATGAAAGAAGATACAATGTAGAGTATAAAACATAAAATACTATGAAAACTGGAATATAAACAAAAGTATATTATAAAGGATTTATACGACATATACCTCAACATCAACAATGTCATATCCATTTTACCCCAGAAAAGTAAGAAACTGAAATAAGTTTTATTCATTTGGGAAATAGTGGTCACTATATGTCCACATGACCTATATAAACAAACCAAATAAAACATCACCATAAAAAATAACACCTTAGGAACTTAGTATTTAAAATTCAATAAAATCTTAGGCACAATCATGCCAACTAAGTTAAATGTTAAAAATCTCAAGTTGTAGATAACTTGTGAAAAAATACGAAAAGAAAGATACAACATATAATAAATAATGTATGACAGTTGGCCAACAAATTTCATCATTGAAGGAAAAATGTATCCTAGGAGGGGCTTGATTAGGAACAACTCAAGTTAGTTTTTGTGTCATTGAGTATGTTTGAGAAACAATTTTTTTTGATTCAGATAGTGACATTCCTATGGTTGGTACTTATTCTTTCATGCAATAGCTGGATGTAGAGACTAGTGAGCCATTCCCTTCAACAATGATGCTCATTCATTATTTGACTTGGTCTCATATATGTTGTCATAAAACTTAGATCTATATCTATATCATATAATAAATAATTTTTAAGTTCATGCAATACTCTTTCTTTCAACCTCAAATGATTAGAAAGATTGAAACGACAAAGATTCATATAATATAGGACCCTAACAAATTCCATGGAAGTAGGGAACACAAGGTTACCACGCGAACTCGCTTGAGAGATATCCTCAGTGTCCTATGTTTCCTAGTTGGATGAGTTGGTAGAGGATGAATTATGACCTAGCTCAGGACGCCCTTTCTAGGCATGCTGTCCACTCCCTCGGTGAGGAAAACCACATTTTTGGGGCATGTGGAAATGGAAAGAGATTGACGTCCAGCTATAAGAAGAGTCCAAAAATAGTCCTTTATTTACCCTACAAAAAACATAATAATGCCCAATACCACAAAGCCATTTCCCTAAACGAGTATGAACCACCAAAATTACACCATAATGAGAGGAGAAATACAGGCAACAGTTCACCCAATCTAGAGAGAGAAGTGGAGCATCACCCATATACAACCCTGTATTTTGATGCAAATAAAGAACGTGACCCCAATTACAGAAGTGGAAAAGATTGCTACATTCGAACTAGAGAGGAGAAAGAAGCCAATAACACAATTTACCAGAGACCAGAATAATAGCCACGTACCTATGAAGACTAGAAAGAGCACTTACAGGTGAGGGTGGAACCAGAAGGTGCAAAGAGGACTTATAGAAAATGAGCATGTGGAAACTATACCAAACCACAACTCTCTGAGTGCATGTATCCCAAGGGCCAAGTAGGAGAAAGAACCCAACCCATACCTAAAAATTGCGATTGTCGTCTGAAATCCTAAACCAAGGACAAAACCCTAGCGAGGTGCCATGGATGCAGCATCGAACACCATCACTCTCCTTCAGACCCACATTCATTTCCTAGAGTGCCAAACTGAAGTGGGATGGTTGCCAAACTCTGAATTTAACCACATATTTCTTGAGGGAAAACATCACTGAGAAGGAATGAATACAAAGATGAATCATGAGGGGGAGTTAATTATTGTATGGAGGAGGAGCAGGCCTCGATGGCCTCGCACAAGGCACCTGTACATCTGATTGATCACCCCCATCAAGGGCTTATGTTTTCACATTTAATTATGATAGGAATTGATGCAGGAGCATCCAATTAGGGAGGTGACAGCTAGACATGTTGTTTTAAGAATTTTTTAAAATTTACTTTTCAGTTTACTTTTATTGTTATTTCTTTTCAAGAAGGCTCTCACAACCAATGTCGTCAGTTTTTATTTTTTGAAAGTAAATAGATTAGGGAATAGTCTTAAATAAATTAATACTTGAATAACAGCAAAAGGGAATGTAACTGCAAATTGCAACTGTAGGTAGTTCCTCAACTAAATGAGACTACCAGCAACTTAAATACACAATCAAAAGATGAACAAAGGGTTGCTGCCAAGAAAGGAGAATAGAGACCAGAGAATATAAACTCTGACAAGATATTTTAAAACAGTAAAGAGAAGCATTTCAGGTATCAAATAGTTGTTATTATGAACGACTATAATCTAGTACTTTGCACGAAATCAACTACATGATTGAGGGACTTCTAACGAGACTGTGAATCACCTCGAAGCAACTAAACACTACAAGAGAATTCATTCAGGTACTTTACGAAAGAAAATCATTAAAATTCTTAAAGTAGAAGATTTATCATTTCTATAAATATATATACATACATTGCATAAATATTTGTTATAATTCAGAGATAGAATCATGTAACCCAACACAGGTTCAGAGCATAAGGCATAGTGCCTTCCAAAAAAAAATATACAATTGCCAAACAATCCTCAGATATTTTCATTACAGACCAAGAAGAGTTCCTGTGACCCAGGACCAACTAAATAAATAGAGACGGGACTACGCTCAACAACCAGAGCCGAACTGTGCAAAAATTACGTTCGAATTCACAACCAAAATCTCAACAAATCCACGGTCACCAATGACCAACTAACGACCCAAAACTTTCAATGGACAGATAGAACTGAGGACCAACAAAAACGAGACTTCATCTCTACAAAAACGACCTACAGGACTATATAAGATAAAAAAGAAGGACCCTACCTTGTTCAAGTGGAGATCGGAACGGAAGAGTGAAGAAACAATAACCGTCAAGGACCAAGCCCTTGCCATCACAACGGAGGAGTGAATTACTTGCACAGTCAAGAGATAACAATTAGAGAGGCAGCATAACCAGCTATATGGAGAATAAACTAAGAGAAGGGTAAAGATGAGTACCCTAAAGGTTACCTGAAGTGGAGAGCAAGTTCCATAGTCAAACCCAGGACCAACATCACACCAAACAGCAACGGCCCTTAAAATGAGCCAAACCACCAAAAACTGCAACCCATGACCAGAGGACCAGCAACGAGGGTTGGTCACAAGAGAATGTAACCCATGGACAGAGGGCCAACCACCACCAAGACCAACAACGTTTGAGCCACGGCCACAGAACCACAAAATCCCATCTTCCCACAAGGATCACAATTGTTAGCAAAAGAAAAGTAAAGAGGGAACCAGTAGACAATGGGAGGCAGAGAGCCATTACGGCCGGGCGGAAGGAACCAGGTAAGGGCAGAGAGGAGGAGAGCGAAACCAGTAGCAACAATAACCCAAGCTACAACCAAAAACCCATGACATAAAACCATAACACAGTGACCAAGACAACCTCGAAAAGGTGGCGGAGTTAATGCTCCATTAAAACCTCACCCAAAAACCCCAGTTGCATACGAGCATGAGAAGGGATCACGTGGGCTAGTTGCCACGAAGGCACCCACCTCAACTGTTGGGGTGAGTCATCAAATTTTGGTATCAGAGCAGTTCTTTCCTTAGGGAAGAAAAAAATTTATGGACGTAGGAAGAAGGGGTAGATGTAGAGCTATTCGGAGCGTAGTCGACGAAGGACTGCATGAGGAAATCAAGATCCTAAGTGCCAAATTAGCAGAAGTAGAAGCAGGGAGGTGTAGGGATCTAGAAGGTGGTGACAATAGTGAAGAAGAAGCTACAACTATGATAGATTGGTCCGATGAGGAAGGGCCAGAGATAAAATTGTTGAAATATATTCTGCTAGCAAGTAGCAAACCGAAGCCTGAATTGTCAAACTATGATGGTAGTTTATCCACTGAAGTATTATTGGACTAGATTAGCAAGTTGGATAAATACTTCGAATGTGAGGAAATCAGTGAGGATAGGAGGGTTAGATTTGCAGCTACAAAACTGAAGGGGCATGCAACACTGTGGTGGGATAGTGTGTGAGCAGAGAGAATAAGATCAAATAAGCCACCAATTAAAAGGTGGACCAAAATGGTTGCCAAGATGAAAGGTAAGTTTTTACCTAAAGACTATCAGATTGCTCTATATAGACAGGTACAGAACCTAAAACAAAGAGCAATGACTGTGAAAGAATATATAGAAGAATTTTATAGAGTGAATCTACAAGCGGGTTATGTCGAAGATACCCGAGAAAAGAAAGCAAGGTTCGTGAATGGATTACGAATGGAGATACTGGATGAGATCAGTATTCTCTCTCCTAAATCTATAGAAGAAGCATATCAAAGTGCTTTAAAAGTAGAGGAGAATATCACCAAGAAAAAAAATGCCACAAGAGGACGTGGATTTGTCCGAGGAAGGGGACAGTCCTTTAGCAGATGCAAAACTGCCAGCAACAGTGAGGAAGGCAGTAGTTCAAAAACTGCAGGGTCAACTGATAAAGAAGGTAACACTAGAGGGGGAAGGCCTTACCAGTGAGGGAGAGGTAATGGCAGAGGCAGAGGGAATGGCTATTAGTGTTACAAGTGTCACAAATGGGGACACCGATCTTTTGAATGTCCTGAAAGTGATCAAGCAGGACAAAGAGGAGCATATGTTTCTCAACCAGAGGAAGCTAAGGCCCCACCTCAAGAAGTGGAGAACATGCCTAAAATAGGATAGGCCTTGGTGTTGAACAAAGTCTTGTTGAAGCCAGCTAAAGAGTTAGCTGATTAGACACAGCAGAAAGCCTTGTTCCGGACTATGTGTAAGTCACATGGGAAGTGTTGTAAACTGGTTATTGACAGTGGAAGCACTGATAACCTGGTAGCCACAGAGATGGGAGAGAAACTAGGTTTAAAAAGACTAAAACACCGAACCCCATACCAGGTGTCTTGGTTACAAAAAGGACATCAACTGCTTGTTGATGAGTAGTGTGAAGTGGAATTTCATACTGGCAGGTATAAGGATAAGGTGACATGTGACAATATGTCGATGGATGTGTGCCATATACTGCTAGGTTGACCATGGCAGTATGACAGGAAGGTAGTGCACGATGGGAAGACAACTTGTTATAAGTTTGTGAAAGATGGGATCAAGCAGACATTGGTACCCATGAGGGAAGAGAACACAACAGATAGCAGTGGGAAAAAGGCATTATTATTAGGGGGAAAAGAATTCCTACAACAGGTTGGAGATGATGAAATAAGGTTTGCAATTGTGTGGAGGCTAATGACAGTGTTAATTCATACTAACATTAAGGATTTTCCAGAGGAAATTCAAGATATGTTACAGGAATTCAACAATATAGTAGTAGATGATTTGCCAAATAAGTTACCCCCAAAACAGAGTATCAGCCACCATATTGATTTCATCCCAGGAGCTAGTTTACCCAACAAAGATTCTTACCAAATGAGTCCAAAGGAAAATGAGGAGATTAGGAAGTAGGTATAGAAGTTGTTGGACAAAGGGCTGATTCAAGAAAGTTTAAGTCTGCGTGCAGTTCCAACAGTTTTAGCTCCCAAGAAAGGAGGAGAGTTGCAGATCTGTACCGACTCTCGAGTAATCAATAAGATTAAGATTAGATAAAGTTTCCCTTTACCATGAATGGATGATATGATGGACTGCTTGAGTGGAGCAACATATTTTTCAAATATTGATTTAAAAAGCGGTTATCATCAGATACGGATTTGAGAAGGAGACGAGTGGAAGACTGCTTTCAAAACCAATGAGGGCCTGTATGAATGGCTCGTCATGCCATTTGGATTGAGTAATGCACCCAACACATTCATGCGCTTAATGAACGAGATGCTGAAAGAATATATCGGGAAGTTCCTTATTGTGTATTTGGATGATATCCTTATTTTCAGTAAGACTAGGGAAGAACATTTCCGACACTTCAGGTGTGTCTTGGAAAAATTACAGCAGAATAAATTGCTATTAAATTTGAAGAAATGTACATTTTTTAAGAAGGAGTTGGTTTATTTGGGATTCATGATTTCAGAGAATGAGTTAAAGATGGATCCGGAAAAGGTTGCAGCCATAGTTAGCTAGTCGTCCCCAAAAATTTTATTTGAAGTACGGAGTTTTCATGGGCTAGCAATTTTTTACCAGAAGTTTATAAAAAAAATTAGTGGGATTTGTGCACCCATGGTGGACACCGTCAAAAAAGCAAATCAACCTTTTCATTGGACTGAGTCAGCTGAAGAGAGCTTTCAGCTGCTAAAAAAGAACATCACCGAAAGACCCATTTTGAGGTCACCAGATTTGAACAAACTTTTTCAAGTTCGTTGCAATGCCAGTGGGATAGCCATTGTAGCAGTACTAAGTCAAGAGGATAAACCGTGGCCTATTTTAGCGAGAAATTAAATGAGAGTAGACAGAAATATACATCCTATCACAAGGAATTCTATGCAGTGGTGTAAGCGCTGAAACATTGGAGACACTACTTGCTGGGAAATGAATTTGATATGTTTTCGGAAATTTTTGCTTTGCAATATGTCATGCAATAGCATAAGTTGAATCATAAACATGCGAAGTGGGTGGAATATCTCCAAAGTTTCACATTTTTGTTGAAACACATCAGTGGAAAAACCAACAAAGTGGCAGCTGCATTAAGCATAAGAAGTTTGATTTTACAGGAAAGGAGAGTGTAGGTGTTGGGCTTTGAACATCTCAAAGATCTGTAGGAGATAGATGCAGATTTTCAGGAAGCATATGAAGCTTGCCAGAATCCGTTGTTGAGAGACAACAATTTGTGGTTAGATTATAACATACAGGAAGGATTGTTGTTCAAGGGAGGACAATTGTGTATTCTAGAATGTTCAATGAGGGAGAACTTAATTCAGGAGAAACATAGTGGTGGTCTAGCTGGACATTTTGGCTTAGACAAGACTTTGGACCAGGGAATTCATTTCTATTATTGGCCAAATATGTGGCGAGACATACAACGGTATGTGGCTAGATGTAAGATGTGTCAGCTAGAAAAGGGACACAGTCAAAATACAGGATTGTATATGCCCCTACCTGTTCTGGACAGGCCATGAGACTCAGTCAGTCTAGACTTTATTTTGGGTTTGCCGAGGACACAAAAAGGATACAATTCAATCATGGTAGTAGTGGATCGCTTTACTAAGATGGCACATTTTATTCCTTGTAAAAAGACCAATGATGCTACACATGTAGTCCATTTATTCTTCACAGAAATTGTGAGACTACATGGCTTATCAAAGTATATTATTTCGGATAGCGATGTGAAGTTTATGGGCCATTTCTAGTGGACTTTTTGGAAGAAATTAGATACTAAACTGAACTTCAGCTCGGCTTATCATCCACAGACCAACAGGAAAACTGAGGTAGTAAACCGAAGTTTGGGAAATCTGTTATACAGCCTAGTTAGAGAGAATTCACAACAGTGGGATCATGTACTCGCACAAGCGGAGTTCACTTATAACAATTCACCCAATAGGAGTACAGGCAGAAGCCCTTTCCATATCATATACGACATGCACCCCTGTGGAGTGCATGAGTTACGAGATTTGGGTCTGTTTGAATAGAGGAGTGCTGATGGAGAAGATTTCGCCAAAATGATTAACGATCTTCACGAATAGGTGAAAGCTAAATTGCAGAACAACAGCCAAAGGTATAAGCTGAAGGCAGATTTAAAATGACGGGAAGTGCAATTTAATGTAGGAGACCTGGTACTGGCACACCTACGAAAGGAGAGGTTTCCTTAAGGAGAATATAAAAAGCTCAAATTGAAAAATATAGGGCCTTGTCGGATACTGCGGAAATTCTCTGCCAATGCATATGAACTGCAATTACCCCCAGGTATTTGGATCTCGCCCATTTTCAATGTAGTAGATCTATACCCTTATATTTCTGCTAATATGGAAGATAGTTCAATAGGACACACACGAAACACCCAGGGAGACGAAGAGACAGGGACATGGATCAGACAGATGCCCCTAGCCAAGCCTTTAGAGATTGACCAAATACTGGATACTCAGGTAGCTAGGCGGACACGCCGAAAGGAGTACTTGCAGTACTTGGTTAAGTGGAAGGACCATCCAATTGAGGACAATTCCTGGTCAGATGCCGGATAGATTCAACGTGCCAGGTATTCGATTGAAGAGCTCATGGATAGGAGCCATGAGTTTCATTCACCCCGGGAGCCTGATGCAAGAGCATCCAATTAGGGAGGCGACAATTGGACATGTTGTTTTAAGAATTTTTTAAAATTTACTTTTCAGTTTACTTTTATTGTTATTTCTTTTCAAGAAGGCTGTCATAGCCAATGTCATTACTTTTTATTTTTTGAAAGTAAATAGATTAGGGAATAGTCTTAAATAAATTAATACTTGAATAACAGCAAAAGGGAATGTAACTGCAAATTGCAACTGCAGGTAGTTCCTCAACTGAATGAGGCTACCAGTAGCTTAAATACACAATCAAAAGATGAACAAAGGGTTGCTGCCAACAAAGGAGAATAGAAACCAGAGAATGTAAACTCTGACAGAATATTTTAAAACAGTAAAGAGAAGCATTTCAGGTATCAAACAGTTGTTATTATGAATGACTATAATCTGGTACTGTGCATGAAATCAACTACATGATTGAGGGACTGTTAAGGAGACTGTGCATCACCTCGAAGCAACTAAACACTACAAGAGAATTCATTCAGGTACTTTACGAAATCAAATCATTGAAATTCTTACAAGTAGAAGATCTATCATTTCTATAAATATATATATACATACATTGTATAAATGTGTGTTATAGTTCAGAGACAACATCTTGTAACCCAACACAGGTTCAGAGCATAAGGCATAGTGCCTTCCAAAAAAAAAAATATACAATTGCCAAACAATCTTTAGATATTTTCATTACAGACCAAGAAGGGTTCTTATGACCTAGGACCAACTAAACAAACAGAGACAGGACCACGCTCAACAACCAAAGTTGAACTGTACAAAAATTGCCTTCAAATTCACAACCAAAATATCAGCAGAGCCATGGTCACCAACAACCAACTAACGACCTAGAACTTTCGACGGACAGACAGAACTGAGGACCAACAAAAATGAGACTTCATCTCTACAAAAACAACCTACAAGACTGCATAAGATAAACAGGAAGGACCCTACCCAGTTTAAGTGGAGACTGGAACGGAAGACCGAAGAAACAGTAACCGTCAAGGACCAAGCCCTTGCCACCACCACAGAGGAGTGAATTACCTGCATAGTCAAGAGACAATGATTAGAGAGGCAACATAACCAGTTATATGGAGAATAAACAGAGAGAAGGGTACAGATGAGTATCCTAAAGGTTACGTGAAGTGAAGAGCAGGTTCCATAGTCGAACCTAGGACCAACATCACACCAAATAGCGACGACCCTTAAAGTGAGCCGAACCACCAGAAACTGCAACTCACGACCAGAGGACCAGCAATGAGGGTTGGTCACAGGAGAACGTAACCGACGACTAGAAGGCCAACCACCACCAAGACCAACAACATTCGAGCCACAGCCACAGAGCCACGAAACCTCAACTGCCCACAAGGAGCGGAATTGTTCGTAGAAAAAAGGCAAAGAGGGAACCAACAGACAGTGGGAGGCAGAAAGCCATTACCGTCGGGCGGAAAGAACTAGGTAAGGGCACAGAGGAGCAGAGCGAAACCAGTAGCAACAATAACCCAAGCTACAACCAAAAACCCGCGTCATAGAACCATAACACGGTGACCAAGACAACCTCGAAAATGTGGCAGAGTTAATGCTCCATTAAAACCTCACCTAAAAACCCAGCATACGAGTGTGGGAACGTGGGCTAGTTGCCACGAAGGCACCCACCTCAACTTTTGGGGTGAGTCATAAGGAATTTATAATTTCTTTATTGTTTACAATTATTTCAATATTTGCGTCAAATAAAATATTTGAATGCCTATTCTATTTAATAAATTTAAATATCACTTCATATGTGTGTGTGTTGACCATAAATAAAATATTTCAGTATCTATTTTAAATAAAATAATTTCATATCAATTACATATCTACATATAAAACATGATATTAATTTCTAATCCTTAATATGCTGTAGATGTATACTTTATTTAATTCATAATATAGAATTGATATTTGACATTTAAAAAATATTAAGTAAAATATTTCAATATATAACCTATAACAAATATATATTTCAAACATTAAAAAAAAAATAGCAAATATAACAATATCACACATATAAGAAATATTTCAATGTTAAACAATTGCAAGTCAAAAATAATATTTTGGAAACTTTGAGGTATATATGTCTCCTTTATAATGAGAATTTATACTTTTCTTAATCTCACTTAACATTCTTCAGCTAGACACCCTATTTAAATATAAAACCATAACCATAATGAAATATTAAAGTTATCGAAAACACAAATAGACATTCAAATAATTAATAAATCATAGAGAAACATCCAAAGAATTAATAAACCGCTCATCAACGTTACTCAGGCATATTATAAACACAAACTCATCCAATTGGTCGAGGATTATTATAATCACGCAGAAAAAAATTAACCACTCAGTCATCAAAATGGCCAACACATATAATAAGTAAAGCCCTGCAAAGTTATTTCATTGTCTTATAATAAGTAAAACCCTGCAAGAAAACATAAATAATAATAGAGTCTGGCTTTTTTAACAACACCACCAAAAAAATAACAGCAATCAGGAAGAACATGATTATTCTTTAGTTCACCACCATCCGCAAAAGCACCAACAGGGATCCCATATTGGCCCTCCATGAGCCCTAAAAACACACACCCCAACAGGGATCCCATATTGGCCCTCCGTGAGCCCTAAAAACACACACCCACCTTCAATTTTAAGATCCACAACACCACCAAAACATATAACAACAATCAGGAAGAACATGATTATTCTTTAGTTCACCACCATCCGCAAAAGCACCAACAGGGATCCCATATTGGCCCTCCGTGAGCCCTAAAAACACACACCCACCTTCAATTTTAAGATCCATTGAAAACTGTTAGATTAAATTTTTTAGCGTAACTAATTTTTTTCAAACATTTTTTAAATTTTTGTCTAAAACATTTCAAATTGGATTTTCTAGAATTACCTGATGGCGCCGTTGCTTCTTGTGGGATTTTAGAGGCGCGATCATCGTCCATGCTTGTTAGAGATGTCATTGCCTCCAGATTTCCAGAGGCACGATAATCATTTATGGCTATTATAGGAGAAAGGAGGAGGCTGAAAATGCAAATTCCCAAAACTAATACGAACTTCGAAGAAACCATTGATATCAGAACCCTAAACCAGAAAGAAAGAAATGAAGCACGAATGAGATGAGACAATGAAGAGTAATGGAGGTGAAAGTATAAATAGAGGCGGTGTGTGAGTTGTAGGAATTAGAGGTGTTTGTTTTAGAGTTTGATTCATAACCAAATATAATATTAAGATAATGTATTATATTACAAATAATATTATATATATTTTGAATTTCAGTGGTTGGAAGATGTCCCACAGTAGGCATTTTGATTTGTCCATGTTTAGAGTCCACACCAAGAACTCAACGAGAGTCATATATGAGTCATGTTTTTGTTAATTACAAGATAAATGAGAATTATGTTAAAAACATATTACAATATTAAAACAAAATATAAAATATAAATATTGTGATATTTAATTGTGATTTAATTATATCTAAACAGGTAGTATTTTTAATTATATAGACAGATGTTTATTTTGGAATATGATTTTGTAATATAATATTATATTATAGTATAAATGAAAATTTATGTATTCAATATATAATAGTTAAAATAAAGATATATTAATAATAAACAAAATATCTTATTGTCAAATTATAAATAAAATATTTCAATTTTCATATTAAGTAATATAGTTTTATATCAAGTTTATATAAAGAAAAACAAACTAATTTAAATTTGAGTTAAGATTGGTCTAGATTGATTATATACCTAGGTGTTTGTTTTAGAATAAGATTTATAACATAAATTAATATTATCATATTATATGATATTATAAACCATTACATAAAAGGGGTGAGGAGAGTTATATTAGGAAAAATATTATATATTATAATAAAAATATATAAATTATTATAATATTTAGTTAAATTTAGGTAGGCAATATTTTTAATTCCACAAATAGGTTTTTATTTTCAATTATTATTTATAATATAATATTATAATATTATAAATTATAGTATAATATATAATGTATATATAATAGAGTTATATATGAACATATAGATAAAATTAATTGTAATTTAATTATATCTAGAGTCACTATTTTTAATTACATCGATACTCGTTTAATTTTTAATATGATTTATCGCATAATATTAGAATATTATGTTAGAACATAAAATATATATATATATTAGAATTTTATGTTAGAACATAAAATATATATATATATATATATATATATAGTTTAATTATATTTAGAAAGTAAAATTTTTAATTACATAGATACATGTCTCTTTTGAAATATGATTTAAAACATAATATTAGAATATTATACTATATTATAAATCAAGAGTTAAATTTTTATTTACATATATATATATATGATGATGATGATGGTTAACTTCCACAAAGACCTTTCGAGTTTACACCAAGACCCTAAATGAGAGTCATATTTTCATTTATGACAAGATAAATGATAGTTATATTAAAAACATATTACAATATTAAAATAAAATATAAAATATAAAATATTATAATAACTAATTGCAGTTTAATTATATCTAAACAAGTAGTATTATTTTTAATTATGTTTATTTTGGAATATGATTTATTATATAATATAATATAATATTAGAATATTATATTATATTATATGATAAAATAAAAATTGTGTATATCTATATATATATATATATATATATATATATAGATAGATAGATATATATATAGATAGATAATATTGTATTGTTAATTATAAATAAAATATTTCAATTTTCATATTAAATAATATAGTATTATATCAAGTTTATAAAAAGAAAAACAAACTAATTTAAATTTGAGTTAAGATTCATCTAGTTGGATTATATACATAGGTGTTTGTTTTAGAATACGATTTATAAGATAATTTAATACTATAATATTATATGGTATTATAAACTGTATTATCTATGTGGTGTGGTGAGAACTACATTAAAAAAAATATTATATATTAAAATAAAAACACATAAATTATTATAATATTTAATTATATTTAGGGAGGCAATTAAATTACACAAATAGGTGTTTATTTTGAGTTATGATTTATAATATAATAATATAATATTATATATATATATATATATATATATATATATGTATGTATGTATGTATGTATGTATGTATGTATGTATGTATGTATGTATGTATAGTTTAATTATATCGAGATGGTAAGTATTTTTAACTACATAAGTGTTTGTTTTAGAATACGGTTTATAATATAATTTAATATTATAATATTATATGGTATTACATACCATATTATATAAATAGGGTGAGGAGAGTTATATTAGGAAAAATATTATATACTAAAATAAAAATATATAAATTATTATAATATATAATGTGTATATCTAATAGAGTTATATATATATATATATAGATATATATATATATATAATTGTAATTTAATTATATCTAGATAGTGAGTATTTTTAATTATATAGATGTTTGTTTTAGAATACTATTTATAACATAATTTAATATTATAATATCATATGGTATTATAATCCATATTATATAAATGGCATGAGGACAGTTATATTAGGAAAAATATATATATTAATGTAAATATATATAAATTATTATTATTTATATATATATATATATATATATATATATATATATATATATATATATATATATTTATATATATATTAATTATATCTAGAGAGTGAGTATTTTTAATTACATAGTTTTAGAATACTATTTATAACATAATTTCATATTATAGTATTATATAGCATTATAAACCATATTATATAAATGGGGTGAGGAGGGTTATATTAGGAAAAATATTATATATTAAAATAAAAATATATAAATTATTATAATATATAATGTATATATATAGCGGAGTTATATATATATATAATTGTAGTTTAACTGTATGTATATGTATATATATATATATATATATATATATATATATATATATATATATATATATAAAATTGTAGTTTAATTATATCTAGATAGTGAGTATTTTTAATTACATAGGTATTTTTTAGAATATGATTTATAACATAATTTAATATTATAACATTATACAGTTAAGAGCATGTCTTTCCTCCTAAGAGGTCATAGGTTCAAAACCAAAGGGGGTAGAGTATGTATGCCTTAGTAGACTTAGCAGTCAAATGGTTGCACGGAGGTGGTTCCCTTGTCCCACAAACAAGGGGGTCTCATACACCAATTTGGTGATTATTATTATTATTATTATTATTATAAAACATATTATATAACTTGGGTGAGGAGAGTTATATTAGGAAATATATATATATATATATATATATATATATATATATATAAATATAAAATAGAGTTATAATAGGAATATATAGAGAGAATTAATTCTAGTTTAATTATATCTAGATAGTGAGTATTTTTAATTACATAGGTGTTTGTTTTAAAATACGATTCATAACATAATATAATTTATTATAATATATAGTTTATTAAAATATATAAATTATTATAATAGATAATGTATATATATAATAGAGTTATAATAGGAATATCTATATATATATATATATATAGATATATTTTAATTATATCTAGATAGTGAGTATTTTTAATTACATAGGTGTTTGTTTTAGAATATGATTTATAACATAATATAAATTATTATAATATATAATGTATATATATAATAGAGTTATAATAGGAATATATATATATATATATATATCTATATATATCTATATATATATATATATATATATATATATATATATATATATATATATATATATATATAATTGTAGTTTAGTTATATCTAGATAGTGAGTATTTTTTATTTACATACGTGTTTTCTTTAGAATACGATTTATGGCATAATTTAATATTATAATATTATATGGTATTATATACCATATTATATAAATAGGGTGAGGAGAGTTATATTAGGAAAAATATTATATACTAAAATAAAAATATATAAATTATTATAATATATAATGTGTATATCTAATAGAGTTATATATATATATATATATATATATATAATTGTAGTTTAATTACATCTAGATAGTGAGTATTTTTAATTACATAGTTTTAGAATACTATTTATAACATAATTTCATATTATAGTATTATATAGTATTATAAACCATATTATATAAATGGGGTGAGGAGAGTTATATTAGGAAAAATATTATATATTAAAATAAAAATATATAGATTATTATAATATATAATGTATATATATAGCAGAGTTATATATATATATATATATATATATATATATATATATATATATATATATATATATATATATAAAATTGTAATTTAATTGTAGTTTATATATGTAATAGAGTTATAATAGCTATATATATATATATATATATATATATATATATATATATATATATATATATATATATATACATATACATATATATAGCTATTATAACTCTATTACATATATAAACTACAATTAAATTACAATTTTATATATATATATATATATATATATACATATACATATACATATACATATATATAGTTTAATTATATCTAGATAGTGGGTATTTTTAATTACATAGGTATTTTTTAGAATACGATTTATAACATAATTTAATATTATAACATTATACAATTAAGAGCATGTCTTTCCTCCTAAGAGGTCACAGGTTCAAAACCGAAGGGGGTAGAGTATGTATTGATCCTGATTTAAACAGGAACGCAACAAATTACAGAGATAACCATATACACAAAGATGCAGCGGAAATAATACTTCATTTCATTAATGGAAAATACTGAAATATGCTTACAACCAGAAATGGAAAGAAACCAGCTAGGGCGATGGTAGCTTATCTCTGAGAAGAGATGTGACGGCTACATGCCTCTGAACTTTGTTACAATGAGGCTCGAAGGCCTATTTATTGTTGAGAAACAATGAAAAACCCTTAACATTCCAAAACCTAACCCTAGGAGATGAAACGCCAAACTGTGGGCCCCGTTTGGGGTAAATTGGTACATCAACTTCCCGGGGTCGTAACTTTGGCATATGATCTTCGTTTGACGCATACAATAGCTCGTTAGAAAGATCTATCCGAGTACTATCATTGTTGGAACAGGCAACATCGGTCCATACCATGGACCCATGTTGCCCCTGGATTCCCCAAAAAACATCGTTTAGGGCCTCAAAACGGCTCTGGAAGTTGAGGACCCGAAAAACTGCTAAAAATAGTAAGTTGTGCTACAATTAAGGAAACTGAAAATGCTGAGAAAAACAATGGTGGGGGTCCAGGTGGACTTGGCGGGTGGCCACCAATATCCACCTGGATCATTCCTCCCCCCTTAGGAAGCAATGGTCCCCATTGCATTGAGCTCCTCCATGAGATGAGGAAACTTTTGCTGAACTTGTTCCTTGGTGAGCCACTTGCCCTGCTGAAGGAGTTGGCTTGCTTTGACAACTTGATATAGTTGGATATTCTGTTGGCGAGTGTTCTTGATCTGTGTGTCCATGATCCGATCAGTTGCAGCTTGTTCCATGCAATCTGGATTTAATTCTGTGGGTTTGAGCTGTTCTGCAATGTCGGATGTGTCTAGCAATGGTGGAAAGTATGGCCGAAGGTGGTCTACATTGAACACTAGGTGCAGGCCAAGGAATGGGGGAATGCTGAGCTCAAATGCATTGTCTCCCATAGCCTTAGTAATGGTGTAAGGACCATATCAGAGTGGTCTCAATTTCCGATAGGCTCCAGTAAAGCGTTCCTTTTGCAAATGCAACCAGACTTTGTCGCCCACCTGAAACTTGTGTGGCACCCGATGTTGATCATGTCGCTGCTTGTACTTGGCATTGGATTTCTCAAGAATGTCATGGACCTGCTGGCGAATATGTTGGATGCGCTCAATGAAGCTGGTGGCCTTATCTGTTTCGGACTGGACATGAGTTGAATTCATGTGAGTAGCTGCAAGTGGCATGGCCACATCAACGAGGCATAGTGGCTGGAATCCCAAACCCACCTGAAAAGGGCTATGGCCAGTGGAGCTGTGAAGAGCTCGGTTGTAGCTGTGCTGAACATAGGGGAGGCTCTCGTCCCATGTGCGCGGATGCTTTGAGTTATACATGCGCAGAATGTGCACAATCATCCTATTGACAACCTCTGTCTGGCCATCAGTTTGAGGATGGAAGGCTATGGACTTCGTGAGTTTGGTGTCCAGCATTGACCAGAGACTGGACCAAAATGTGCTGAGAAACCGACTGTCCCGATCTGAGATGATAGACTGTGGGATCCCAAAGTGCACCCACACTCGTTCAAAGAAGAGTTTAGCAGTGGCTTCTGCTGTGATATTCTTCTTGCAGGCCGCCATAATGGCCATCTTCGAGAATCTGTCGACGACCACAAAAACACAGTCATTTCCATGCTTAGTGGAAGGAAGGCCTGACATGTAATCCATGGAGATGGATTCCCAAGGTCGACTAGGGGTAGGCAACGGGTTATAGAGGCCGTGCTTCTTAATGGTCGGTTTGGCAATGGCACAGGCAGTACATGATCTGATGTACTTCCCAACATCCTGTCGAAGATTCGGCCAATAGAAATAATTTTGCAGTACTGCCACTGTTTCCTCGATCCCGAAATGCCCAGCAGCCCGACTGTAGTGTGCTTCCCAAATCATCTTGGCACGCTCGCTTGAAGGAACACAAAGGTGACCGAGGTGGCATAATAGGGCATCCTGGAGGTGAAAATCTGCAACATGCCGACCCTCCAAGAGTGTCTGGTATGTGTGGCCGAATTCTGGGTCGCTTTTGTAGAGAAGTGGCTAATCAGAAGTCTCGTGCCCACAAGAGTTGAGCACGGTGGTTAACGCCATGATCGGTGGTTGACTGAGGCAATCTGCAACATTATTGGTGTTGCCCTTCTTATACTTGATATTCAAGTGGAACTGTTGCAGGTATATAGACCACTTCTAATGGCGATCATTCTGCAATTTCCCTTGGGTCTGTATGAACTACATGGGTCGGTGGTCTGTGTGGATGACCGTTTCCTTCCCCAAAATGTAATGCTTCCATTGTCGGCAGGCCTGTACAATGGAATACATCTCTTTATCATAAGTGGGGTACTTCCAGACTGTGTCTGAAAGTGTTTCACTGTGATATGCCACTGGATGTCCATGTTGAGTAAGGATTGCCCCAATAGCATAGTCAGAGGCATCTGTCTCGACCTCAAATGGTTGTTGTAAATCTGGTAACGTGAGCACTGGTGCCGTGCAGAGGTGACCCTTCAACTCCCTGAATGCCTTCTGTTGAGATTCAGACCAAAAGAATTTTGCTTTCGCCCCTCCCTTGGTGACTTGACTCAAGGGCCAAGAAATATGAGAAAACCCCAACACGAACCTGCGGTAGAAGTTGGCAAGACCTAGAAAGCTGCGGAGCTCTATTAGAGTGGTTGGAGAGGGCCAATCCCGAATGACTTGGATCTTGGCTGGATCGACATGCACCCCCTGTTCATCAATGATGTATCCCAGATACTAAACCTGGGTCATGCCAAAAGTGCATTTCTCCAAATTGGCACATAGCTTGTGTTGCCGCAGTGTTTGGAGAACCTGTCAGATGTGGTGGAGGTGCTCTTCCCAACTCTGGCTGAAGATCAGAATGTCATCCAAGTATACTACTACAAAGGAGTTGGTGAATGGCCGCAAGATGTCATCCATTAGCCTCATAAAGGTTGCACGAGCATTCGTCAATCCGAAAGGCATGAGAACCATTCGAAGAGGCCCTCCTTGGATTTGAAGGCAGTCTTCCACACATCAGAGGGTTCGATTGGTACCTGGTGATATCTTGACTTCAGATTGATCTTGCTGAAATATTTCGCCCCCTTTAGTTGGTCTAGGAGGTCATCAATCTGCGGGATCGGGTACCTATTACGGACAGTGATCTTGTTCAGCGCCCGGTAGTCAATACAGAGTCTCCACTTCCCATCCTTCTTCTGTACCAACACGATTGGGCTCCCACAGGGCGATGAACTTGGACAAATGTGACCTTTCTGCAGGAGCTCCTGAATCTGCCTCTTGATTTCATCGTTCTCCAGAATGGAGCACCGATAAATTGGTCCATTGGGTAGCGGCGCACCTGGGGTCAGATCGATGGAGTGCTTGACTTGACAGTGCAGAGGAACCCCTGCCGGGGAGGTGAAGATGTCCTCGTACTCCTCCACAATCTTGTCCATCTGTAGTTGTCGTGCAGAGGGACCCCGTCTGGAGGCCGCGACCACTGTCTTCTTCTTTCCTTGAGGGCGTATCATCAGGAAAACAAATTTCCTGGTTTTGGAAATGATCTTACTGCATTGTTTTGCAGTAATCAAAGAGATGGCGGCAGGCGGTGCTACCTCTGGTATCCTGAACAACTTATTTCCCAATGTAATAATAACAGCACGGGGCCTTGATTCATACACAGCATGTCGCTTCCACAAGTATGGTTGTCCTACAAATACATCACAAACTTCAAGGGGAGCAATGTAACACAATACCTCATCCGTGAAGGGATTGATGTTGTATGGAAGGCGACACTGCTAGCTCACGCGAAGATCTCGTCCTTGGTGAAGCCACCCAATGGTGTATGGTTGTGGATGTGCTGTGGTCGGTAAGCCCAACCGCTTCATGACCTTTGCCGAAATGAGGTTCTTTTGACTCCCGCTATCAACAATGAACTGTATCGGGGAGCCCTTTACCCATATCTGGGAGTGGAAGAGACGCTCCTCCTCCTCTGGATCTTCGGGTTCATTTTTCTGGATCTTTACGGTAGAAACAGTGGCGCTGGGATCTGCGTCAATGATCTGCTTCCCTTTTTCATACCCCTTATCAGGTTCTGACTCAGAGTCGGAACATGCATCTGATTCTAAAACCTTTAGCTCAGCCACCAGTGACTGCTTGGCCCGACACTCACGTGTGTTGTGAGTGGAGCTCTTATGGAACTCGCACCATTTTCCAGTGTCCTTTCTCAGCTTCGCGGCGCTGTTCTTTGCTTGCAGCTTCAGCTGGTTGTCTTGGGCTGTCCCGCCTTGGCTTTGTCCTTTGTTTTGTGGTTTAGGGGCGCCTTTCCCCTACTTTGGATTTGCAGATCCAAAGTCTCGCTTCTTTTGTTTAAACTTCTGCTCGACCTTGACGGCATATCGGTATGCTGCGCCGAGCGAGGGGATGTTTAGGAATTGTATTTCTTCCTGGATGTACTTGTGCAGGCAGCCATGGTATTTGAGTATCAAATGTTGCTCCGAATCCTTGATACCCAACTTTGTGCGAAGGGTATGGAAAAGATTGGTGAACTCCGGCATGTCTTGGTCCCTTCCCTGCCGCAGCGTGGTCCACTTTATGTATTCATCCTCATAGCTTCCAACAGGGTAGTACTACTCCTTGATGGCATCCCGGAACGAATCCCAGGTGGGTGCGGTTGAAAATAGTGAGCCAATACTTTCATCCTTCTGCTCGCAGTAGGTTTCCCACTAGTCCTTGACGTGGGGGGGATGCTTTGAGAAGAGAAAAAACAATCTTTTCCCGACTCGAAAATTCATGAACAGAAAAATAACTCTCTAGCAGATTTAACCATTTATCTACGGCATCTGCGTCTATCTGACCCTCGAATATGGGGATTTCAAAATTAACTTGTACCTTAAAGGGTGTGGCATTTCCAGAGTAGCTGCTGGAAGCCGATGCGTCGCTTCTGGGTAGCCGCTGAAGGATCTGGGAAAAGCTGTCCATCATCGCGTTCCGTTGTCGCTCGAGGGCTTCTTTGAGCAAGATTTTGATGGGATCTCCTGCCCCCTCGTCTTTCTTCTCGTCCGCCATGGGAGGCCGCCGGGATTTGCGAGGCTGGTCTTGTAAAGGTTCAACCAGTTCAAGCCCTAACTCCTTATATCCCTACCTTGTTGGGGACATGCAAAGAAAAACAGAGAAAAAGCAAACCGCTCTGATACCACTGATCCAGATTTAAACAGGAACACAACAAATTACAGAGATAACCACATACACAAAGATGCAGCGGAAATAATACTTCATTACAACCAGAAATGGAAAGAAACCAGCTAGGGCGATGGTAGCTTATCTCTGAGAAGAGATGTGACAGCTACATGCCTCTGAACTGTGTTACAATGACACTCGAAGGCCTATTTATTGTTGAGAAACAATGAAAAACCCTTAACATTCCAAAACCTAACCCTAGGAGATGAAACGCCAAACTGTGGGCCCCGTTTGGGGTAAATTGGTACATCAACTTCCCGGGGTCGTAACTTTGGCATATGATCTCTGTTTGACGCGTACAATAGCTCGTTAGAAAGATCTATCCGAGTAAGATCTATCCGTTCCCCAAAAAATGTCGTTTAGGGCCTCAAAACGGCTCCGAAAGTTCAGGACCCAAAAAACTGCTAAAAATAGTAAGTTGTGCTACAATTAAGGAAACTGAAAATGCTGAGAAAGACAATGGTGGGGGTCCAGGTGGACTTGGCGGGTGGCCACCAATATCCACCTGGATCATGTATGCCTTAGTAGACTTAGTAGTCAAATCGCTGCACGGAGGTGGTTCCCTTGTCCCACAACAAGGGGGTCTCACACACCATTTTTTGCAAAGAGAACATCTCCCTGGCCCTGACTTATACCTTGATTGGAGAATGTCCCAAGTAGGGAATTTACCTTTTAGAATAAACCAAAAGAAGAGTCTAGCTTTTACAGGGCATTTTAATTTCCATAATGACCTTGCCCACCATTCCGAATCTCCCCAAACTTTCTTTGACATGAGGAACTTGTATCCAAATTTTGGAGAATAGGATCTAGAATCAGCATGGGACCATACCAGGTGGTCCTGTCTATCTTTAAGCCTTACATTTGATCTAGAGAGTTCTTGGATGTAGACCTTCCATTCATTCCACCAATGGGGCCGGAGATCCAATTCCTATCCTGATTTCCATACTTGTCCCGAGATGGTTGAATGACCAATTTTCTCCACCTGATTAAGGAATAGAATTCCTTTGGATTCTAGGTGTCTGATATGGCTTGGGGAAGAGCAAAATTCACATTGCACCCCACCTAGGGATCTCTTCCTATTCAAATATTTTCCCCATTTACAATCTGCCACGCCAAACCTTGCCTGATAATCTTGAAGGCCTATACAGTAGCCTTCCAGACCACCGACACATTCCCTCCTTTCTTATTAGGGTTTCTTATCCAATCTTCCATAGGGGTAGGGTCAATGTATTTCCGCTTTACCACTTTCATCCAAAGATTTTCCATTTTAATAATTCTCCACCCTGATTTAGCTGCCAGTGAGGATTCAAAAGCAATGAATTCTTTAATTCCCCATCCTCCCCATTCTTTCAGTCTTTCCACTTTTTCCCAGGCGACCCAGGGGAGCACTAAATCCTCCTTTGATCCAGCCCTGAGAAATCTGCTACAGATTCTTCTAATCCTTTCCAATATTCCTTTAGGGACCCAAGTTAGTGCAGCCCAGTAAATTAGAATTGCTAAGAGGATTGATTTGATTAAGGTTAACCTTCTAGCTCTGGAGAGCCACTTAAAACTCCAATGAGAGATTCTCGCTTCAATCTTAGCGAGCAGCCAATTCCAATCCTGTTTCCTATAATTATTTGGCTTCAGCCAAAACCCCAGATATTTGAAAGGATCTTCGAGTTTATAAACATCAAAAGGTAGAATTGAGGTAATTTGGCTTTTCTCCTCCCTGTTAAAACCTTCCAAAATTAGCTGAGATTTCCTATAATTCACTTGCATCCCTGTAGCTTTCATGAAAAGCTCAAGAATCTTCTTGAGTTCCTTGATCTCTGACAAATTCCCATTACTGAAAAGCAAAATGTCATCAACAAAGAGAAGGTATGAAATGAACAAGTTGACTACTACCTCCAGGCCTTTTACAGATCCTTCCCTTTTGGCTTTTAGAATTAAATGACTCAATCCTTCTGCAACCAGAAGGAAAAGCAAAGGAGACAAAGGGCATCCTTGTCTTAGACCTCTTTTCCCTTTGAAGAAAGGAGATACTGCTCCATTAATAAGGACCGCAAAACTAACACCGGTGATACACCCCATGATCCAGTTAATAAAGTCAACTTTGAAGCTCAGATGTGTTAATAACATCTGGATATAGGTCCAGCTGATTCTGTCATAGGCTTTTGACAGATCAATTTTCACCATAGCTCCTTTTCTTTTCATCTACTTAACACTGTGAATTGTCTCTTGAGCCACCCCAATGGCTTCATGAATCTAGCGCCCATCCAAAAGTCCAAACTGTTCATTTGAAATGCATCTTGACAGAATCAGCTTTAGACGGACAACAATCACTTTTGCTATGATTTTATAAATGCTATTGCAAATAGAAATAGTTCTGAAGTCTTCAAACAATCTTAGTTCTTCTTTTTTAGGAATAAGAGCTATAAAGGTTTATTTGAAAGGAGCATAGACCATGCCTTTCCTCCTAGATTCCTCAACCACCTCTGTTAATTCTAACCCAATCAGGTCGAAGAAGTGTTGGAAGAGTTCTATAGTCCACCCATCCAGGCAAGGGCTTTTGTCTTTGGCCATAGATTTTATAATGCTTTCCACTTCCTCCTTTGTGACATCACCCATCAAGCTCTCGACTTCTTCCTCCTCCACATACCGGGGAAAGCATTGGGCTGTTCTGATAACCTCTGCTAATGTTGTCTCCCCTTGATCAGAGAATAATTTTTGGAAATGGTTTCTCCCCATGCATGAGAGGGATTCAAAGGTATTGGCTTCTCTACCTTCTTCATCCTTTAGCTTCCAGATGGTATTCGTTATCTTCCTCCCTCTTGCATAGTTGTGAAAAAAATTTGTGTTTTCATCTCTAGCCTTCTGCCAAACTTCCCTACTTTTCAACCTCCATTCCTCTTCTCTGTCCAGAAGGATTTGACTTCTAATTTTTTCTAACAGCAAGATGCTATCCTTCGACTCCTAAGATTCATAGCCATCCGATTCAGGATTTTCCAATTCCCAAAGGTCCAAGTTGATTTTGGTTAAATCCTCATTCTGTTTCTACTTCCTCTTTTTTGCCCATTCCACTATGGCCTTCTTCAATCTTTTCAAATTTTCCATGAAGAGGACACTCTTATCCTCCATGGAATTCCTACACGAAGATCTCCAAGTTTCTTTAAAAAGCTTATTGAAAGATTCCTCCTGCAGCCAGGAAGAGTTTGAATTTGAATGGGGCTGCCAGCTTAAGGGGAGGCTTGGAGAGTTCAAGGAGTACTGGAAAATGATCCGAGTTACCACCCTCTCCCACCCATTGTCAGAAAACCAGAATTATGGAAGCTAGATCTTCAGAGAGGAGAAAACGATCCAATCTTTTTGCAATTCTGATGCGGGAGCATATGAATCAGAGGGGAAGAATCTTCCAAATCATTCTAAAAATCCAAAAAAAAATTACAGGCAAGGGAGTGGGGTCCTTTAGCCTGCAATCTCTATGCTTTTCTAGTTAAAATTAGAATAAATCTAGCAATAAATCATGCTAATTGTAACTGAGCTTTCAAGCTTTAAATCACCTGTAAAGCATGCTTTTCTTGTGTTGGATAAGGACGAGAGTGCCTATCTTTTATTATAAATAAAAGTTGCAGCAAACCTCTCATCAAGAAAGAGGAGAGGGGCGAGTGCCTTAGTTTTCATTGTGGAATTTTGTTTTAATGTCTCTGTGGAATGTATGCATAGTCTTATTTTAAATTGCATTAATCTCGTTGGACGAGGACCGGTCTCCTCACGCTGCCATAGGTTATATGAACCATTGGATCGAATTTCTTTTGTTTATATAAGTCCATGCTTGTATACGGAGCATATATACCTCTGTCTATTCCCTGAATTCCAGCGATGCATAGTTGAGACTGTGGCGGATTAAAGGTCTATTAACATACGCTCTCACATCGTAGTTGTGATATATATATCGGCTTAAGAAATTTCGGAACTGGTGAGGAAGGCTCTGTTCATAAAAGATCTGTACTAAACAGAGGACGGCGTGATAACAGAGGCGGGTTTCAACTTGGAACCGAAACGATATATATATTGTGTACATATATATAATTCGGTGAATCTGTCATCGCATGAACCACAAAACTACCACTGCATCGAATGCGAAGAGGCGGAATTAGCGAACTATAACTATTATCTATAGTTGTGTCAGGTCCGGAGGTTGGTAACTTGACCGAGTTGTGATATGCGGAACTGGCGATACAATAAACTACACAATGATGTGTCGGGTCCGGTAAGAGCCATAGTTTGAATGATCGCCGAGTGTATATATACATCCATCGGAACTGCATAAAGGATATAATTATTGGTCACAGTATAAGCGCTTTGCCTTAGGGAAAAGCCCGCGCATAACCATCGTTGGTGGGAAATAAAGGTAAATAAATTCCGTGGATATATATATATGTGCTGGCGCGCCATCAGAATGGGGTATCTCCTTTAAAATCCCATCATAAGCCGAGGTTTAATAATAAGGCTATGGTGAGGTCTTTTATTCAAGAAAAATCAGATTGATGACTGATGCGCCCAGTTCAGAAGGAAAATAATTTGACGAAGACGTTGGAGAACTTATAGAAAGATTGAGGGGACTGTCCCTAACGCCTGCAAGCCCGCCATCAAAGGTGGTATCAGAGCCCACAACTGACATTGAATTGAATCTCAGGAGCAGAAGAAGGATGGCTTTCAGAGTTGGAAGACGAGGACGTGGTGGAAGAGGACGACCTGCTGCAAATGCTGAATTATTTGAATCAATGGAGGAGCTGCGAGCTAGAGTGGATGCTTTAACTACAGGTCGAAATATAGATGATGGAGATGTCAGTGAGCCTGAAATGGAAGCTGCTGAAGAAGAGGAAGCTGTGCAGGTAACTCCTGAGATGAGATTCTTCCAGTCAGTGTTAAAATCCACAGCCAGGCCATGGAACCAATTAGTACCAGTATATCAAGGAGGATTGAATCCAGAGGAATTGATCGACTGGATCAACAGCATGGAGAAATTCTTCGATTACGAAGAAACAGAGGATGAGAAGAAAGTGAAGTTTGCTGTCACCAAATTAAAAGGCCATGCAGCACTTTGGTGGGATGGTGTGCAGGCGGAAAGGAAGAGACTTGGTAAGCAGCCAATCAAGAACTGGAGCCGCATGGTAGCAAAGTTAAGAGGTAAGTTCTTGCCAAGTAATTACCAGCAAACATTATTTAGACAAATGCAAAATCTTAGACAGAGAGCTTTAACGGTAAAGGAGTATACAGAAGAGTTTTATAAAGTGAGTATAAGAGCTGGAGAAGCCCAAGACACAGATGAGAAGGTAGCCAGATATATGAATGGCCTTAGAATGGACATTCAGGATGAGATAAGCCTGCTGTCTCCTAAAACAGTAGAGGAAGCTTATCAGATAGCGCTGAAAGCGGAGGAAAAGCTCATAAGGAAGCAGTCTGCCAGAGGGAGAGGGACTTTCAGAGGAAAAGGAAGTCAAGGTGGTAGAGGTAGATCTACAACACCTAGAGATGGAGCTAGCAGCAGCCCAACCCAGCATGCACCCAGAGAAGGTGATGCAAGAGGCAGAGGGAGTTTTTCCAGAGGAAGAGGAGGCAGAGGAAGAGGCAGAGAAATAAGATGTTACAGGTGTAACAAACTGGGACACAGAGCTTTTGAGTGCCCAGAAAATGCTGACACAAGACAGAGAAATGCAATTGTTACTCCAGCTGAAGCAGAAGCACCAGCCGCAGCGGTAGTAGAAGAAGAAAATACACCAGAAAGGGGAGAATCTCTGGTGGTAAATAAAGTTTTACTTAAGCCAGTGAAAGAGGTGGCTGCTGAACCGCCACAAAGAAAGAATTTGTTCAGGACAGTATGCAAAGTCCAAGGGAAATGTTGCCAGATGATCATTGATAGTGGCAGCACTGATAATTTGGTCTCTACAGAGGTAGTGGAGAAATTGAAGCTGAAGACAATGAAGCATCCAACACCTTATAAGGTGTCATGGTTACAAAAGGGACATCAACTATTGGTAAGTGAACAGTGTGAAGTGGAATTTCAAGTGGGCAAGTACAGGGATAAAATTGTTTGTGATGTGATGCCTATGGACGTATGCCACATATTACTTGGGAGGCCTTGGCAATATGACAGAGGAGCCATACATGACGGGAAGCGGAACACCTACAAGTTTGGGAAAGATGGTGTTAATCATACATTGTTGCCTTTGCAAGAAGAAGACGTACCGGGACAGAAGACTGATCCAAAAACTCTGTTGCTTGGAGGGAAGGAGTACTTGAAGTAGATTGAAGAGAATGAAGTAAATTTTGCTGTGATTTGCAAGCCCAATGTAATATTGACTTCTACTAAAATTTCTGAATTACCCAATGAAATTCAAGAAATGCTGGAGAATTATTGTGATATTATTGTTGATGATTTGCCTAATGAGTTACCACCAATTCGAAAAATCAGTCATCATATAGACTTGATTCCTGGAGCAAGTCTACCTAATAAAGCAGCATATAGAATGACTCCTGCAGAGAATGAAGAAGTTAGAAAACAGGTGCAAGAATTGCTTGACAAGGGGTTGATTAAAGAAAGCCTGAGTCCTTGTGCAGTGCCAAAAGTGCTGAGTCCGAAGAAAGATGGAGGCTGGAGAATGTGTACAGATTCAAGAGCCATTAATAAGATCACAATCAGGTATAGATTTCCATTACCCAGAATTGAAGATTTACTGGATTGTTTATCTGGTGCAAAATATTTTTCAAAGTTAGATCTTAAGAGTGGTTATCATCAGATAAGGATAAGAGAAGGGGATGAATGGAAAACTGCTTTTAAGACCAATGAGGGATTATATGAATGGAGAGTGATGCCTTTTGGGCTGTCCAATGCACCAAGTACATTCATGAGGCTTATGAATGAATTCCTCAAAGAGTTTATTGGTAAATTTGTAATCGTATATCTGGATGATATATTAGTCTATAGCAGATCCAAGGAAGAACACTTGAGGCATTTAAATTATGTTCTACAGAAGCTACAGCAAGAGAAATTATTGTTGAATCTGAAGAAGTGTTTATTTTTGAAAGAAGAGCTGGTGTACTTGGGATTTGTTATCTCAGCTGAAGGATTGAAGATGGATCCAGAAAAGATCAAAGCTATTGTGGAGTGGCCTTCACCCAAGAGTATTTTGAGGTAAGGAGTTTTCATGGTCTTGCTAGTTTTTACAGAAAATTTATTAAGAATTTTAGTAAGATTAATGCACCTATTATTGAGACCATAAAGAAGGATAAACAACCATTCAAGTGGACCGCTGAAGCAGAGAGAAATTTTCAGCTGTTGAAGAAGAAAATAACTGAAAAGCCTGTTTTGGTTCTTCCTGATTTTAACAAGACTTTTCAAGTTAAGTGTGATGCCAGCGCAGAAGCAATTGGAGGAGCTTTGAGCCAAGAAGATAGACCAATAGCTTACTTCAGTGAAAAGCTAAATGAGGCAAAAAGAAAGTATTCTTCTTATGATAAAGAGTTTTATGCAGTTGTACAGGCACTAAAGAAGTGGAGGCATTATTTAATGTCAAAAGAATTTATTCTTTACTCAGATAATCATGCATTACAGTTTATAATGCAACAGCCAAAACTCAGTCGGAAACATGCTAAGTGGGTAGAATATCTTCAAGGCTTTCATTTTGTGTTGAAACATATAACTGGACAGTCGAACAAAGTTGCAGATGCCTTAAGTAGGAGGAATATATTGCTGCAAGAAAGTCAAATCCAAGTGTTGGGTTTTGATTTTCTTAAGGAATTATATGAGACCGATTCAGATTTTAAGGAGGCATATGAAGCCTGTAAGAATCCTGTTTTAGCGGACAGAAGCAAGTGGCTGGATTATTTTATACAACATGGATTGTTATTTAGAAAAAATCAGTTGTGCATACCCAGCTGTTCAATGAGAGAAAATTTAATTAAAGAGAAGCATAGTGGGGGACTTTCAGGACATTTCGGAAGAGAGAAGACCTTTGAACAGCTCAACAGATTTTAATTCTGGCCGAAAATGAAATCTGAAGTAGAGAAGTATGTAAGGAATTGTAAAGTCTGTCGGTATGCCAAAGGAAGGAGCCAGAACACAGGGTTGTATATTCCATTGCCAATTCCAGATAGGCCTTGGGATATGATAAGCATGTTTTTTGTGCTAGGATTGCCGAAGACTAAAAAAGGCTATGATTCAATTTTTGTGGTAGTGGACAGATTCTCAAAAATGGCACATTTTATTCCATGTTATAAAACTAGTGATGCTTCTCATATTGCTAACTTGTTTTTCAAGGAAATTGTAAGGTTACATGGATTGCCCAAAAGTATTGTTTCAAACAGAGATTCGAAATTTGTTGGACATTTCTGGAGAACACTATGGAAGAAGCTAGGAACTAAATTGAATTTCAGTTCTGCCTATCATCCACAAACTGATGGACAGACTAAGGTTGTGAATAGAAGTTTAGGCAATCTTTTGAGGAGTTTTACTGCAGAACATCCAAAGCAGTGGGATCAAGTGTTACCACAAGTTGAATATGCATACAATGATTCACCAAACAGGAGCACCGGACAGAGCCCATTCCATACTGTTTATGGAATGCACCCAAGGGGGATATCTGAATTAAGAAATCTGGGAAAAGAAGAAATAAGAAGTGCAGAAGGTGAAGACTTTACTTCAAGAATGCAAGCAGTACATGAGCAAGTGAAACAGCAGCTACAGGACAGCAACATCAAATATAAAACCAGAGCAGACATGAGGAGAAGAGAAATGAATTTTGAAGTTGGAGATTTGGTTTTAGCACACCTCAGAAAGGAGAGATTTCCAAAGGGAGAATATAACAAATTAAAATCCAAGAAAATTGGACCATGCAAGATACTGAGGAAATTCTCTGCAAATGCTTATGAGATTGAATTACCACCTGGTGTGGGAATATCACCAATTTTTAGTGTTGCAGATCTGTATAAGTATGAGAATGAAGTTGCAGATGATACAGCACAAGATCAAGAGACTCCAGAGATTGACTGGGTGAAACAGTTACCCACAGCCAAGAGTTTACAGCCAGAAAGAATTCTGGACAAGAAATTATACAAGAAGACAAGAGCACGAGAATATTTCCAATATCTGGTAAAATGGAAGGGACAACCGATTACTGAAGCTACTTGGGTTACAGAAGACATTCTACAGAAATTGGGCAAATCTGTAGATGAGCTCATGGACAGGAGCCCATGAAGAATTTTGTCCTCAGGAGTCTGATGCGGGAGCATATGACTCAGAGGGGAAGAATCTTCCAAATCATTCTAAAAATCCAAAAAAAAATTACAGGCAAGGGAGTGGGGTCCTTTAGCCTGCAATCTCTATGCTTTTCTAGTTAAAATTAGAATAAATCTAGCAATAAATCATGCTAATTGTAACTGAGCTTTCAAGCTTTAAATCACCTGTAAAGCATGCTTTTCTTGTGTTGGATAAGGACGAGAGTGCCTATCTTTTATTATAAATAAAAGTTGCAGCAAACCTCTCATCAAGAAAGAGGAGAGGGGCGAGTGCCTTAGTTTTCATTGTGGAATTTTGTTTTAATGTCTCTGTGGAATGTATGCATAGTCTTATTTTAAATTGCATTAATCTGGTTGGACGAGGACCGGTCTCCTCACGCTGCCATAGGTTATATGAACCATTGGATCGAATTTCTTTTGTTTATATAAGTCCATGCTTGTATACGGCGCATATATACCTCTGTCTATTCCCTGAATTCTAGCGATGCATAGTTGAGACTGTGGCGGATTAAAGGTCTATTAATATACGCTCTCACATCGTAGTTGTGATATATATATCGGCTTAAGAAATTTCAGAACTGGTGAGGAAGGCTCTGTTCATAAAAGATCTGTAGTAAACAGAGGATAGCGTGATAACAAAGGCGGGTTTCAACTTGGAACCGAAACGATATATATATTGTGTACATATATATAATTCGGTGAATCCGTCATCGCATGAACCACAAAACTACCACTGCATCGAATGCGAAGAGGCGGAATTAGCGAACTATAACTATTATCTATAGTTGTGTCGGGTCCGGAGGTTGGTAACTTGACCGAGTTGTGATATGCGGAACTGGCGATACAATAAACTACACAATGATGTGTCGGGTCCGGTAAGAGCCATAGTTTGAATGATCACCGAGTGTATATATACATCCATCGGAATTGCATAAAGGATATAATTATTGGTCACAGTATAAGCGCTTTGCCTTAGGGAAAAGCCCGCGCATAACCATCGTTGGTGGGAAATAAAGGTAAATAAATTCCGTGGATATATATATATGTGCTGGCGCGCCATCAGAACGGGGTATCTCCTTTAAAATCCCCTCATAAGTCGAGGTTTAATAATAAGGCTATGGTGAGGTCTTTTATTCAAGAAAAATCAGATTGATGACTGATGCGCCCAGTTCAGAAGGAAAAGAATTTGACCAAGACGTTGGAGAACTTATAGAAAGATTGAGGGGACTGTCCCTGACGCCTGCAAGCCCGCCATCAAAGGTGGTATCAGAGCCCACAACTGACATTGAATTGAATCTCAGGAGCAGAAGAAGGATGGCTTTCAGAGTTGGAAGACCAGGACGTGGTGGAAGAGGACGACCTGCTGCAAATGCTGAATTATTTGAATCAATGGAGGAGCTGCGAGCTAGAGTGGATGCTTTAACTACAGGTCGAAATATAGATGATGGAGATGTCAGTGAGCCTGAAATGGAAGCTGTTGAAGAAGAGGAAGATGTGCAGGTAACTCCTGAGATGAGATTCTTCCAGTCAGTGTTAAAATCCACAGCCAGGCCATGGAACCAATTAGTACCAGTATATCAAGGAGGATTGAATCCAGAGGAATTGATCGACTGGATCAACAGCATGGAGAAATTCTTCGATTACGAAGAAACAGAGGATGAGAAGAAAGTGAAGTTTGCTGTCACCAAATTAAAAGGCCATGCAGCACTTTGGTGGGATGGTGTGCAGGCGGAAAGGAAGAGACTTGGTAAGCAGCCAATCAAGAACTGGAGCCACATGGTAGCAAAGTTAAGAGGTAAGTTCTTGCCAAGTAATTACCAGCAAACATTATTTAGACAAATGCAAAATCTTAGACAGAGAGCTTTAACGGTAAAGGAGTATACAGAAGAGTTTTATAAAGTGAGTATAAGAGCTGGAGAAGCCCAAGACACAGATGAGAAGGTAGCCAGATATATGAATGGCCTTAGAATGGACATTCAGGATGAGATAAGCCTGCTGTCTCCTAAAACAGTAGAGGAAGCTTATTAGATAGCGCTGAAAGTGGAGGAAAAGCTCATAAGGAAGCAGTCTGCCAGAGGGAGAGGGACTTTCAGAGGAAAAGGAAGTCAAGGTGGTAGAGGTAGATCTACAGCACCTAGAGATGGAGCTAGCAGCAGCCCAACCCAGCATGCACCCAGAGAAGGTGATGCAAGAGGCAGAGGGAGTTTTTCCAGAGGAAGAGGAGGCAGAGGAAGAGGCAGAGAAATAAGATGTTACAGGTGTAACAAACTGGGACACAGAGCTTTTGAGTGCCCAGAAAATGCTGACACAAGACAGAGAAATGCAATTGTTACTCCAGCTGAAGCAGAAGCACCAGCCGCAGCGGTAGTAGAAGAAGAAAATACACCAGAAAGGGGAGAATCTCTGGTGGTAAATAAAGTTTTACTTAAGCCAGTGAAAGAGGTGGCTGCTGAACCGCCACAAAGAAAGAATTTGTTCAGGACAGTATGCAAAGTCCAAGGGAAATGTTGCCAGATGATCATTGATAGTGGCAGCACTGATAATTTGGTCTCTACAGAGGTAGTGGAGAAATTGAAGCTGAAGACAATGAAGCATCCAACACCTTATAAGGTGTCATGGTTACAAAAGGGACATCAACTATTGGTAAGTGAACAGTGTGAAGTGGAATTTCAAGTGGGCAAGTACAGGGATAAAATTGTTTGTGATGTGATGCCTATGGACGTATGCCACATATTACTTGGGAGGCCTTGGCAATATGACAGAGGAGCCATACATGACGGGAAGCGAAACACCTACAAGTTTGGGAAAGATGGTGTTAATCATACATTGTTGCCTTTGCAAGAAGAAGATGTACCGGGACAGAAGACTGATCCAAAAACTCTGTTGCTTGGAGGGAAGGAGTACTTGAAGCAGATTGAAGAGAATGAAGTAAATTTTGTTGTGATTTGCAAGCCCAAGGTAATATTGACTTCTACTAAAATTTCTGAATTACCCAATGAAATTCAAGAAATGCTGGAGAATTATTGTGATATTATTGTTGATGATTTGCCTAATGAGTTACCACCAATTCGAAAAATCAGTCATCATATAGACTTGATTCCTGGAGCAAGTCTGCCTAATAAAGCAGCATATAGAATGACTCCTGCAGAGAATGAAGAAGTTAGAAAACAGGTGCAAGAATTGCTTGACAAGGGGTTGATTAAAGAAAGCCTGAGTCCTTGTGCAGTGCCAAAAGTGCTGAGTCCGAAGAAAGATGGAGGCTGGAGAATGTGTACAGATTCAAGAGCCATTAATAAGATCACAATCAGGTATAGATTTCCATTACCCAGAATTGAAGATTTACTGGATTGTTTATCTGGTGCAAAATATTTTTCAAAGTTAGATCTTAAGAGTGGTTATCATCAGATAAGGATAAGAGAAGGGGATGAATGGAAAACTGCTTTTAAGACCAATGAGGGATTATATGAATGGAGAGTGATGCCTTTTGGGCTGTCCAATGCACCAAGTACATTCATGAGGCCTATGAATGAAGTCCTCAAAGAGTTTATTGGTAAATTTGTAATCGTATATCTGGATGATATATTAGTCTATAGCAGATCCAAGGAAGAACACTTGAGGCATTTAAATTATGTTCTACAGAAGCTACAGCAAGAGAAATTATTGTTGAATCTGAAGAAGTGTTTATTTTTGAAAGAAGAGCTGGTGTACTTGGGATTTGTTATCTCAGCTGAAGGATTGAAGATGGATCCAGAAAAGATCAAAGCTATTGTGGAGTGGCCTTCACCCAAGAGTATTTTGAGGTAAGGAGTTTTCATGGTCTTGCTAGTTTTTATAGAAAATTTATTAAGAATTTTAGTAAGATTAATGCACCTATTATTGAGACCATAAAGAAGGATAAACAGCCATTCAAGTGGACCGCTGAAGCAGAGAGAAATTTTCAGCTGTTGAAGAAGAAAATAACTGAAAAGCCTGTTTTGGTTCTTCCTGATTTTAACAAGACTTTTCAAGTTAAGTGTGATGCCAGCGCAGAAGCAATTGGAGGAATTTTGAGCCAAGAAGATAGACCAATAGCTTACTTCAGTGAAAAGCTAAATGAGGCAAAAAGAAAGTATTCTTCTTATGATAAAGAGTTTTATGCAGTTGTACAGGCACTAAAGAAGTGGAGGCATTATTTAATGTCAAAAGAATTTATTCTTTACTCAGATAATCATGCATTACAGTTTATAATGCAACAGCCAAAACTCAGTCGGAAACATGCTAGGTGGGTAGAATATCTTCAAGGCTTTCATTTTGTGTTGAAACATATAACTGGACAGTCAAACAAAGTTGCAGATGCCTTAAGTAGGAGGAATATATTGCTGCAAGAAAGTCAAATCCAAGTGTTGGGTTTTGATTTTCTTAAGGAATTATATGAGACCGATTCAGATTTTAAGGAGGCATATGAAGCCTGTAAAAATCCTCTTTTAGCGGACAGAAGCAAGTGGCTGGATTATTTTATACAACATGGATTGTTATTTAGAAAAAATCAGTTGTGCATACCCAGCTGTTCAATGAGAGAAAATTTAATTAAAGAGAAGCATAGTGGGGGACTTGTAGGACATTTCGGAAGAGAGAAGACATTTGAACAGCTCAACAGATTTTAATTCTGGCCGAAAATGAAATCTGAAGTAGAGAAGTATGTAAGGAATTGTAAAGTCTGTCAGTATGCCAAAGGAAGGAGCCAGAACACAGGGTTGTATATTCCATTGCCAATTCCAGATAGGCCTTGGGATATGATAAGCATGGATTTTGTGCTAGGATTGTCGAAGACTCAAAAAGGCTATGATTCAATTTTTGTGGTAGTGGACAGATTCTAAAAAATGGCACATTTTATTCCATGTTATAAAACTAGTGATGCTTCTCATATTGCTAACTTGTTTTTCAAGGAAATTGTAAGGTTACATGGATTGCCCAAAAGTATTGTTTCAGACAGAGATTCAAAATTTGTTGGACATTTCTGGAGAACACTATGGAAGAAGCTGGGAACTAAATTGAATTTCAGTTCTGCCTATCATCCATAGACTGATGGACAGACTGAGGTTGTGAATAGAAGTTTAGGCAATCTTTTGAGGAGTTTTACTGCAGAACATCCAAAGCAGTGGGATCAAGTTTTACCACAAGTTGAATATGCATACAATGATTCACCAAACAGGAGCACTGGACAGAGCCCATTCCATATTGTTTATGGAATGCACCCAAGGGGGATATCTGAATTAAGAAATCTGGGAAAAGAAGAAATAAGAAGTGCAGAAGGTGAAGACTTTGCTTCAAGAATGCAAGCAGTACATGAGCAAGTGAAACAGCAGCTACAGGATAGCAACATCAAATATAAAACCAGAGCAAACATGACGAGAAGAGAAATGAATTTTGAATTTGGAGATTTGGTTTTAGCACACCTCAGAAAGGAGAGATTTCCAAAGGGAGAATATAACAAATTAAAATCCAAGAAAATTGGACCATGCAAGATACTGAGGAAATTCTCTGCAAATGCTTATGAGATTGAATTACCACCTGGTGTGGGAATATCACCAATTTTTAATGTTGCAGATCTGTATAAGTATGAGAATGAAGTTGCAGATGATACAGCACAAGATCAAGAGACTCCAGAGATTGACTGGGTGAAACAGTTACCCACAGCCAAGAGTTTACAGCCAGAAAGAATTCTGGACAAGAAAGTATACAAGAAGACAAGAGCACGAGAATATTTCCAATATCTGGTAAAATGGAAGGGACAGCCGATTACTGAAGCTACTTGGGTTACAGAAGACATTCTACAGAAATTGGGCAAATCTGTAGATGAGCTCATGGACAGGAGCCCATGAAGAATTTTGTCCTCAGGAGTCTGATGCGGGAGCATATGACTCAGAGGGGAAGAATCTTCCAAATCATTCTAAAAATCCAAAAAAAATTTACAGGCAAGGGAGTGGGGTCCTTTAGCCTGCAATCTCTATGCTTTTCTAGTTAAAATTAGAATAAATCATGCTAATTGTAACTGAGCTTTCAAGCTTTAAATCACCTGTAAAGCATGCTTTTCTTGTGTTGGATAAGGACGAGAGTGCCTATCTTTTATTATAAATAAAAGTTGCAGCAAACCTCTCATCAAGAAAGAGGAGAGGGGCGAGTGCCTTAGTTTTCATTGTGGAATTTTGTTTTAATGTCTCTGTGGAATGTATGCATAGTCTTATTTTAAATTGCATTAATCTGGTTGGACGAGGACCGGTCTCCTCACGCTGCCATAGGTTATATGAACCATTGGATCGAATTTCTTTTGTTTATATAAGTCCATGCTTGTATACGGCGCATATATACCTCTGTCTATTCCCTGAATTCCAGCGATGCATAGTTGAGACTGTGGCGGATTAAAGGTCTATTAATATACGCTCTCACATCGTAGTTGTGATATATATATCGGCTTAAGAAATTTCAGAACTGGTGAGGAAGGCTCTGTTCATAAAAGATCTGTCGTAAACAGAGGACAGCGTGATAACAAAGGCGGGTTTCAACTTGGAACCGAAACGATATATATATTGTGTACATATATATAATTCGGTGAATCTGTCATCGCATGAACCACAAAACTACCACTGCATCGAATGCGAAGAGGCGGAATTAGCAAACTATAACTATTATCTATAGTTGTGTCGGGTCTGGAGGTTGGTAACTTGACCGAGTTGTGATATGCGGAACTGGCGATACAATAAACTACACAATGATGTGTCGGGTCCGGTAAGAGCCATAGTTTGAATGATCGCCGAGTGTATATATACATCCATCGGAACTGCATAAAGGATATAATTATTGGTCACAGTATAAGCGCTTTGCCTTAGGGAAAAGCCCGCGCATAACCATCGTTGGTGGGAAATAAAGGTAAATAAATTCCGTGGATATATATATATGTGCTGGCGCGCCATCAGAACGGGGTATCTCCTTTAAAATCCCCTCATATTCTGAGGTTTAATAATAAGGCTATGGTGAGGTCTTTTATTCAAGAAAAATCAGATTTATGACTGATGCGCCCAGTTCAGAAGGAAAAGAATTTGACGAAGACGTTGGAGAACTTATAGAAAGATTGAGGGGACTGTCCCTAACGCCTGCAAGCCCGCCATCAAATTCTAGCTTCACCTGTTCGACGGTTGCTCCAAGTAGGTTTTAATTTTAAAAGGTTTACATCTATCAGATTATGAGAGGAAAGGGCATTCATAAAGAATTCAGATAGTGGGTCTTCTCTGGCTGAAGGTCCCCACGTCTCGACATTCCCAATAGAAAAATTTATATCTCCTCCTATCACAAGGTTTTGTCTTCTCATTACTGATTTAGCTAGTAGGTCATTCCAAAAGGGGACTCTCTCCTTCCATGGCCCATAAATATTTAAAATCATTAGAGGGAAACCGAAATCAAGGGTCATAGCTTCCATCCTTAACACATGGTCCATCCCCCACAGGTTTACTAATTTCAGTCTTCCTTTCATGAAACCTATAGCCAGGCCTCTTGAGTGGCCATTGGAATCCAAGGCTTGAAAATGCCACCCCGAAAGAATAGAACAAAGAGCTGAAAAAACTTCTAAGCTCCTACCTAAAGTCTCTTGCAACATAAGTACATCTGGGTTACGACGCTGAACCATTTCCTTTAGAGCCAGTTTTTTGGGTTTACTGGCTAAACCCATACAGTTCCAGGAGAGCAAGATCATTTTGTCACCCCCTCATAGGGTTTCATCGCTCTAAGAACCCTAGGAATAGACAATTGTTTACCATCCGCTACGTCAAGTTTTGCTTTCACCTGAGCCTTTGATAGTTAAGACTTCCTACCCCGAGATTTCCTCAAAGAGGTCTAGGATAAATTCATGTCTAAACCTCCGACTGGATCTCCTAAAACATGCTTTTTATCGAGGGATCGAAGATTATAATGACATGCATGCTTGGTATGGGAGTTTTTCACTTCACAGATTTCATTCGAAACCTCTTCACAGATCAGGTTTATCTTAGGGATAGAAGAGATGATGTTATCAATATGTGCATGTCTAGCAGATGAAAGACTATGCGAATTAGAATTCAGGCATGCATCTTTAACTTCACAAGGATGAGGCAGAGAAGAAAAACAAGAGTCCAGATGCATACCTTTCATGTCTTCAATCTGGGTTGCTACCGATTCTTTAATGATATCCGGGGTAGCAATCTCGGTTTCGCTAGGAATTCCTGTTGCAATTTCCAGACATGGGATCTTCTGTTGAGCTTGCTTCAAAGGCTGCTCCTCCATATTCCTATCCACCTTCATGGCATCCTCCTCTCATGCCGCAAAAATCCTAAAAGCTTTATCCTTCTCTGTTGTTAACACCTCTGCCTCAACTTTCTTCTATTTCCCTCTGCGAAAAAAACCCAATGGGCAGTGCCTTGCTAGATGGCCATACACATGGCATCTGTGGCATCTAAAGGGAAGATGTTCGTAGTCCAATGGATGGTCAAAAATGAGATCTCTATATTGGATTTTGATATTTTCCGCAAGGCCTTCTTTGGAGTTTAGATTGACCAAGATCCGTGCCATGGCCTTATTCTTAGTTTCAACGAAAGACATATCCGTTTCCAGATAGGTGCCGAGCATATTCCTTATCGACCTGAAAACAGAGTCCACCCAGAGGAAAGGAGGTAGACAAGGAGCATGAACCCAAACCAAGAATGTATTAACATTTTCCTGTTGTGCATCAAATAGTGGAGTCCATCATCTAAAAAGAACAAGATGGTTACCGAAAGCCCAATTTTTCCCCATAACCCAGTCTGCCATTTCCTTCTTCTCAAATTGCACCATAAACCACCCTTTTCCCAGAACCGATACCTTGCAAGTTTTGTTTGGGGTTGCCTGCCATTGCTAATCCACCCAGTCTTTGATGAATTGTGCTGAGTATTTCTTACCCCTCGCTCGCCCTATCAAAGTACATTCAGCCACCCCAATAGCTTCCACAATTTGAACATCCATCCCCAGCACTAGGTTTGCTTCGAACTCCTTTTTGCCTCTTGCTTGAGGCCTCCTCCTTATCTTGAATGATAGCAGCACCATTTTCCGCTTCTTCTTGCTACCCAGGAGCGTTCTTGTCGGCTAGCGGATTTTCTGAGGGGTTCTCTGTAATAGTGATGTCTGCTATTTCCTTATTTCCAGCTTCTCTATCAACACCTGCTAAACCCACCTCCGTTGGCTATCTAGCATATTCAAATATCGTATCTTCCTCTCTTAGACTTGATCCCTCTCCAGATCCCGCACCCACCGACCCAAAAATCACACTAGGGTTTACCAACCCTCTTGCAAGAGTAGATCTGGTTACAGTCGGCGATCTTACCTCCACAATCGACCCTAGGTCAGCTTTGAGCCCACCACCCGAGCTATGCCAAGTCCAGTTTTTCGTTCCATGGCTGAATACCACATCTTCAAGTCCTCCAGAAAAAGAACAAGCAGTGGGGAGGGATTTTGCATTACTTACTTGCAAAGAGCGAAGTACATATGCCTGAGGATAACCGTTCTTCTGTAACCTCGGCTCCTGGAATTCAAATTGGTCGAGAGCCTCCTAATTGTTTAGCCCAGCTAGCCCCAAACTTTCTTCCAACAATCCAATCGATGTCCCATTCCTCCACGGCTCTTCCAAGTCAGGTTTCAGTTCTGAGTTCACATGGTGACCATTTGTCCCAAAAAACCGCTTAATGTTTTGTGCAGTTAAATCCTTCCCCCATATCGACAGGATGTCTTCCAGCTCGGGGTCAAGTTCAACTGCCTCGCTAGGGTTGACCATGTTTAATGCAGCAGGTTAAGTGCTAATCCTGCCAACTGACCGTTTTCGCCTACAGTAACAGGGTAAAACCTCGATTAACCCGGAGAGAGCGATAACTATGGTGACTAGAAGACAAAACCTCATTCACTTTCCTGTTGCCGAAATCGTGAAACCAACAAGCATCCACGTTCCAAGGCAACCCATCTGTGACCGACCAGCTATCTCCATCTAGTGCCCCGGTCTGCCACCTATTCCTCCGTATCCTACCTCTGTCCTTCGTCGTTTCCGTCTTCCTTCATCACTGAAACGACCCTTTACTGAGGTGCCCTAGGCCTTCGGCCCTATTTGCCGCGGCCCCCACTCCAGCACCTGCGACCATAACCTAAATCCTGCGGCCCCCACCCTTGGAACCTTTACATATGTACCGAGAAGGTAAATGAGAGTTATATTAAAAACATATTACAATATTAAAATAAATATAAAATATAAAATATTATAATAATTAATTATGGTTTAATTATATCTAACCAAGTAGTATTTTTAATTATATAGATAGGTGTTTATTTTGGAATACGATTTATAATATAATATTATAGTATAAATTAAAATATATATATCTAATATAATATGTATTATAAATTATTATAATATTTAATTATATTTACCTAGGCAATATTTTTAATAGGCATTTATTTTGAATTATGATTTATAATATATTATTATAATATTATAAATTGTAGTATAATATATAATATAGATATATATATATATATATATATATATATATATATATATATATATATATATATATATATATATATATATAATTAATTGTAGTTTAATTATATCTAGATAGTGAGTATTTTTAATTACATAGATACTTGTTTATTTTGGAATATGATTTATAGAAAAATATTACAATATTATATGTATATGTATATGTATATGTGTATGTGTATGTGTATATATACAGTTTCATAAACTTTGTTGCAATACTGACCGTCCTAACTTTTTACAATGTCAAAATTATAGTGAGCTCGAGAGGCTTCTCTCCAAGCTTTTTGAGCACAGGAATAAAATATTAAATCAAACTAAATGATTCATTTCTTTAGGTCTAATAGGCCAAAGTTTGGTCTCAATGGATGTTAACCATTATCATCATCGTCATATATATATATATATATATATATATAGATATAGTAGTTTAATTATATCTAGATATTGAATATTTTTAATTACATAGATACATGTTTATTTTGGAATATGATTTATAACATAATATTAGAATATTAAATTATAGTATAAATTAAAAATTATGTATTTGATATAATTATGTATGATAAATTATTATAATATTTAATTATATTTAGGTAGGCAATATTTTTAATTTCACAAATAGGTGTTTATTTTGAATTATGATTTATAATATAATATTATAATATTATAAATTATATTATAATATATAATGTATATATATAATAGAGTTATATTAGGAATATATATCTATATATATATATATATATATATATAATTGTAGTTTAATTATATTTTGATAGTGAATATTTTTTATTACATAGATACATGTTTATTTTGGAATATAATTTATAACATAATATTAGAATATTATACTAGAGTATAAATCAAGAGTTACATTTTTATTTACACATACACACATATATATGATGATGATGATGTTTAACGTTCACAAATATCAATTTCACAAAGGGGAAGATTCAAGACATTTTGGATTGTCCACGTTTCGAGTCTACACCAAGACCCCAAATGAGACTCATATTTTCATTTATGACAAGATAAATGAGAGTTATATTAAAAACATATTACAATATTAAAATAAAATATCAAATATAGAATATTATAATAATTAATTGTTGTTTAATTATATCTTAAGCAGGTAGTATTTTTAATTGATGATGATGATTATCGGTAATGTCCACTGAGACCAAACTTTGGTCTATCGGACCTAAAGAAATGAATTATTTAGTTTGAATTAAAATTTTATTCCTATGTTTATTTTGGAATGTGATTTATAATATAATATAATATTATAATATTATATTATAGTATCAATTAAAAATTATGTATTTTATATATAATAGTTAAAATAAAAATATATTAATAATAGACAAAATATCTTGTTGTTAATTATAAATAAAATATTTCAATTTCCGAATTAAATAATATAGATTTATATCAAGTTGATATAAAAAAAACAAACTAATTTAAATTTGAGTTAAAATTGATGTAGGTTGATTATATACATAGGTGTATGTTTTGGAATACAATTTACAACATATCTTAATATCATAATATTATATGGTATTATAAACCATATTATATAAATGGGGTGAGGAGAGTTATATTAGGAAAAATGTTATATATTAAAATAAAAATATATAATTTATTTTAATATTTAATTACATTTAAGTAGGTAATATTTTTAATTTCACAAATAGGTGTTTATTTTGAATTATTATTTATAATATAATATTATAATATATAGTGTATATATATAATGATGGTTAACGTCCACGAAAGCCAATATCACAAAGGAGGAAGATTTTAGGCATTTTCGATTGTCGACGTTTCCGACGTTTCGAGTCTCCGCCAAGAACCTAAATGAGAGTCATATTTTAATTTATCACAAAATAAATGAGACTTATATTAAAAACATATTACAATGTTAAAATAAAATATAAAATATGAAATATTATAATATTATTCAAAAATATTATAATAATTAATTGTTGTTTAATTATATATATACAGATAGTATTTTTAATTATATAGATAGATGTTTATTTTGGAATATGATTTATAATATAATATTATAGTATAATATAAATTAAAAATTAAGTATTTGACATAAGATGTATTATAAATTATTATAATATTTAATTAGATTTTTGATAGGCAATATTTATAATTTTAAAAATAAATGTTTATTTTGAATTATGATTTATAACATAATATTATAATATTATATATTATAAATTATTATATATATATATATATATATATATATATATATATATATATATATATATATATATATATATATATATATATATATAATTGTAGTTTAATTATTTCTACATAGTGAGTATAGATATTTGTTTATTTTGGAATATGATATGTGTGTGTGTCACGTCTCTTTATAAAACAAAAACATATCTATTTACAATAGCATAATTACACATTATGACAAATATTATTTTTTGTTTATTGTTTATTTATTGAGCAATAATGCAATTATACTTCAAGGAGGATAGCACCTAGTTCATACCCATACACATTATTTTTTACCTTCGATTACATTCAATATGATTCATAATGCATTTGATTTGAGTTAATTAAACTTAATCCTAACTTTATGACTTGGATTCCCAATCCAAGTGATGGCAGGAGTTTTCTTCCAGATGGTTCGTGATGCCCTCCAGCTGTTTGTCATTTTATGGATAAGAGTGTCCCATTGACAGCTCTCCTTGGCTCCTCTCCATCGAACAGTCACGATCTTCTCCCTTATCTCCTTTGCTCAATGTTCTCTTCCGCATTTGCGAATTTCCTCTTTCAGTTTAGCAGAACTACTCTGTTCCAACTCCAACCCTTGGCTTTGTGGTTCCCTTCTGGCTTTCTCATGCCTCTACCCACTGATGGATTACCATCCTTATTCGAATATAGAACTTCTATGGCTTCTAGCTAGCTATATAATTCTTCAGATGGCGTTATAGTTTCTTCTTGAAGGGTTTTCACATGGCTTCCCCACACAAGTATTATGCTGCTTACTTGTTCATGAAACCCTTTGCATGTTTCAGTTATTATTAGCTTCTAGTTTAGGTTTTGATAGTGTTCTCTATTTTCATTGTGTTTCCAAGGGTTTTGATCAATACACGGATGACCTTTCCCGTCTAAACCTCTCCTTGCTATGTCGGTCCACGCATTTACTATCTCAGAGTTGCTACCTAATACCGGTTAAGGTGAAAGACTTCTCAAATTTGCAGAGTTGAGGTTTAAGGGTCTAATGGCTTTTCTCACCTCTTATGGAGCTATTCTAAGAATCTTGTTAGTAGGGCTCTTGCATTTGAAGTCTGAGTAGGGTATAGGAATTTGTTTTGGCACCATTATTTATTTCTTAGCTTGGTTCAGATGTCATTGCTATTTTGTTGAGCATACCTCTGGTTTTCCTACCCGAAATGGGTGATGGTCTTCTACGGAAATCAAGATATACTTTGACAATTTATTGGTCGGATGGGTTTATTGTTCCGAGATTATGAACCTGTATGAATATTTAATATCAGTATATGCCTATTTGCAGCCTTTATAAATTGTCTTTCAACATGGTTCTATGTTTACATAATTTTATTGGGGATTCTTATATGATAGTCTCGTCCTGATCGGGTAATTTAAGGCATTGTTTTTAATTGGCATACTATGCATGCTTTGTTTGGTTGAACAATTTAGTTCATATAGAATTTACTAATATGTTTTTGGGAATTTGGGGTTTACCAAAATTTATCAAAATTGACTCTATGTGTTTCATTTCTATTCTAGTGTTAATACTACTGCATAACATGACCGGTTTTTTGTTTCCAACTGTTTTATATATTTACATATTGTATAAATTGTATCTTGATTCATTTGTGAACTGTATCTTGGTTCCTCTGCAGTTATTTCTGTGTGGCATTTGTGTAATAGATACTTGTTAATTTTACCTATTTCTTAAAAGTAGTTTTATTTCGAGTTATTTTAAAGATGAAATAATAGTAGACCTTAATATGTCATTTCTATCACTTTTCTTTTCATAACTAAGAAAATGGAAGTTTTAAACCCTATGAGGGTATTGTTCCTATGTGAATTATTTATGCTCATGTTGTTTTTCTTTAATGGAATTACATTTACCTCATCAGAAGTTTTTCTATCAGCATTCTTGTTCACAAAGAGTTTCTTGCTCATCTATCTTTCATATTTTTAAGATTATTACATAATGAATTTCCAGACCTTTTTCGGTCTTTCCTCTATGTTCTTTCACTAAGGTAATTACACCCATTCTATTGGGCAGTTAATAAGAAAATTTGTCTAAAGTCTGACATAAAATTTCTACAGTATTAACCCATCATTTACTTTCAATGAAAAATCAATTCTCTAGTTATTTGATAGTATATTTTTCTTTTTTAAGTGCAGAGTTCTAGATAAAATCCCTACTGTAACATCCCATCTACTGTTTTCTACAGAATTTCAGATTTCTATTCTTGACAATATATTTCATGCTTCATAGTTCTAGATACTTATCTGGATTTTGAAGATTTATTTCACTGTTGTCCCCCTGGACCAGAATCAACTATACGTTGACAATTTTCCTCCCATCCTTGAGAGTTGATTTTATGCCAAAGTCTCCCCCCGAGTTGTCACTCACATGAAAAATGGTCTCATGTAACACTTATCAGTCTAAGCATCTACAGCTATCTGGTCTCAACCTGACTTACCTACTGAACCGCTTGACATATCAACACAAAAACATTCCCCTTTTTCCTTTTTATTTCCTTCTCCTTCAATTGTCTCAGGTACCAATACCCTCTTGATATCTTCTTGGAGAATTCATATTCAGGGAAGTAGTTAACGATAGGTAACTGCGTATCCTAACTTCTTGACATGTGAGAGTTACAAGATTTGTTATCACTCAAACATTTGTTTGATTAATAGCTTATAAAAATATTAAATGCATAAATTTAAATAATAATAATATCCAGTTTTATTTTGCTGCAATAAATAAATAATTACAATTTTTGGGGACATCACATATTCCCCCCCAATATTAAACATTGTCTCGATGTTTTTCTACTGCAAATATATCCAGAAAAGTTTCCGTCATAACCTACTCATCCTCTCAGGTGGCCTCCTCCAGCCCAAAGTGCTGCCATTGCACTTTAACCTGGGTGATAACTCGTTTTTCGCAACATTACTTCTCTCTGATAGAGTATAACTAGAGGTTCGGTGGAGAGCTCACCTTCTGGTTCAACCTACATGCAAGAAAAAATTTAGTCAGCCCCTTTTCCATTAGTACTCTATCGTGACAGATTTATTAAAATTAAATTACCTTTATATCTTACCAATTGATTATATGCTTAGGATCATAAACAATTTTTTTAACACAGAAAGTTGGAAAACATTGTGCACACATATGTGGTTGGGCAAGGCAATCTATTAGGCCACTGGTCTGACTCGTGCCAAGATATGGAAAGGGCGATAAAATCGGGGTGCCAACTTAGCACATCTTCTCCATTGTAATGTACTCTTCTTGCCTCGTACCCGCACATAAACGTGATCTCCAATTTTGAATTTCCAGAAGCTCCTCTTTCGATCAACAAAGTTATTTTGTGTTATGAAACCAACTCACAAAAAGATAGGAAAGATAGATCAACACCTTAGAAATAAGCCTCTTTGAGGGGGAAACCTCCTTCACATTACACAAATGAACAATTATTAGATGATTCAAATGACAAAACCTCCTTTCTATATATAGGAGTCTAATGGGTCATAATATAACCAAAGCTAACCTAACAATAATAATATAAAGGCACACAAATAACAATTGTGGGATTCTATGGGGCACAATAATAACAATATGGGGACAATAGGGGCACAACAATGACAATAAGGGATACAACGACAATAGTAATGGGGGAATCACTAGTATTATAGGGACCTAACATGCCCCTATCCTTCAAAAAAGTGTTGTCCTCAACGCTTGAGTAGTTATGGATGCTTCTATATAAAATTCTCATCCTCCCATGTGGAATCTTCGATGACTAAGTTCTTTCACTTGATGAGATACTCTAAAATTGATCGATTTTGTAGGTGTCGAGTTCTTGTTTCTTTGACTGCTTTAGGTTCCAATATGATTTTTACTTCCACGTCAAGTTCTAGAAATATTGTTTGAACTAGAAGCTTATCACCTATAACCTTCTTTAAGCATGAAACATGGAAAACTGGGTGCACTCGGGAAGCTGCAGGAAGCTCCAATTTGTATGCCATAGTACCTATCTTTTGCAACACCTTGTACGGGCCATAATACTTTGGTGATAATTTATTATCCTTCTTAGGTTTCTTGAGGGACATTTGTTTATATGGTTGTAGCCATAGGAATACCCAATCACGTACATCAAAACTTCTTTCACTGCGATGTTGATCTGCTTGTTGTTTCATTCTATTCTATGCCAAGGTGAGGTTATCCTTTAAGAGTTGAAGAACTTGTTGTTGATGCTCGATGTGATCTTCCACTACTTTAACCTTAGAATTTTCTCTTAAATATGATGTGATGGATGGTGGATGATATCCATAAAGTGCCATAAATGGGGTCATTTTTGTTGCAGAATGGAAGGAAGTGTTATACCACCATTCAGCCAGAGGCAACCATTTGACCCATTATGTCTATTTATCAGATACAAATCAACGAAGATATCCTTCCAAACATTTGTTTACTATCTCAGTTTTCCCATCAGATTGAGGATGATAAGATGAGCTATGAGCTAACTGAGTACCAAGACAAAAAAATAATTATGTCCAAAAATTTCGAGTGAAAATAGGATCTCTGTCACTTACAATAATTTCTGGGTTTCCATGTAGCTTTTGAATTGTTTCCATAAATGCAGTAGAAAATGTACTCGCTTTAAATGGATGAGATAATGCACAAAAGTGTGCATACTTGGTAAGTTTGTCAACTACCACCATGATAACACTCTTTCCTTTAGACTTGGGTAAACCTGTGATAAAATCCATTGAAACCTCCTCCCAACATTCGCTTGGAATGGATAATGGTTTTAATAGTCTTGGGTTCTTAATTGTTTCAACTTTATTTTGTTGGAAAACCAAACATTCTACCACAAACTTTTGAATATCTGATTTAAGGCCATCCCAAAAAAAATCTTTCTTAACCTTGTGGTAGGTTTTTAGAAATATTGAGTGCCCTCCTAAGGGAGAGGTGTGTAATTCCCTAAGAATATTTTGTTTGAGTTGGGAATTCTTACATAGGCATAATCAATCCTTGTACCATAACGAATCATTTTTCCAGCTAATTGTATCAAATGTACTGGGATCTTGTTGTATCTTTTGAATGAGTGCCCATACTTCCTTGTCATTCTGCCATTCATCCCTTGCTTTGTTTATCCAATCTGGTTGGCTAATATAAATGGCACAAATAAATGCTTCCACATCCTCATCCATTTTTAAGAGTGCATCTTCCACAACATTTTGCTTCCCTTTTTTGTAGATGATTTCAAATCCATAACCCAACATCTTTGTGACCAATTTTTACTTCTCTTTTGAAGATAATCTTTGTTCTAAAAAGTATTTAAGACTATCATGATCTGTTTTTACCTTGAAGTGTCTTCCCATTGGGTAGGGTCGCCATTTCTTAAGTGCATGTAGTATTACCAACATTTCCTTCTCATAAATAGCTTTGTGTAAATACTTTCCTTTGATTGGATGACTTTCAAAAGAAATGGGTCTTTCTTCTTACATTAAAATAGCACCAATTCTATTTCACGAGGCTTCACATTCCACAATAAAGGATTTTGTGAAGTTCGGTGTAGCTAAGACTGGTTCTTGGCACATTGCCTCTTTAAGATGTTCAAAGGCCTTTGTTGCTTCTGGAGTCCATGAAAATGCATTTTCTTTAATAATGTTGTTAGAGGTGTTGTTATTCTCCCATAATTCTTAACAAACTTGCGATAATACCCTGCCAACCCAAGAAATCCTCATAGATGGTTTATGGATGTGGGGATTTTCTATTCATTAATGGTTTTAATTTTTCTAGGGTCTACCTTAACACCTTCATGAGATATAATATGACCTAGATATTCCACCTCTTGTACTCCAAAGAAAAAATTGGATATTTTTGCATATAATTGTTTCTCCTCCAATAGTTTGAGCACCATGTCAACATGTTGGACATGACCCTTCCAGGACTTGTTGTAGGTTAGTATATCATCAAAAAGTACTAACACAAATTTTCTAAGGAAGGGTTTCAAAATGGAATACATCAAACCTTGAAATGTAGAAGGTGCATTAGTAAGGCCAAAAGGCATGACAAAAAATTCATAATGACCCTCATGAGTTCTAAATGTTGTCTTTGGAATGTATTCAGTCTTCATTCTGATTTGATGATATCCTAAACAAAAATCCAACTTGGCAAAGTAAATTGATCATGCAATTCATCCAATAATAACATCAATGACAGGAATGGGAAATTTATCTTTAATAGTGAGCTTGTTGATCTCCCTATAATCTGGACACATGCACCATGATCCATCCTTCTTGTGAACCAATACTACTAGAGCAGAGAAAGAACTTTGACTAGGTTGAATTATACCAACCTCTAACATTTCTGCAATGTTCAATTTCACTCTTTCGAACATAGGGATATCTGTAAGGCCTGATGTTTGGAGGAACACTTCCTGGAATCAAATTAATAGCGTGATCATGTTCACTAATAGGTGGGAGGCCTTTGGGAGTCTCAAATACCTTAGAATGATTGTCCAAGACTATTTGGAGATCTGGAGAAATGGATGCTTTTGATGTGGGAACCTCTAGTGGACATAATTGTGCAATTATGCCTTGTTGTTCTTTCTTTAGAAGCTTTGTCATTTCGTTAGAGTTGATTATCTTTCCCGGTTTCCCTGTGATACCCCTTAATTCAACTTCCTTTCCTTCTAAAGATAATTTCTTGAAAATTAAAAGCTATTGTACCCAATGATTCTAACCATTAGACTCCTAGTACAAAATAAGCACCACCCATTGGAATGGAAAGAATTAGGCTATTCAATACATATTCTCCCATGGATAGCTTGATATTATGGCACTTTCGTGAGAAATTTGTGGTTCCTCCACTTGCAACCACCACTTGACACTCTGGTGTTGGATATAGGAAGAAATTCAATTTCTTCGCTATCTTACAATGAATAAAATTATGGGTACTTCCCTAATCAATCAACACTATTACCTTTTCTTCTTGATATGCTCTTCTATCTTCATAGTTTGAGGAGTGGTAATTCTAGCCAATGCATTACAAGATATGGTCGGATTCATTTATTCTTTTTCTAGGGTTTGTTCCTGGTGTATATCGTCTTCTTTTGATGTTTCTTGTTCCTTTTCTTTCTCCTCTTCACAATATTCATAAAATAATTTCTTCTCAGCACACTTATGACCTTTAGTGTATTTGTTATCACAACTGTAACAAAGCCCTTTTGCTCTTTTTTCTTCCAATTGTTCTGGTGTCAACCTTGTAGCTTGTGGATGGCTAGGGGTAGAAACACTTCCATTTTTATGATTGTGAGTGGTAGGCTTCCTTGTTTCCATAACTTTTCTTTCCATTTTTCTTGCCAACCTGAATCCCTTCTCCAATGAATCTGGTTCCCAAAGGTGAACCTCATGTTGGATGTTATCTTTTAAAGTCCCTATGAACACATTAATCCTATGCTCCTCTGGAATATCCTTTACCCTTATATTCCATTTTTGGAAGTCCTCAATGTGCTCCATCATTGAACCCTTTTGTTTGAGATTTATCAATTGGCTAAAAAAAGTGTTGATTTTTGTATCCTCATAATGTTCTATCATTTCATCCATAAAAATAGCCCAAGTGACAATTTTTTTATAAGAGAAAATCCATCGATACCATACAAACTGATTTGGTTCCAAATATAAAGTTGCAATGCATACCTTTTGTGTATTTTTCACATTATGGAGATCGAAAAATTTCTCCATCTGAAGTATCCATGTTCCGGGATCCTTGCCATCAAACTTCCTCATATCGATCTTTGGAACATGGTGGTTCTTTGATCCAATGTTAGAATCTATGAAATCATGATTAACATTTATTTTGTTCTCATCATGAGTTTCCTTTACTACCCTTTTGCCATTAGTAAGCATTTCTTGTAGAAGCTTTGTCAAATCTGTCTTCAAAACTATCTTCAAATATTCCATGCCTTTCTTTAAATCATCCATCTTAGCTTCCACGCCATCCATATTAGCTTCCATGTCATCCATCTTAGCTCCCACATCATTCATCTTAGATTCTATGCCTTTCTTTAAACCATTCATCTTAGCTTCCACGCCATACATCTTAACTTCTATGTCTTTCTTTAAACCATCCTTCTTAGCTTCTGTTACTTTTTATGCGAGTGAAATTTGTTGCACTTGGTCTTGTAATTTTGATATATCATGTTGCATTTCTTCCTCTTCTTTATGAGTCATGCTAGATATTTCAGATTGCTTACTAGGTGTTTCCATTTTCTTTCTTCAAGGCATCAATTACAGCTAATAATTCTTCACTATGCCCTTTGAATTCCTTCAAACTAATTTTTCAAACCAAGCTTATGCAAAAATTAAAAAAAAAAAACTACACACGTTTTTTCACTTTGTAGGAGCTCGATATTGAATCTGATGTATCTCTGTAATTTTGGATCTCTAGGGTCTACAATTACTTCCAATAGTAACCCTCTAAGAAATATTTCTAACCCCACAAGTCTGATCAAGATTGCATTCTCCAATGAAGATGTATTCCAAATCTCCCTTGATGCCCTGAGTATATACTAATTCAATAGAGCTAACTTGTATGACATTCCATGGGTCACTGTTTCAACCTTAGGTTTTGAAAATGATATCCAACAATAATACAGTCTGTTCTCTTTCTATAACTTCTTACGAAAATTCAATATGATGCTCAGAGTGAAAGTTATGACGATTTTCCCAAGGTCACCTATTTGGAATGTAATTCGGGGGTCTGCAAAAACCCTAACTTCCTCAGATTATATCTCTGAAAATATAGCGAGACAAGATTTGAAATTTAGGCCCAAGGTTCAGACCGCTTCCGTCTCAAATGGGTTTTTTTTTAGCTTTTGAAACTTTATAGCAAAAAATTTATAGCGAAAATACCACGATGACATATTTGGAGCAGTGAAACCCTAGAATCCAAAGCTTTGATACCAAACGTTATGAAACAAACTCACAAAAAGATAGAAAAGATAGATCAACGCCTTAGGAATCATCCCCTTCAAGGGGGAAACCTCCTTTACATTACACAAATGAACAATTCTTAGACGATTCAAATGACAAAACCTCCTTTCTATATATAGGAGTCTAAGAGGTCACAATATAACCAAAGCTGACCTAACAATAATAATATAAAGGCACAAAAATACCAATAGTGGGATTCTATGGGGCACAATAATAACGATATGGTGACAATAGAGGCACAATAATAACAATAAGGGATACAACGACAATAGTAATGGGGGAATCACTAGTATTATAGGGAACTAACATTTTGTCGGTCTTAAGCGGCCTTTAAATTGGAACAAACCTTTTTGACCATCTCCTCCATTTCTTTTAACATCTCGAGACCTAACATCAACTTATCTTCTAGCCCTCCCCAACTTGAAGGTGTCCTGCACTTGTATCCATACAAAACTTCAAACAAGCTCATTTGTAATGATGTATGATAATCATTGTTGTAAGAAAATTCTACCCAATGTATGTAATCCTCCCATTTGGATGGCTTCTGCATTACATAAGTTCACAACATGTCCTCCACAACCCGATTTACTAGCTCGGTCTCCCCATCTGTTTGAGGGTGGTAAGCAGTGCTAAAATCCATTTGTTTGCCTAAACCTTCAAATAAATCTTTCGAGAAAGCTAATGTAAATTTTACATCACGATAAAAAATTATGACTTTTGGTAATCCATGTAATCTGAAAATGTTTTGCATGAATATGTTAGAAATTTGTACAGACTTGTAGATTGATTACACTGGTATGAAATGAGCATATTTGCTCAAATTATCCATTACCACCATTATCGAATCATTTTTCTTTTTGGACTTAGGTAGTCCTATAATAAGATCATTGGAAATGGTTTCCCACTTCCATTCCAGAATAGGCAGCAGATGTAGCAATTCGGCTGGATGTTGATGTTTCGCTTTCACTTGATGACATTCTAGATAGCGAGTCAAATACTCAGCTACTTCCCTCTTCATACTAGGTCAACAATATTCTTTTCTAAGCATGGTAATTAGCTTTTGGTATCCAGGGTGGCCTGCATATGGAATCTTATGATATTCATCCAAAATCAAGTATTTAATATTTTTCTAGTTAGGTACATACATTCTTCCTTTATAAATTAGCATACCTTCATGGTTTATCTCATATCCCAACCGTTGTTCATTTCTGTTTGAAAATTTAGCTTGCTGCCATAAAAATTGGTATTCTGGATCACGTCTGGCTGCCTCTTTGATCAACCCATTAAAGGTAGTTCGCACCTCACTGAAAGAGACCTCATAAATAGTGTACCTTCCGACTTAACGCATCTGCGACCCAGTTCTTCTTACCTTTCAAGTGCTTGATTTCAAAATAAAATCCACTTAAAAATTAAACCCAACAAGCTTGTATAGCATTCAAAGTGGGATGCTTAAAATAGTTAGTTAAAGCTATGATGATTAGTCATTAAGAGAAATTTCTTTCCCATAAGATAATGTCGCCACATCTTTAATGCATGAATAACAACTATTAGCTCTAAGTCATAGGTTGAATGTTTTTTCTCGTGCTCCTTAGGTTTCCTAGATTCATAGGCAATCATTCTGCCCTCTTGCATTAGGACGCCACCAACACCTTCCTTGCTGGCATCTTTACAAACCACATAGTCCTTATTTGGGTCTGCAATGCTTAAAATAGGCTTGGTGGTTAGTAAATGCTTAAGCTGATCAAAAATATTTTAACACTCCATAGTCCACTTATAGGTTTTTCATTTCTTCTGCAGGGAGGTAATGGGGTATGCTACCTGTTAGCACCTAAATCTGCCTTAGGCTGAAGGAAGGCAAAAATTAGGGTAACCACAAACCACACACAGTCTGGTAGCTAGTCCTACCAGAGCAGGAGAGGGCTCTCTCCGAGTCACGCTCAGTGAATAGATAATTGAAAACGGTCTAAGATGACTTACAATAAAATATTTACCTTAGGCTAGTAAGTGAATATGGATTCGGGAAACAATTTTCATGAATGACCGAGCTTCTGGGATGGTATGGGACCAACGGTCAGCAAAGAACAGAGAATTTAATACAAAGGCACAGATTACTTCGTGAGGCAAGGCGGGCGGAAAGTGTAGCAATTTAGTTTGGAATAATGTGGAACGGAGAGATTACTGAGGAGTGTGAAAACGGCATAGGAACATGAATCCTTTTCAACAAAAGAAGAACACTGAACATGAAATTTTCCCATAGGCAGAGCAATAAAATTGAACTCTACCTAATCTCACTCAGAAAATTTCACTGGAAATGAACATGAATTGAATTATGAAACATAACGAAATACATATGAAAACATAAGAGACACATTTTCTACACTCACAACCACAAGAATCTCATGAAACAGAGCCGCTTCCTTTCATTAATTCTCTGTAAAAAATACACAGTGAAGAAACAGAGTTTCTTTCCCACAGTCTCCCAGAAGTTACAAGCCAACCAACCCTTTGCAAATAGTTTGCATACAATATATAGAATGTGTAAGGAAGAGATAGAATGCCCAAGGGTTTGGGAGTTACTCGAATCATTGCAAAATGGAGATGGAGAGCCAACCATCAGCTACAAGTGCAGCGCTACAAACATGACATTTGGCTTGGGTGACTGTTTGCCTTCCTTTGCCACTTGGATAGAAGCCAATATGGAGAAAAAACAATTTAAATGCCGCCTTTGGTGCCAAAAAATGAAAGTGTAGATGATCGGGCCCACTTGGAGAAGTCGCGAACCGAAATTTCACGAAACGGAAGCAAATTCGGCAATTTTTCCTCTGTGTGCCGCGCTACTTTGGGGCCTGTTTTGGGGCACTTGCAGGTGTCCAAAATGTGCCCAAGTGGGCTTGTTGGAAATCCTATCCTGTCTACTTTCTAACTCCACTATAATTTTTGAATTTGGTGCTCATTTACCCCTCCAAATCTTCATTCTTCCAAGACTGCTTCCTGTGTGTCAAAAACGTGCCAGAGAGGCCATTTTTAGGTGTTTTTTGACCTTTTGGAGACCCATCTCTTGCCAAAATTTCTTGTCCGAGAACCAGTAGTCATGATTTTCCATGCTGAATCCAAAAATGCAAACCATTCCTCATTTCGAGCTCTAGAATTTTAGCGCCGCGCACAGGGAGAAAAACCCTGTTTTTTGCACAAAAAATTTCACAACTTCAAAATGTGCTTCAAATTTCTTGAAATTTGGTTTGGATCTTATTCATTAATTGATATGGTGGGCCAAGGATTTCCTCGGCCAACATGCAGAGTCTATCATGCTCTTTTTGCTCTTTTTCCTTTTTGATGCCTTCTTTAGGTTTGCCTTCAAATTCCTTATTCGTGCCTTGCAAACCTTGTTCCGTGCCCAATAGTGGTTTTTCATGTTCCTGAGCATGTCCCTGTCCTTGTTTTCTTTCGCCAATAGCTTCTCTAAGTGGATTTGGATCCTCTCGAGCCAAATCTCTCAATTAGCCCCTATATTCCTGCTAAATAGTTGTCTTCTCATTTAGGCTTCTTTGGGCAGCCTGCTAGTCTTCACGAATGTTTTGCAGCTCCATGATCTCATGCTGGTCCTCAAGCTACTTGTTTCTCTGCTCCAAATACTTGATGATCCATTTTTCCCTCTCCACATTGAGTGACAAGTCTTGGATCTCCGTGTTCTGCTCCTGAATAGTCATCCTAAGTAGGGCACTCTCCACATCTGCATTAACATCCTGAATGAGGATGAAATCGGCCTCCTGTTCACCTAATGGCCCTTCATCATGCATGGGTTTCTTTTCCTTGTCTTGTACCTGTGTTGTTGATGTAGGGAGCGAGGCCCCTTCCACCCCGGGTGGAGATAACACTCGCTTTGTTGCTGCAAACAAATGCGTACTGCCTCTCTGATACGTGATGAATTCTGGCACACTAGCAGTCTCATGGCGCTCATAACCTCATAGTCCGATGAATGCTCAGATGCCATGACTACTGTATAAAATACCTTGAGGGCAAGAGGACTGTTGTTTATGAACTGTACTTAGGCTGCCTTTTGATGATGGTGAAGCTGGGTGTTGTTTTTGTGATATCTACCACCAAGGGGAACAATGGAACAAATGGAGTATTAGGAGGGGAGTAATGTGATGGGAGTAGGGAAGGTTTTTTAGGGATATGTAGGGGGTTTTGGTTATTTAATAGGGTATGGTTTTTGGAGTTTTGACAAGGTAGGGTTTGGGGTTTTAATAAGGTAGGTTTTTGGGGTTTGTATTGACCAATAGGGGGAGGGGAAAGGGAATAGGTTTTGCTAGTGTTTTAGTGTAGTGATAATAGGAAAAATGTCACGGGGGATAAGGAAAAATGGTAAGGAAGGGAAAATAGAGCCTTTGCATCAACATCACGATTATACAACCCTAGCGAAAATGGTTTTTTTGGTGTCTTCTTGTGGTTAACTTTATGAAATTTGTTGCATTCAATCATAGGCATATAACCACCATATCACTCATAAAAATTGATGAACAAGTGATGTTATAGAGCCTACCTTGAAATTTCATGGGCTTCACAGGCAACTTGAGGAAATTTGGCACAATTTCAGGCCTTTTAGCCCTGTGCACCGTGCTCTCTATGTGTGTCGCGCCAGTGTAAATTTACACTGGAAATTTCTCCCAGTGCGTCGTGCTCCCTCTGTGCGCCACGCCCTTTTCCAGACGACTTTTGGAGGCTTTCCTAGTGTCCAAATTGGGTGCAGGATAGTGCGTTGGAAATGTATTTGAGTCTACTTTCCAATCCAACTAGAATTTTTCAATTTCAAGTTCATTTGCCTTGTAAAAAATCAAATCTCCCAAGACTAGTCAAAATGTTCCAAATGAGGCTTCCTCAAGGCAGAGTGTTGTTGCAGTCAACTTTTGGATAACTTCCTCAACTCCAAATTGAGCTCATGATAGCTCATTGGAAATATCGTTGTGTTTAGTTATCATTTGACTCATCAAGAAAGTCATTTGGGAAACCAAGCTAGGAGAAAACCCGATTTTCCCAAGGTCACTTCAGAGGTGCATCAATTCTCCCGAGGCAATTGTATTTTTGGCATTTCTCTAAAACCATGAAACCTGTGTAAAAATTGAAGGCAATTTTTCTTCCTTGGCTTTTGTGGATAAAAACCTCTCTCCGTTTCTCCAAATTCATCTTTCCTTGCTCAGAAACATCATTTGAGTGAAACTTACCCTGATGTGTGGAACAAGAGATTTGTCGAAGTGAAGCGAAATGAAGGGGATAGGTAGCTTCTAAATTATTGAGGAAATTTTGGGAATTAGGGAGGGATGTTAGGAAGTAGGGGAAAGTGGAATATCATAAATTGAGTGAGGGGAAGGGGTCCGAAAAGGAAAAACACAGGTCCAACCTAGAAAATTGCCAGGTTGTAGCAAGAAACTAGGGTTTGTGCGAAAATGATGAATTTGGGGAATCTCAGTGATGGGAAGTGTTTGATAAGGTACTTTAAGGATAGGGGAAGGTGTATGAACATCAGGGTACAAGTTTTGCCAATGATTTGATCGTCCAAGAGAAATTGCCTTCAAAACCCTAGGAGAGGGAAATGACCTTACCTAGGCGCAACTGAAGCAAGAACAAGGTGTAAAATGACCGAGTGGAACTTGACATGATAATGAAAACCTTCTAAATGATGGTACACTCAGCTGAATAGTGACATAGACTGACATTTGGGTGACTTTTGAAGGAGTGAAAGCAAACCCTAGACCTAATGCCTAGTGATCAAATTTTACTTGAAGACTACTGAAATGACAAAATTTGACCTTGACACCTTAAAATCACTTTGCAAGAGCATGTTTGATCACTGGAGGAAGGCTCGAAAGACTGACACTAACACTGGCTCCAATGGGGGATGGTAGCTCCTTGGAGGTGCCAAGAATAGTAGATCTCTGGAAGAGCTGGACAGTGCCTTCGTCCATTGGGCTATGGAGTCATCATTTTGACAAACGACACGCAACTCTTGACTCATTTATTGACTGAAACTTGACTCGGACTGACTCAAATTTGTACTTACAATGACTGAAAAAACCGACTCAATGTAAAAGGAACTGACTCATGACTGACTTAACTAAAACAAGAACTGAAAAAACTTATTCAATGGCAGCAGTCCATCAAGATTCGAGGGTTTCAAATCATGATGACAGCCACCTGCGTACTAATGCAATATGTACAATCATGTGTAATGTGTCTTCCAATGTAACCAATCAAGTAGATGCCTCCTTGATTGATTCTCCGGATCAGATCTTCTGGTCAACAACAGATATTGGTAACTGGGCCTCCAAAAACACAGTTGACCATGATCTCCTTCATCACTGAATACTGCAATAATCACCTTCACTGCTGACTGCAACAAATCTGCCATTGGATCCTGAAAAACATGAAGATTCTCCTCCTGCTGAAGAAACAAGGTGTCTATTTATTGTGATGCTGATCTCTTTTCACAAATAAGAGTATGTTCCTGGTCCTTAAAAAATTCGGAACAAGTAGATGAGCAGCTCTTCGTTTCAAAGAACATTTCAAAACATGAGACATATGAAGAAGAATCTGAAAGGGAATCCTGAATGATCTGATTTTCTGTGGTCTGAATATACTGTAGGTCATCTTCATATGATATGACAGCCAGATTATCATGTTCCTCATTACATTCATCACTCAAGAGAAAAGAAACTTCAGATGATTCTTGAAACCCAACACAATCCTTTATATCATCTACCACAAATTCATCTAGAGGAATGTTTTCACTTACTTGAGCAAAGATCTTAGCTGACTAGATTATTTCTTCATGAAGACTGTGTTCTGATGACATGAGAACATTTAGATCCATAACCTTACCTTCTTCATCCCAGATGATTTTAACAGTAGATTTCTCTTTCATGGGACTTAGTACAAGGTTTTCTTGGTCACCACAATCTAAATCTAAATCTGAAATGGGTGACTTGACATTATCACATTCTAGAATTAAAACTGGACTTCCTTGCATGATGTCTTCTTCGATGGATAGATCTGAACCGATACTTTTTCTTTCATCACTTTTAGCCATATGGAACTCTTCAACCTGCTGATCTATTTCATGTAATTCATGTTGACTGTCAAGATGCAAAATTCCTTCATTTTCCACCGTACAAAGATCTTGATTCTGCTACAACGTTTCCTGAGCATCTCGATGGGACTCCTCCAGTTTCTCTTCATGTTGCTGAAATGGATTCTCGTACAAGGCTTCCATGATCTCATCATCCATAAACTTATCATCCTCATAGTATTTTTCAAGGCTTTCAATAAAAGTAGAAGCATGTTTGCAACATTCATGAACTAGATTTAATGATGGATAAGATTCTTGATATCTTTCAATGAACAGGGCATGAAAATCCTTTAAACAACAAATACAAGCAGGCGGCAGACTTTCATACCAAGATCGAGCTTCATCTTCCAGGGTAGCCATAAACATTTTCATCAAACAGTCTTCAGGAAAATTGATCTTTAATCTATGCACATGAATGTAAAATTTCACCAGATGAAGAGCAGCGTCATTACCTTCCACATTTCTTAACACAAGCAAATTGTTTAACCAATCTACCTTGGGCATTTTATTTGGAAAACCTGGGATCTGATCTCGACTCATGGGAGCGTATCTTCTTGCAATCCGCTCCATTTTTAAAATGTCAAAGCTACTGATCTCTCTGCAGTGGAGTCACCATGAAGCACCGATTGCTGGATTCTTCAGTGAATGGAGTCGCCAGGTGAATGCTTTCAGCCTTTCCAGTGTCTGATCGTCGTCCACCATCAACAATCAGATCAGAACTTGAGATATGAACTGGGGCAAGACAATCTACAAGTAAACTTCTTCCCCAGTGGAGTCGCCACTATGTTAGCACCTAAATCTGCCTTAGGCTGAAGGAAGGAAAAAATTAGGGTAACCACAAACCACGCTCAGTCTGGTAGCTAGCCCTACCAGAGCAGGAGAGGGCTCTCTCTAAGTCACGCTCAGCGAATAGATAATTGAAAACGGTCTGAGATGACTTACAACAAAATATTTACCTTAGGCTAGTAAGTGAATAGGGATTCGAGAAACAATTTTCATGAATGACCGAGCTTTTCGGATGGTATGGGACCAACGGTCAGTACAGAACAGAGAATTTAATACAAAGGCATAGATTACTTTGGGAGGCAAGGTAGGCGGAAAGTGTAGCAATTTAGTTTGGAATAACACAGAACAGAGAGATTGCTGAGGAGTGTGAAAAGGGCATAGGAACATGAATCCTTTTCAACAAAAGAAGAACGCTGAACATGAAATTTTCCCACAGGGAGAGCAATAAAATTGAATTCTACCTAATCTCACTCAGAAAATTTCACTGGAAACGAACATGAATTGAATTATGAAACATAACGAAATACATATGAAAACATAAGAGACACATTTGCTACACTCACAACCACAAGAATCTCATGAAACAGAGCTGCTGCCTTTCATTAATTCTCTGTCAAAAATACACAATGAAGAAACATAGTTTCTTTCCACAGTCTCCTAGAAGTTACAATCCAACCAACCCTTTGCAAATAGTTTGCATACAATATATAGAATGTGTAAGGAAGAGATAAAATGCCCAAGGGTTGGGGAGTTACTCGAATCATTTCCAAATGGAGATGGAGAGCCAACCATAAACTACAGGTGCAGCGCTACAAACATGACATTTGGCTTGGGTGACCGTTTGCCTTCCTTCGCCACTTGGATAGAAGCCAATCTGGAGAAAAAACACTTTAAATGCTACCTTTCGTCCCAAAAAACCAAACTGTAGATGAGCGGGCCCACTTGGAGAAGTCACGAACCGAAATTTCGTGAAACGGAAGCAAATTGGGCAATTTTTCCTCTGTGCCGCGCCATTTTCTCTGTGTGCTGTGCTACTTTGGGGCCTATTTTGGGGCACTTGTAGGTGTCCCAACTGTGCCCAAGTGGGCTTGTTGGAAATCCTGTCCTATCTACTTTCTAACCCCACTAGAATTTTTGAATTTGGTGCTCATTTTCCCCTCCAAATCTTCATTCTCCCAAGACTGCTTCCTGTGTGTCAAAAAAGTGACAGAGAGGCCATTTTTGGGTGTTTTTTGACTTTTTGGAGACCCATCTCTTGCCAAAATTTCTTATCTGGGCACCAGTAGTTGTGATTTTCCATGCTGAATCCAAAAATGCAAACCATTCCTCATTTGGAGCTCTAGAATTTTAGCGCCGCGCCACGTGCGCAGTGCACAGGGAGAAAAACCCTGTTTTTTGCACAAAAAATTTCAAAATTTCAAAATGTGCTCCAAATTTATTGAAATTTGGTCTGGAGCTTCTTCATTAAGTGTTATGGTGGGCCAAGGATTGCATCGGCCAATATGTGGAGTCGATCATGCTCCTTTTGACTCTTTTTCCTTTTTGATGCCTTCTTTAGGTTTGCCTTCAAATTCCCTATTCGTGCCTTGCAAACCTTGTTCCGTGCCCAATAGTGGTTTTTCATGTTACTGAGCATGTCCCTATCCTTGTTTGCTTTTCCCAACAACTTCTCTAAGTGGATGTGGATCCTCTCAAGCCAAATCTCTTAATCAGGCCCTATCTTCCTGCTGAATAGGTGTCTTCTCATTTAGGTTTCTTTGGGCAGCCTGCTAGTCTTCATGGATGTTTTGCAGTTCCATGATCTCACGCTGGTCCTCAAGCTACTTGTTTCTCTGCTCCAAATACTTGATGATCCATTTGACCCTCTCCACATTGAGTGACAAGTCTTGGATCTCCGTGTTCTGCTCCTGAATAGTCATCCTAAGTCGGGTGCTCTCCACATCTGCATTATCATTACGAATGAGGATGAAATCGGCCTCCTGTTCACCTAATGGCCCTTCATCATGCATGGGTTTCTTTTCCTTGTCCTGTACCTATGTTTTCGATGTAGGGAACGAGGCCCCTTCCACCCCGGGTGGAGATAACACTCGCTTTGCTGCTGCAAACAAATGCCTATTGCCTCTCTGATAGGTGATGAATTCTAGCACACTAGCAGTCTCATGGCACTCATAACCTCATAGTCCGATGAATGCTTAGATCCCATGACTATTGTATAAAATACCTTGAGGGAAAGAGGACTGTTGTTTATGAACTGTACTTAGGTTGCCTTTTGATGATGGTGAAGCTGGGTGTTGTTTTTGTGATATCTGCCACCAAGGGGAACAATGGAACAAATGGAGTATTAGGAGGGGAGTAATGTGATGGGAGTAGGGAAGTTTGTTTAGGGATATGTAGGGGGATTTGGGTATTTGATAGGGTAGGGTTCTTGGAGTTTTGATAAGGTAGGGTTTGGGGTTTTAATAAGGTAGGCTTTTGGGGTTTGTATTGACCAATAGGGGGAGGGGAAAGGGAATAGGTTTTGCTAGTGTTTTAGTGTAGTGATAATAGGAAAAATGTCATGGGGGATAAGGAAAAATGGTAAGGAAGGGAAAACAAAGCCTTGGAATCAACATGACGATTATACAACCCTAGCAACAATGGTTTTTTTGGTGTCTTCTTGTGGTTGACTTTATGAAATTTGTTGCATTCAATCATAGGCATATAACCACCATATCACTCATAAAATTTGATGAAAAAGTGATGTTATAGAGCCTACCTTGCAATTTGATGGGCTTCACAGGAAACTTGCGGCAATTTGGCACAATTTCTGGCCTTTTAGCCAGTGTAAATTTACACTGGAAATTTTCTCCCAGTGCGCTGCGCTCCCTCTGTGCGTCGCGCCCTTTTCCAGGAGACATTTGGAGGCCTTCCCGGTGTCCAAATTGGGTGCAATATAGCTCATTGGAAAGGTCTTTGAGTCCTCTTTCCAACTCAACTAGAATTTTTCAATTTGGAGTTCATTTTCCGTATAAAAAAAATCAAATCTCCAAATACTGGTCAAAATGTGCCAAATGAGGCTGCCTCAAGGCAGAGTGCTGTTGCAGTCAACTTTTGAATGCCTTCCTCAACTAAAAATTGAGATCATGATAGCTCATTGGAAATCTCTTTGTGTCTAGTTATCATGTGACTCATCAAGAAAGTCATTTTGCCAACCAAGCTAGGAGAAAACTTGATTTTCCCAAGGTCACTTCAGAGGTGCATCAATTTTCCCGAGGCAATTGTATTTTTGACATTTCTCTAAAACCATGACACCTGTGTAAAAATTGAAGGATTTTTTCTTCCTTGGCCTATTTTGGACAAAAACCTCTCTCAGTTTCTCCAAATTCATCTTTCCTTGCTCAGAAACATCATTTGAGTGAAACCTACCCCGATGTGTGGAACAAGAGATTTGTCGAAATGAAGCGAAATGAAGGGGATAGTTAGCTTCTAAATTCTTGAGGAAATTTTGGGAAGTAGGGAGGGATGTTAGGAAGTAGAGGAAAGTGGAATCTCAGAAATTGAGTGAGTGGAAGGGGTCCAAAAAGGAAAAACACAGGTCCAACCTAGAAAATTGCCAGGTTGTAGCAAGAAACTAGGGTTTGTGCGAAAATGATGAATTTGGGGGATCTCAGTGATGGGAAGTATTTGATAAGGTACTTTAAGGATAGGGGAAGGTGTATGAACATCAGGATACAATTTTTTCCAATGATTTGACCGTCCAAGAGAAATTGCCTTCAAAACCCTAGGAGAGGGAAATGACCTTACCTAGGTGCAACTGAAGCATGAACAAGGTGTGAAATGACCCAGTGGAACTTGACATGATAATGAAAACCTTCTGAATGATGATACACTCAGCTGAATAGTGACATAGACCGACATTTGGGCGACTTTGGAAGGAGTGAAAGAAAACCCTAGACCTAATGCATAGTGATCAAATTTTACTTGAAGACTCACTGAAATGACAAAATTTGACCTTGACACCTTAAAATCACTTTGTAAGAGCATGTTTGATCATTGGAGGAAGGCTGGAAAGACTGACACTAACACTACCCTTGAAAATCCTTCAACAAATCAATTGTAGTATCCAGCTAAACCCATGAATGACCTTATATCTACCACATCCTTTGGAATTGGCCACTCCATTATAATTTTTATCTTCTCTGGGTCCACAAAAATTCCATCCTTGTAATGATATGTCCTAGATACTAGATCTGTTCTTTAAAGAAATCACATTTGTTCTACTTAGCATACATTTTATGTTCTCTGAGCATCTTCAAAACTATCGTGAGATGTTCTTTATGTTCTTCTATATTATGAGAGTAAATTAATATATCATCAATAACAATCAACACAAATTTATCCAAATACTGATGGAATATATTGTTCATGAGACACCTGAAGGTCGTGGGAGTATTAGTTAGCCCGAAGGGCAATACAACAAACTCGTAATGTCCATAACAAGTTCTAAAAGTTGTTTTAGCAATGTCTTCTTCTTTAATTCTGATCTAATGGTATCCCGAATGAAGGTCAATCTTTGAAAATATGGTTGCACCCCTCACCTAATAAAACAAATCGTCTATATGAGGTAAAGGGTATTTATTTGCAATGGTCAGCTTATTTAGTTGGTTGTAATCCATGCACATTCGCAAGGTTCCATCCTTCTTTTTAACAAAAGCCATAAGGGCTCCCCAAAGCGATACACTTGGGCAGATGTATTTTTTATCCAACAGCTCTTGTAACTACATTTTTAATTATGTCAACTTTGGTATACTCATGCAATAAGGAGCTCTGGATACCAAAGCAACTCCTAGAATTAACTCAATGGTCAAGTCTATATCTCGTTTTGGAGGAAGTTCTAGAATTTCATCAGGGAATACGTCCAGAAAATTCTATGTTACAGGTATATTTTCTAAGGAAGAAGATCTTTCTATTGTATTGCCATATCCTACTTGAATCACATAAATTTGACATGATTTTTTGATACACTTTGCTAACTGAGAGGTTGTTACTGGTCTTAATTTTAGAGGCCTTAATATGCCTTGAATTTCCTGCCTCTTTCCCTCTTCATCCATATAGCTGATAGCTTTGGTTTTACATTTAATGAGGGACCATTGCTTTTCCAACCAATTCATACCTATTATAACATCATACAATCCTAGGGGCAATACATTCAGGTCTGCCAGAAGAGACTGACCGGCTATTTTCAAGGGGCAGTTGTTGACCTTGGCCAACACTCTTCTCTTTGCCCCCATGGCTAGCTGTACTAACCAAGGAATATTAAACTTAACAGCTTGCAAACAACATTTTTCTACTATCTTAGGGCTAGCATAACTCAAAGTAGCTCCTGGGTCAATTAAAATAGATATAGTTTGGTCAAAAATTTTACCTTCAAATTCTACCATGGTTGGTTGGTATTCTACCTTATGGTATTCAAGGGAAGCATTGATTTTTGGGATGCTTCTGGCCACTTCTCCTATAGTTGATGCCTCCTAAATCTATGCAATTTTATCATTTCCCTTGCGGTTGGGACATTTTTTGATGTAATGTGGTCCTCCACATCCCTAGCACTGTATTTGGGGCCTTGCTGCTATTTCTACTTGAGTTATGCCTGACTGCTCATTGGTTTTGGATTCATATGAAAGCCTAAATCTAGATTGATTTCTATTCATATTTATGTTTTCTTATCCTTTATACAGTCCCTTATTGATTATGGATTTTTTTCCCTTGCTGCCAGTAGGAAACTTAATTCCCTTTTTATTAACCCATCGTTTCCCTACGTCTCCCTTTTGTTTGTTTTTTTGATAACATGTCTAAGATTTTCGTATAACCTTATCCATGGTATTAGGGTTATCGAATTCGAGACGCTCCTTCATGAACAATGACAGACTACTGATAAATCGTTGCACTTTTTCCTTTTCCTCCGGTATGTAGGGAACATATCGAAGTAAGGATGTATATTTTGTAATGAACTCATCCATAATTAGTTGTTCCAAGCGAAGATCATGAAACTATTTTTCCTTTTCGTCATAAAATCTTTCAGTTAAGAATTTTTCCTTAGAATAAATTTGAAAATTTTCCCAATTTATGCTCTACTCGCTCACTCCACACACAGTCTTTACTTCTTCCCACCACAGGGTGGCTCTTCCTTACAGCTGGAAAATGTCCAAGCGAGCTTTTAAGTTATGGTCATATTCATACAGCTGAAAGTACTTATTCATATTAATAAGCCAGGGTTCAGCTACCTCTTCCTGCTCACCATCAAAGAGGGGCAATTTTATTTTCCAAAATTCTCCTTGAATTTCTATCCTCTGTCTTTTATGTGCTTTGTATTCTGATAAATTATGAGATTTTTCTTCTTGATTTTCTTTTCCTCCTCGTTGCTAAATACCTTATCTAAAATTCTTGTTCACCAGTCATGTTCCCATGTTATGGGTTGGGAATTGGTTGTCGTTGATTTTGTCTATCAGACAGACTCTTCATAATATATTCCTACACCTGCATCAGACTTTCATTATCTGCCCGCATCTGGGCCATCTGTTGGGTCCCTATAATACTAGTCATTACCCCATTACTATTGTAGTTATACCCCTTATTAATATTATTGTGCCCCTATTGCCCCCATATTGTTATTTTTGTAGCTTTATATTATTATTGTTAGGTCGGCTGGATTATTTTGTGACTCCTTAAACTCCTATATATAGAAAGGAGGTTTTGTCATTTGAATCATCCAAGAATTGTTCATTTATGTAATGTATATGAGGTTTCCCACTCGAAGAGGCTGAATTCTAAGGCGTTGATCTATCTTTTCTATCTTTTCTTGAGCTGGTTTCATAACATTTGGTATCAGAGCTTTGGATTCTAGGGTTTCACTGCTCCAAACAGGTCATCGTGGAATTTTTGCTATAACTTTTTTTCTGCGAAGTTTCAGAAGTTGGAAAAAAAACCCATTTGAGAAGAAATCGCGCTGAACCTCGGGTCTAAATTTCAGAGCTTTTGGCACTATATTTGTGGAGATATTATCTGAGGAAGTTGGTCTTTTTGCAGACTCATGAATTACATTCCAAACAGGTGACCTGGGGAAAATCATCATAACTTTCTCTCTGGGGATCAGATTGAAATTCCGTAAGAAGGTAAAGAATGAGGATGGAATGTAGTTTCTTGTATGCATTTTCTAGATCCAAAGGTCGAAACAGTGACTCGTGGAACGTCGTACAAGTTCGCTCTACTAAACTAGTCTATAATCAAGTCACTGTGGGAGATTTCGCATAACTCTTCCTTGGAGAATCCAATTTGGGTCAGACTTGTGGCATTGGAAAGAGGACGCAAAAGGCTACTACAGATCACAATTTAAAAATTGGAGGATCTGGAATTACAGAGATACATCAGATTCAATATCAGGCTTCTACAAAGTGAAAAAAGGTGTGTAGTTTTTTTTTTAATTTTTGCGTAAGCTGGGTTTGAAAGAATTCAAAGGGCATAGTAAAGAATTATTATCAGTAACTGATGCCCCGAGGAAAGAAAATGCAAACACCTAGTAAGGAACCTAAAAGCTCTAGCATGACTCATGAAGAAGAGGAAGAAATGCTACATGATATATCAAAATTACAAGAACAAGTGCAACAAATGTCACGCTCACAAAAGCTAACAGAAGCTAAGATAAATGGCATGGAATCTAAGATAAAGGGCGTGGAAGCTAAGATGGATGATTGGAAGACAGATTTGAAGACAAACATGGAAGAATTGAAGATAGATTTGAACACAAACTTGAAGACAGGCATGACAGATATGAAAACAGATTTGACAAATTTTCTACAAGAAATACTTACTAATGGTGAAATGGTAGTAAAGGAAACTCATGATGCGAACAAAAGAAATGTTAATCATGATATCATAGACTCTAATGTTGGATCAAAGACCCACCATATTCCAAAAATCGATATGAGAAAGTTTGATGGCAAGGATCCCGCAACATGGATATTACAGATGGAGCAATTTTTCGATCTCAATAATGTGCAAAACACACAAAAGGTACGTATGGAAACTTTATATTTGGAACCAAATCAGTTTGTATGGTATCAATGGCTTTGCTCTCATAAACAATTTATCACTTGGGCAATTTTTACGGAAGAATTGATAACACATTATGAGGATATGAAAAGCAACACTTTTTTTAGCCAATTGATAAGTCTCAAACAAAAGGGTTCAATAATGGAGCACATTGAGGAGTTCCAAAAATTGAACATAAGGGTAAAAGATATTCCAGAGGAGCATAGGACTGATGTGTTCATAGGGTCTTTAAAGAATAATATCCAACATGATGTTCGCCTTTGGGAAGCTGATTCATTAGAGAAGGCATTCAGGTTAGCAAGAAAAATGGAAAGCAAAATTATGGCAACCAAGAAGCATACCACTCACAACTATAAAGACGGAAGTGTTGTTGCCCCTAGTCTTCCACAACCTATAAGTTTGACACCACAACAATTGGAAGAAAAGGGCAAAAGGGCTTTGTTACAGTTGTGATAGAAAATACACTAAAGGTCATAAGTGTGCTGAGAAGAAATTATTCTACATAGATTGTGAAGAGGAAGAAGAAAAGGAGCAAGAAAGGTCAAAGGAAGAGGATATACTCCAAGAACAAAGCCTAGATGAAGAACAAATAAATCTGACCATATCTTGTAATGCATTGGCGGGAATTACCACTCCTCAAACCATCAAGATAGAAGGAAAAATCAAGAAGAAAAAGGTACTAGTGTTGATTGATTCAGGAAGCACCCACAATTTTATTCATTGTAGGGTAGCAAAAGAATTGAATTGCTTCCTATATCCAGCACCAGAATGTCAAGTGATAATTGCAAATGGAGGAATAATAAATTGCTCTGGAAAGTTCCATAATATCAAGCTATCCATGGAGAATATGTATTGACTAGCCCAAGCTTTCCATTCCAATGGGAGGTGTTGATGTTGTACTGGGAGTCCAATGGCTACAATCCTTGGGTACAATAGCTTTTAATTTTCAAGAACTTTCCATCAAATTTTCTGCGGAAGGAAAGGAAGTTGAATTAAGGGGTATTGCAGGGAAACGAGGAAAGATAATCAGCTCTAATGGTATGACAAAGCTTCTAAAAAAGGAGAAAAGAGGTGTAATTGCACAATTATGTTCGCTAGATGTTTCCACATCAGAATCATCTATTTCTCCAGATCTCCAAAAAGTCCTAGACAATCATTCCAAGGTATTTGAGACTCCCAAAGGTCTCCCACCTATGTGTGATCATGATCATGCTATTCATCTGATTCCAGGAAGTGTTCCTCCAAACATCAGGCCATACAGATATCCCTATGTCCAAAAGAGTGAAATTGAACGTATGGTTGCAGAAATGCTAGAGGCTAGTATAATTCAACCGAGTCAAAGTTCTTTCTCTGCTCGAGTAGTATTGGTGCACAAGAAGGATGGATCATGGTGCATGTGTCCAGATTATAGGGAGCTCAACAAGCTCACTATTAAAGATAAGTTCCCCATTCCTGTCATTGATGAATTACTGGATGAATTGCATGGATCAATTTACTTCACCAAGTTGGATCTTCATTCAGGATATCATCAAATCAGAATGAAGATTGAAGACATTCCAAAAACAGCATTTAGAACTCATGAGGGTCATTATGAATTTTTGGTCATGCCTTTTGGCCTTACCAATGCACCTTCAACATTTCAAGGTTTGATGAATTCAATTTTCAAACCATTCCTTAGAAAATTTGTGTTGGTATTTTTTGATGATATACTTAGAATCTACAGCAAGTCTTGGAAGGATCATGTTGAACATGTTGACAGGGTGCTACAACTATTGGAGGAGAAACAATTATATGCAAAAAGATCCAAATGTTTCTTTGGAGTCCAGGAGGTGGAATATTTGGGTCATATTGTATCTCATGAAGGAGTTAAGGTAGACCCTAGCAAAATTAAAGCCATTAAGGAATGGAAAATCCCCACATCCATAAAGCATCTGCGAGGATTTCTTGGGTTGACAGGGTATTATCGCAAGTTTGTTAAGAATTATGGGAGAATAGCAGCACCTCTAACAACATTATTGAAGAAAGATGCATTTTTATGGACTCCGGAAGCAACAAAGGCCTTTGAACATCTTAAAGAGGCAATGTGCCAAGCACCGGTCTTAGCTACACCGGACTTCACAAAAACCTTTATTGTGGAATGTGATGCTTCGGAAATGGAATTGGTGCTGTTCTAATGCAAGATGAAAGACCAATTTCTTTTGAAAGTCGTCCAATCAAGGGAAAGTTTTTAAGCAAAGCTATTTATGAGAAGGAAATGTTGGCAATACTCCATGCACTTAAGAAATGGTGACCCTACCTAATGGGAAGACACTTCAAGGTAAAAACGGATCATGATAGCCTTAAATACTTTTTAGAACAAAGATTATCCTCTGAAGAGCAACAAAAGTGGGTCACAAAGATGTTGGGTTATGACTTTGAAATCATCTACAAAAAAGGGAAGCAAAATGTGGTGGCAGATGCACTCTCAAGAAAGGATGAGGATGTGGAAGCATTGTTTTGTGCCATTTCTATTATCCAACCAGATTGGATAAACGAAGCAAGGGAGGAATGGAAGAATGACGAAGAAGTGTGGGCACTTATTCGAAAGCTACAACAAGATTCCAGTACGTCTGATACATTTAGCTGGCAAAATGATTCGTTATGGTACAAAGATCGCTTATACCTCTGTAAGAATTCCCAGCGAAAACAAAAGATTCTTATGGAATTGCACACTTCTCCCTTAGGAGGGCACTCAGGACTTCTAAAAACTTACCATAGGGTTAAGAAGGAATTTTTTTGGATGGCCTTAAATTAGATATTCAAAAGTTTGTGGTGGAATGTTTGGTTTCCCAACAAAATAAAGTGGAAACAATTAAGACACCGGGTCTATTACAACCTTTATCCATTCCAAGCCAACGTTTGGAGGAGGTTTCAATGGATTTTATCACAGATTTACCCAATTCTAAGGGAAAAAGTGTCATCATGGTGGTAGTTGACAGACTTACCAAGTATGCACACTTTTGTGCATTATCACATCCATTTAAAGCCAATACAGTTTCTACTGCATTTATGGAAACAATTCAAAAGCTACATGGAAACCCAAAGATTATTGTAAGTGGCAAAGATCCCATTTTCACTGGAAATTTTTGGACATAATTATTTTCTTGTCTTGGTACTCAGTTAGCTCATAGCTCATCATATCATCCTCAATCTGATGGGCAAACCGAGATAGTAAAGAAATGTTTGGAAGGATATCTTCATTGCTTTGTATCTGATAAACAGACACAATGGGTCAAATGGTTGCCTCTGGCTGAATGGTGGTATAACACTTCCTTCCATACAGCAAAAAAAATGACCCCATTTATGGCACTTTATGGGTATCAACCACCATCCATCACATCATATTTAAGAGAAAATTCTAAGGTTCAGGCAGTGGAACATCACATCGAACATCAACAACAAGTCCTCCAACTCTTAAAGGATAACCTCGTGTTGGCACAGAATATAATGAAACAACAGGCAGATCAACATCGCAGTGAAAGAAGTTTTGATGTAGGTGATTGGGTATTCCTACGGCTAAAACCATATAAGCAAATTTCCCTCAAGCAAGCTTAGAAGGATAATAAATTATCACCAAAGTATTATGGTCCGTACAAGGTGTTGCAAAAGATTGGTACTATGGCATACAAATTGGAGCTTCTTGCAGCCTCTCGATTGCACCTAGTTTTCCATGTTTCATGTTTAAAGAAGGTTGTAGGCGACAAGCTCCCAGTTCAAACAATATTGCCAGAACTTGACGAGGAAGGAGAAATTATATTGGAACCAGAAGCAGTCATAGAAACAAGAACTCGACAACTACGAAATCGATCAATTTCAGAGCATCTTATCAAGTGGAAGAACTTATCTGCTGAAGATTCCACATGGAAGGATGAGAATTTTATGCAGAAGTATCCAGAACTACTCAAGCGTTGAGGACAACACTTTTTTGAAGGAGAGGGGCATGTTGGGTCCCTATAATACTAGCGATTACCCCATTACTATTGTAGTTATACCCCTTATTAATATTGTTGTGCCCCTATTGCCCCCATATTGTTATTTTTGTGGCTTTATATTATTATTTTTAGGTCGCCTGGATTATTTTGTGACTCCTTAGACTCCTATATATAGAAAGGAGGTTTTGTCATTTGAATCATCCAAGAATTGTTCATTTATGTAATGTAAAGGAGGTTGCCCCCTCGAAGATTTATCTTTTCTATCTTTTCTTGAGCTGGTTTCATAACACCATCTTATTCTTTAGTTCTTGCACAATTTCCAAGATTGCGGTGTTGGTGTTTCATGGTTCTTCCCCTAATTGTATCCATACGTCAGGATTAGCTTCTTGAAAATATGTTGGCCCTAATGCTATCATGGATCTATGAGGTGTATTTCCAGTCCTCACCATGTTGATTTATTTTCTTTCTTTCTCTGTGTAAATCACAAACATTGTTATTCATTTATTTCCAGAGGTATCAACTTTGTAACTTGAGCACTCTGATACCACTTATCATGTCTCTTCATAAAACAAAAACATATAATTACTATATATATTTACCATAGCATAATTACACATTTTGACATTTTTTTGTTTTGTTTATTATTTATTTATTGAGAAATAATGCAACTGTACTTCAAGGAGGATAGTATCTACTTCATACTTTTACACATTATTGTTTACCTTCAATTACATTCAATATGATTCATAATGTGTTTGATTTGAGTTAATTATACTTAATCCTAACTTTATGACTTGGATCCCCAATCCAAGTGATGGAAGGAGATATCTTCTGGATGGTTCATGATGCCCTCCAGTTGTTTGTCATTTTAGGGATAAGAGAGCCCCATCGAACGGTCGTGAGCTTCTCCCTTATCACCTTTGATCGATGTTCTCTTTAGCATTTGTGACTTTCCTCTTTAAGTTTAGAAGAATTGATTTGTTCCAACTCCGGCCCTTGGCTTTGTGGTTCCCTTCTGGTTCGCTCATGCCTCTACCCACTGATGGCTTACCATCCTTATTTGGATATAAAACTTCTGTGGCTTCTAGCTGGCTGTATAATTTTTCAGATGGCACTGGAGTTTCTTCCCGGAGGGTTTTCACGCAGCTTCCCTACACAAGTATTATGTTGCTTTCATTTCTTCTCCTTTGTTTTTCTCCTATACCAATACCCTCTTGATCTCTTCTTGGGGAATTCATATTTAGCGAAGTATTTAGGGATAGGTAACTCCCTATCGTAACTTCTTGACATGTGAGAGTTACAAGATTTGTTATCACTCAAACATTTGTTTCATTCATAACTTATAAAAATCTTAAATGCATAAATTTAAATAATAATAATATCCATTTTTGTTTTACTCCACCAAATAAATAATTACAATTTTTGGGGACATCATATATATATATATATATATATATATATATATATGTATCTTCATTTATATCTAGATAGTGAGTATTTTTAATTACTAGATACATGTTTATTTTGGAATATGATTTATAACATAATATTATAATATTATATTTATCATATAATATAATATAATATTAGAATATTATATTATAGTATAAATTAAAAATTATGTATTTGATATAATATGTATTATAAATTATGATAATATTTAATTATAGTTAGGTAGGCAATATTTTTAATTTCACAAATAGGTGTTTATTTTGAATTATGATTTATAATATAATATCATAATATTATAAATTATAGTATAATATATAATGCATATACATAATAGAGTTATAGTAGGAATACATATATATATATATATATATATATATATAATATATATATATATATATGATAGTTTAATTAATTAGATAGAGTATTTTTAATTACATATGATACTTATTTATTTATATATATGATTTATCATTATATATATATATATATATATATATATATATATAGTGTAATATTCTAATATTATGTTATAAATCATATTACAAAATAAACATGTATCTATGTATCTAAAAATACTCAATATCTAGATATAATTAATACTATATATATATATATATATATATATATATATATATATAGTTATATAATTATATCTAGATATTGAGTATTTTTAGATACATAGATACATGTTTATTTTGTAATATGATTTATAACATAATATTAGAATATTACACTAGTAGATAATGAGAAATTAGTGACTAGGTGACTAAAAAAGTTAGTCGCCACAGCTTTTCCAAATGAAATACTACCAAAAATGAGCAATCTTAACTGACTGAACTAAAAATGACTACCATAAATCACTAATTTAGTCATGCATTAAAATATGTGACTAGCTAATAAGTAATACAACTAAAAATGACTAACATAAATGACTAATTTAGTCTAAGAACAAAAATACAACTACCTAACTAGTACTACAATAATATGAATTAGTTTTTTATATTAGCCATCTTAATTGTGTCAAGCAATCTAAACTTACAAGTGATAGGGGATTGAAAGGTTGTTAAAGATTGGTTTAAAGGTTATCATTCCTTAAACACTTCTTCATCCTCACATGGTGTATAGGTGAGCCAACTTTGCATTATTTATCTCTAATAATTTGTAATTTTAAAAATATATATTTTAATAAAAGAATTATTTTATGTAGTTTTTAAAAATCTATTCCTTGAATCTAATTGGATCTAGTTCCAATTTGAAATTAATTTTAAGAGAAATTTTGATTTTTAAGACTATAATATCAAATAAACACTACTTTAATTTCATATTAATCAACCTAGTTCCATCTTAACCCCGGATCTATCAAGTGCCGAGAGGGATCCAATCTCTCAAGGCAAAAGCTTCTTTTGCTAGTAGAAAACTTGAGGAAATGTTTTCACCTTGAGAGATTGGATCCCTCTCAGCACTTTATAGTTATAGGGTTAATATGGATCTAGGTTGGTTATATAATACTATATAATATCTATATTTGTACTTTTGTCTCTTTGTTATTCCCTCTCTCTATATGACCCCCCAAACATACACGTACACTCTCTCCCTATCTTCCCCTTCTATGTCTCTATCTCTCTTCCCCTTCTCTCCCTCTCTATTTATATCCTTCTCTCTATTCCCTCCCACTCTCCTCTCTCCCTCTATGTTTTTTTTGTTCCCTCCCTCTCCTTCCCCCTCCATTTCCATCTCTCTCTCCTCATCTATATCTTCCCTCTATCCCTTATCTCCCACCTCCCTCTATCTCTCCCCCCAAATCACTCTCCCTCTCTCTCTCTCTCTTTTGTCCAACTCTATCACTATCTCCCCCCTCCCTATCCTTCTCCATCTCTATGTAACCATCTCTCTCCCTTCCCCTTCTCTCCCCGTCTCTATCCTCTCCTCTTCTTTCTCTTCCCTCCTCTCCTCTCTCCCTCACTCTCTCTCCATCTCTCCCTTCTCATTCCTCTCTTTCTCACCTCTATCTCTCCATGTCTTTGTTCTTTCATCCCTCTCTCTCCCACTCCAACTTCATATCTCTCTCCCTCTCTCCTCTCTCTTCCTTCCTCTCACTCCCTCTCCCACCTCACTCTCTCTCCCCCCCATCACTCTCGCTTTCCTTCTCTCTCTACCCTACAACTTTTTCACTATCTTCCTCGCTCTCTCCATCCCCTCCCCAACTTTCCCTTAAATTTGATCACATTGTATTGTGTTTAAGAAATTATATAAATTAAAAAAACTTAATTGGTTGTAAAATATTAAACGTATATTTTGGATCAATCATGTCAAAGAAAATAAAATAAATAAAAACTTAAAAAAATCATGCACTATATTTAATCTATTATAATTAGTCAATTTGCTTGCTCTCATCCCTTGTATCCTTAGCTAAGATATATATATATATATATATATATATATATATATATATATATATAGAGAGAGAGAGAGAGAGAGAGAGAGAGAGAGAGAGAATAGATCAATCTTAGCTTAATTTTATTAAACCTTAATTTAATTTCTATGGGTATATTTTTAGTAGTCGTGAGGATATAGGGTTTAGATATATTGTAACATTTTCCCTAAAAAATGTTGTGAAATTAAATTAAAATAAAATATTTTTACTATGAACTAAGTTATGGTTTTTTGGCATATGGTATTGATAATCCATGGTATTGGCCTATGGTATTGTAACAAATCCTATTTATAAGTTAATATCCATGGTAAAGTGAGGCTGAATATCCATGGTTAACAATCTTGTCATATTGTTATAAAATATTTTGATTGTGAAATAATTTATGTTTTTTTGGCATGTGGTATTGATAATCCATGATATTGACCCATGGTATTTCATAAGCCTTAGTATTCACCCATGGTATTGTAACAAATCCTATTCACAAGTTAATAACAAAATCAAAATATAACAAATTGAATTTAATTTTTTTTATTAATTTAACTTTTTTTTATTAATTGAGTCCATATTTAAATGTTTATACTCATCCCAATATCACTTTTGACTTCTTCTTCTTCTTTTTAGTTTAGTGTCTTACGAAAAATTAAAAAATTCTTATTAAAAATAAATAATTTAACCCAATTGCAATGCATATATTTTATTTTATATTATAAATATTTCTTTTATTTTTTCCATTATAAATATTTCTTTTCTTTTTCATTTCTAGTTTAGCACTGGGTTCAAATAAAATATTCACACATTACAACATCATAATTTGCACTGCATTTTTCTCTGTGTTGTTAATATATGCATGGAAATGCCAAAAGAAGGAAGACCATCAACGTGATCTATGGATTTCATGGGATTCGAACCCCAGATGGAGTTTGCATGGGAAACACCTTAGGAGAGCATCAACGATTAGATGGAGGAAGGGCAAGGTCATTGGGTGTGGAGATTTTGGCCATTTGTACATGGGTATGAATTTGGACACTGGAGAGTTCTTCCTTTTTATTAAAGATGATTTTTGTTCTTATGGGTAAACAATTTCGAGGGTTTATATGATCAAAGCATAAATTTCATCTATGGTTGAGGGTTTAATAATTATGATAATGCAGATCTTGATTGTGGCCAATGATTCATCAAAAGACAATTGACAAGTAAGCTTTTTTCATGTCCTTATTGTACAGATCAGTTCACTCCTCCCTCACTTTTCTAGGGTCAGAATGCATGAAATTTTATTTTTTCTTTTCACCATTTTTTTAGTGGTTGATTGTTTGTGAAATGGACTCTACCATGCCCAAATTCAAAGGGCCTGAGTGATGCAAGAAAATTTTCTGGTAGGATACAAAAACTTGACCTTCCTCAAACTTTGTTATATGAAATTAGAATTTCTTGTAATCATGAACCTAATTTTTTTTTTTTTTATCCTTAGATTCTGATCTCAATGCCTACAGTTTTAAACCATGTTACTTCATTTTAAGTAGAATATAATTAGATCCATTAAACCTTAAAACTCTCCAAATATTAGGTTAATCTCAGCTAAAAAGAAGGAGCTTGAATGGATTTAGCAATTTAGACTCAATGCTTACACAAAATGATTAAAAATGGAAGAACCCAAATGGTCTGATAACTTTTACCCACCCACCAATTTCCAAGACCTTTGCTATTATTCTGAACCTAAATAGAGAGAGTAGAAGAAGAGGAGCTCGGATGAGGTGGACCCTAACCTTCTTGATACTTTTAAAAGGTTGGGCATTCCCTTGACTAGAAGAAGAGATTGACCAATGTTGTTGTAGATGTTGTTTTTTACAGTGTTTTCATTGCTACCATGCATAGGTAGACTCTATAGGCAGTTGATGTTATCTTTTGCTTGTTATAAAAGGCAATTCAGGAGTATCTTGATCTAGAGGAAGTAGCTTGGCAGGGTTGTTCCTCCTGCTGATCACTATTATGTTTCATTGGTTTTTTCTTTTAGTGATAACTCCTTCTATTAAATCCCCAAGCACACTTTGTCACCCATGGAAATATCCACTTATTTCAGGATGAATGAGATGGAGACCAAGTAGTTTGAGAGGACTCTTATTGTTGTATATGAGAGGAGTTTTGAGGGGTGAGAGGAGTTATGTGACATATATTAAAGGATGCACTGCACATTTTTATGACACCAATAATCTCCATGCTATAGTAGTGGATCTCTATTGCACCGAAGGAGCAATGATAAATTATTCCACTATAAAGTATTGGTATGTCAGGGACGAGCAATCCAAACTTGTGGGTTATAATTTTATTATGAAAATAATCTTGTGCAATGGAGACAAATCAAGGATTTCATGGACCTGAGTAGAGACTAGTTCAACAATCACCTGGAAATAGTCAAGCATTGTTTTGAAAGGCAATGATGCAATTAGAGAGTTCTATTTTATTGCCTTGAAAAATAACTATCAATGGGGGGGACAAAGATTATCCATATAGGGAATAATTACAGGAGTAGGATTGTTTCTAAAATAATATCTATAGGTAATTCAAGGAACTACTGCAGAGGATTAGTGCATGTGCAACCAAATTCTCATAATGCAAGGAATTTTTCACAGTGTGATTCAATGCTCGTCGGTGACCAAGCAGCTGCAAATACTTATTTTTACATTTAGGTACAACTTGAGTTGCATTCTAAAGTCTCTAATTTCATTTATTGATACTCCTTCTAGTGTCCTTGTCTCTCCTAATTGTATTGTTGTAGGATTGGAATGGGTTAAAAAATCAAGCATATCATTGATTAAAATAGACACACACATGTCACTACATGTCATTGTGCATACTCTCTATTTTTATACAATTAGAAGTGAGCAACATGATGTGTACACAACCAAAAATCCTAGAAGGCATGATGAATCCAGTCTTAGCATGGAAATCAAAACCAAGAATCATAAAATATCAATAAATTTGTGACACAGAGTAAAAAACAAAATAAAATATTCCATGCAAACGTTGTCTATTTAGTGCAAGATACTACTAATATTTCATAATTTTCATAGATGGTGGATGTCATGAAAATACCCTCAAGCAAAGTTACAGAATTGAAGATAAGATGGTCAGTGCAACTATTTACTTTAAATAGGCTAAATTTAGGTAATTAAAACAAGTTTGAAAATCCCTAAAAACACCACACCTATTTATTTTAAATAGCCTAAATTTAGGTAATCAAAACAAGTTTGAAAATCACTAGAAAAACCACCCCCACATCATTTTATTTCGAGTTGTACAGGATAATATTGAATAAAATTATGGTCATTTCCATTTAAATTGACCGTACATAAAATAACAAACAAGGTTTATTCTTTTAAAATCTATATCCATCATTAAATATAAGATATGACAAGTATGGCTCATAATTTTAAAGGCTATATCCATCACCAACTATAAGATAAAAGTTAAGGAGATGAGAAAATAGTTGTCTTGATATAACATGTAAATGCCATATTACTTATAACTCATGCATATTGTATCTTATTATGCATATGTTAATTGTATAACTTCAATCTGGGTAATTTTTTAGATTTAAATTTTCAAATATGTAGAAGTTACATTACATTAGCTTAAATCCGCACACAAATAAAATATCATAAATATCGCAGGGGAATGAGTAGGCATTTTCACACTGGTTTAAAATTTCCCCTTGGTTGCTGAAGAACCAATTCAATGTTATTTTTGGTGGAGTATTAAGTTATTAGTTCCGAAGATAAAAAAATGTTAGTCTCTTAAATGACTGAAAAGGATGTTTAGAATGTTATATAGAAGTTACATTTCACGTAGCTATATCTACCCTCACGTAACTATAATATTCCAACTCCATTTTTTTATATAGAAGTTACATTTCATGTAGATATAGAAGTTAAAATTATGTGTTTTAGATAGAAGTTACATTTTACATAGCTATATCTACCCTAGCATAGCTATAATATTCCAACTCCATTTTTTTCACACTTTTCAATGTTTCAAAGATTTGTCTATTTTAGTGTGATTATGAAATTAAATAGTTGATATTGTTTAAGGCATATCCTACTTGCAAAATTTTGAATTCTTAAGTGAGATATTGGTAGGTTTTTGTTACTACCATATATCATGTTTTAAGTAGACGGTGTTTTATAATTTACCCAAGAGACTTTAGGAGAAACCTTTTTTTTGTAAGCTTGGTAGGACTCCTCTTTTTGTGTTTTTACATGTCCATTATCCACCCCGCTACGGGGGAGGGTAGCGCAAGATTTGAACCCAAGACTTCTGGTTCGGTGAGACTTCATTTCCATGGCCACTACCACTTGAGCTACCCCAGGTGGGTGAATTTAGGAGAAACCTTGAATTGCATGCTTGTTTCCATTATACATCTAATATTTGTAACCTTTTCCATCTGAAGAACCTAATAGCCCATGTTGAACATGAAGCAGGCACCTCAAAAATTGGGGAATATTAGTTATTCTATTTCTAGAGGGGGATAGATCCAGAGAAGGCAATGACATCTCTCATAAATGGTTTTTTTCAGGTTTTATTTAATGAAATCCCACTAGAATTTGTTACTAAGATAAATCAATTGATGAATTTAAAGCTTGAAGGTAGCATTGAATAGGTGTTGTGAGGTATCTGTATAACACTATATATCTACATGATTCCAATGCCATGAGATGGTGTCTCAATAACACTTTTGTCCAATGATGGGTGCTATATGTAGATATATTTCTCATGTCTTATAGGTAAACCATATCATTATATTTCTATGAAATCTCGGAATGTGTTCAAAGTTTGTCTCAAATAAGGAGATATGTATGTACCCTTCAATTTATCTATGTTGTAATAAGATCAAGAATAAAGTTTTCATTGCAAACAATTGGGATCTACCATGTAAGTTTACTTTACTACATGAAATTCCTGATTTGTTAGATCCCAACTAGTTAGGGTTGAATTTATTTTTCTTGTAATGAGATTAAGAATAAAGTTGTCATTTCAATCACTGGAATCTACCATGTAAGATTTATTCACTACATGAAATTTTTTATTTGTTAGAGCCAAACTTATTTGGATTACGAAGAGTCCTCTTTCATGAAAATATTATGAATGCTCTATTCTTTCTCAAAGAATTACATATTATAGAAAGGTGGAAAATATATGAGATGCACCTGAATGGTTTCTATTTTTAAATGTGTGGAGGGAGTATAAAATAACTTTCAGTTGCATTCAATTATTTTTGAGCACCCACTAAAGTGCTTCATTTTCCTCCTAGTTATTCCAATTTCTATTATCTTAATGCTTTTAGAATTCCTTCTCCAAAGTGATCTCTTAACTATCTTGGAGGGAAATTGATTACTTGATTATAACCCATAGATTACAATTTGATTAGAAGAAAAGGATAAGAAAGCTTCATATTCTTCAATATATTCCACAAGTTAAAAGAATATTGAATGGTTTCCTTTATGTTTAATTGATACTACAATCACTCGAACATTTGTTAGGATTTTGAGACCTTTTTCAATGCATTTTTTTTCTAAAAGTTATGTTCTCAATTAAAGAAATTAAATAGAAGGTGAAAATGATGCAATGGAAGGATTTTTTGTTTTAGTGCCTAAGTATACCTTGCTAATGTGAAGGGTTTGGTGTTGGCATTATGATACATGTGTTGTACTTGATGGCAAACCACTTGTAGGAGAACAAATCACTTGTATATGGTAACTAGATGAATCTACATAAGAGATATCAAATGTGACAGAATATATAACAACAGCATTTACAAATGTGATGAAATGTAGGACAATTTCAAGGAATCAGTTCAAAAAGCAGGTGAACAGCAAAGAATTATAGATCAGTCTTCACAAAATGAAGAAAGAGAGGTATATGCAGGTTCACCTTGACCAAGCTGTGTATACATGCAGTTTCACCGTATACAAGTTGCATATACGTATACACGCACTTTCATGTAAGGAAAAGCGTGTATGCCTTGTAAAACTAAGTTTTTGATCCGAAGTATTTGGTCCATGGTATTTTGATACATGGTATTGGTCCATGGTATTTTGATCCATGGTATTGGTCCAAGGTATCTGGTCCAAGGTATTGACCCTAGGTATTTGGTCCAAGGTGTTGGTCCTAAGTGGTCTCGGTCCATGGTATTGAGAAAGGCCTAAAACTATAAAAGGAGAAGAAGATCATTAGGCCAAGGTGTGCAAGCATCGAATATCTGGTGAAGTGTCAGACCTAGTATGCAGGTTATTGGGTTATGGTGCATTGTTGGATCTGAACCAAGGATGAACCTTAGGGGTTGATGAGGGATTAGATCTAATGATGGATCGGAATCTTAAGGCGTAAATTGAACTATCATTATGTGTTTTTTCTCATGTATATTCTAGATCTGGATACTAACGGATATATTATTTTGTAAATGATATGATCTGGGTATAACTGAAGTCTGGAATAGTTGCAGAATTATGAATTAATATTTGCAGATGTATACGTTGGTTGGCTTTGGTAAAAGTGCGTATACATGCTCGTTCGACACATCAAAGTAGCGTATACCTTATGATGTTTGAAGTTACAGTTGGTTCTGGTTGTTGATGCAGAGTTCTAGGTTTTTCTTTATGTTCTAGTGACTGCATTTTGGTGACAGTGTTCAGATTGATTGATTGTGATTTGCTTCAAAGAAGATGGATGAAATCTAATGATGGATTAGGATCATAATGACTTATCATTATGTGATCTGATGGGCTAGATCTAATTGCTAACACATGTTTTATCCTCTATATGTGATGATATGGGTATATCTGAAGTTGGGAAGTGCAGCGAAGCTATAAGTAAGTATTTGTAGATCTATACGCTGGTTCACTTTGATGAAGTTGCGTACACACGCTGGTTTGGCTCTTCCAAGTTGTGTATACACTCTGATGGATGGTTTTGAGGTCACAACTAGTTCTAAATGATGATGCAGTGTTCTGGGTTCAGATCTGTGTACTGGCAACAATGATCTATCTATTACAGTAGACTTGTTGAAAATGATTAAGTATGAATGAATGGTTGATTCAGTTGTGTTAGAGGTTCAAAGGTTGTCAGTGATTGATTGAGGTTGGTTGATTCACAGAGTGATGATTGAGTTTCAGCGATTGGTTAATACAGATGTATTTAATGATTGTAGTGCAGTGGTGATTGATTTTGAGCTTCAATGTTGATAATGGGTCCAGTATGAAAATTAGATGAAATGAGGCCTTCATGTGTATTGTTGTGTGCCAAGAGCATCTAGTCTGAAAATTTATGAAATGTGGTCCCTGGAGGAAGAGAGAAGGTTGTAGCCTTCTGTAGGTTGATGCCTACGTACTAGTAAATATATCGGCTAGTATAAGAGCTAGGGGATTGTAGCTCCCTTCCAGTAGAAGCTGGAGAACGAGAGAAGGTAGTGACCTTCTACAGGTAGAAGCCTACATGCTGGTATGAGTGTGCACCGGTACAATGTTGTAAACAGATTTTCTTATTATTAAAAGAAGATAGAGATGACAACAACAAGTGGTTTTCACCCACATTGGGTTTCCACCTTAAATCTTGATGTTCATGTGTGTTGCTTATGTGTGATGGTTCTTTCTGTTATTAACTACACATGGTTACTATTTAATGTTTAATAAAGTACTGGTGCATAGATTAAAGATCAACATATGATGAATTAACTGAATCATTAGTTTGTTGGATATACGCTTGTTTCCTTAAACAAAGTTGCATGTACACACGGGTTATCTTCATTGAAGTAGTGTATATGAATTTGAGTATGAAAAGGAAAAACATATTGACTTGACTAATACTGATTCACCCCCCCCCAAGAATTATTTCCAACAATTGGTATCGGAGCAGGTCCTTTGGTAGAAGCTTGATCACTTGAAGGAGATCCATAGAACAATGGGAAAGAAGCTAAAGAAGAAAGTGCCTAAGAAGAAGAAGACATCTCAAAGGAACTATGGCAATGGGAGAGATTGGGGATTATGTGGAAGCAACTCTTCAGATTCAGAATCACCTCAGAATGAAGATGAACAAGCAAAAGAACTATCAGGTATGAATTTGTTATCCTCTGGTGATACATTTCTCCATCCATTTGAAGATGATGAAAGTGATAGCGAAACAACTAAATTTGCTCTTATGGGTGAGAAAGAAAGATATCAAATAGAAGCAGAATTTAAAAGGTTTACAGACAAAATTAGAGATCAACAAGATCTATTGGACAAAAGAGAATGTACCTTCAAACAAGAAGCTAACAATCTAAAAACTCAACTAGAGGAAGGAAACAAGGAAAAGGAAGATGAATGTCAAATGTTGCAGGATGAAGTGACATCATTAAGAAATGAAGTAAATAAAAGGAACTATCAGGTATGAATTTGTTATCCTCTGGTGATAAATTTCTCCATCCATTTGAAGATGATGAAAGTGATAGCGAAACAACTAAATTTGCTCTTATGGGTGAGAAAGAAAGATATCAAATAGAAGCAGAATTTAAAAGGCTTACAGAAAAAATTAGAGATCGACAAGATCTATTGGACAAAAGAGAATGTACCTTCAAAGAAGAAGCTAACAATCTAAAAACTCAACTAGAGGAAGGAAACAAGGAAAAGGAAGATCAATGTCAAATGCTGCAGGATGAAGTGACATCATTAAGAAATGAAGTAAATAAAAGGATCACAACAATCAAGAAACTCAAAGATAGATCCAGTTATTATGAAAGTGTTGAAGCTAAGATCCTCTCTCTAAAAGAAGATCTTGAAAAATCAAATAAGAAGAATGAAGAACTACTCCAAGCTCTTGAAGAACAAGAAAATGAAGTTCTCGAATTAAGGAGAAAAGTGCAAGAAGGAAGAAAAGCTGAAGAAATCATGCAGAAGTAGTATCTTGAAAAGGAAGAGCAATATGAGGTTGAGGTAAATATACTAAAAGGTAAATTAGAAGAAACGGATAAGCTTTTACGATTTCAAGATAGTACTAAGATTTTGGGTGATATTCTTAGTAGTCAAAGGTCTGTTGCCATCAAATCGGGTCTTGGTTTCCATGAATCTGTTGAAGGTGAATGTAGCTCACAAGCTAAGGCAAGGAACTCTAATGTAAAACCTAAAATGCTCAACAAGGAGATTAGATGTCAACTCCATCAACAACCAAGGAAAGAAATTCTTCAAAGAAAATCTTTTACTCCTAAATATGGAAGTGATAGTCGGTTATTTCCTAAAATGAATAATGTTGAATGTTTTATATGTCATAATCTTGGACATGTAGCAGCACGATGTGGAAGTAGAATGGTTCAAGACCATCACACAAAAATATCATCAGCTTCCAGGTACTTCAAGTGATATTGTTTTTCTTGCAATATGTTTGGTCACAAAGCCATTGACTGCTATAGAAGAAATATGAAACATGTAAGATGTTATGCATGTAAAAAGTTTGGACATATAGCAAAGGAATGTAGGAGGAAATTTCGAGCACCATACCAAAAGGAGAAAACATCATCACACTCAAAGATATGGAAGAAGGAGGAAGTACAGTCAGAAAATGTGGCATGGAACAGTGTACAGACATAACAAACTCAGGGGGAGCTGAAAGTGTGAAACTTCAATGTTCTAAATCTCATACGCAAGATTCATGAAGAAAAGTTTCATATATACACGAGTTCAAAGTTGCACAGTCACGCATATGTGGTTTGAGAAAAATGCAGTGGGACAGACTTAGAAAAACTGATTTGATATGATTCAGACAATTATCAGTTATCTTTTATGTCGTGATGATAGATGACTACAATCTGTGGATGTTATTTAGAAGTGTTTTTGATCCTCACAAGTTGTTGATAACTTGATGTATATCTGATTGATGATGATGCCTCAATACTTCTTACTAATATATGCAATGATTAAATCTGACAATGAACAGGTGGAATAGGTTCATGGGGAGAACATGCTATGCTTCTAATAAAGAATTGTTGGCATTATGTTTAGAAGTCTTTTCAATGATGATGATGCTTATGTGGCTAAAGTGCTTAAATTGATACATATTGCTATATCATAGTTATAAGTTTCCCATGATGAAATCTTAGATGATACTTGTATTGATTGGGGTTACATAGTTGTTATTCAGATTAGATTTACGGATGATTGTGGATGACTTTTTTTATTATGTATATAGTACATATATGTTGCTTACATGGTGATCTTCATATGGACAAGGAGAAGTACAAAGCTTGAGTACACAACCTGATTAATTGATGATGAGCCACTCATTTCTTTTATGATGATGTCATCATGCCTTCAAAGATGCATAAAGTTCATATGGTTTAGTTATGATAAGGGATTCCTATAGATCTTGGCTCTCACACGGTTGAGGATTGTTGTTGTTGATGATATCAAGAAATCTTGACAAATGACCATGAGCTCATGGTTTTCTAGATACATATTGCTATCTCTTTGATGGATATACAGTATGTTGGATACATGGATGATTACTTAAGTTGCATATTGATAAATATTGTTGGTTGGCCAAGAGAATGGTGTTATTGCAGGTCGCATGAAGACATAGCTATTTGAAGACATGGATATTCAAAGACATGGCTTACTTAGACACATAATGATGATGAGTTATTACCTTATGATGATAGTTCTTGATGATGATGACTATGGTGTTTCTCACATATGATATGATGTGAATTACTTTGTGTTACTACCTAGAGATATCACATATACTTAGTTGATTCATGGAAGGTTATGATAAGGCTCCTTCTACTAAGGAAACGAAGCAAGTTGATCTTAATGATATCAAGAGCATGAGTGGATATCTATATACGACATACTTAGTCATAAGTTGATGATATTTACTTTGTCATATCTTCAGAACTGATGATGGACTTATACAGGTCTGGATGATGTTAACAGATGCTTATGGTGCAGATCATACATGGTTGTTGATGACTATCATGGTCTTGTTTAGATATTTGGTCTCTGTTATAAATGTCATGCATATCATTTGATGTAAAGGTCATATAAAGACCCATGATGTAATAATTTTTCTTTGTCTGTCGTAGTCTTTTGATGAGTCAAAATTGGTATATCCCCACTTGGTTGGGAGATTGATGTATGTACGAGTCATTGGTGATAAGAAGGTCAAAGTCACTTAGTTGAGTTATAGAGTCATGTTATTATTTTTGAAAATATTTGCAGACTTTGCATGTGCTTAGGGGGAGCATGATCAATGTTTATATTTAGCTGTTCAGAAATGACAGTCTTCTTTTTGGTTAGCCCTTTTCCCTTGATGTCAAAGGGGGAGATTATTTTGGTGTTGCTTGCGGTAATAAAAACCAACATGGTTGCCATCAAGTCCAAAGGGGAGATTGTTGCCATTATGATGCATGTGTTGTACTTGATGGAAACCCACTTGTAGCAGAACAACTCACTTGTATATGGTAACTAGATGAATTTATAGAAGAGATATTAGATGTGACAGAATGCAAAACAACAGTGTTTATAGATGTGATGAAATGCAAGATAGTTTCAAGGAATCAGTTCATAAAGTAACTCACTCAGATTGAAGATCACGGTATAACAGGTGAACAACAAAGAATTACAAATCAATCTTCACAGAATGAAGAAAGAGAGGTATAGGCAGGTTCACCTTGACCAAGCTGCGTATACATGAAGTTTCACCATATACAAGTCACGTATGCATACACACGCTCTTTCATTTAAGGAAAACCGTGTATACCTTGGAAAACTAAGTTTTTGGTCCGAAGTATTTGGTCCATGGTATTTTGATCCATGGTATTGGTCCAAGGTATCTAGTCTGAGGTATTGACCCTAGGTATTTGGTCCAAGGTATTGGTCCTAAGTGGTCTTCGTCTATGGTATTGAGAAAGGCCTAGAACTATAAAAGGAGGAGAAGATCATTAGGCCAAGGTGTGCAAGCATCGAATATCTAATGAAGTGTGAGATCTAATTTGCAGGTTATTGGGTCGTGGTGCATTGTTGGATCTTAACCAAGGATGAACCTTAGTGGATGATGAGGGATTAGATCTAATGATGGATCAAAATCTTAAGGCATAAATTGAGCTATCATTATGTGTTTTTTCTCATGTATATTCTAGATCTAGATACTAATGCATATATTATTCTGTAAATGATATGATCTGGGTATAACTAAAGTCTGGAATAGCTGCAAAATTATGAATTAATATTTGCATATGTATATGCTGGTTGGATTTCGTAAAAGCACGTATACACGTTGGTTCGACACATCGAAGTAGCATATACCTTATGATTTTTGAAGTTACAGTTGGTTTTGGTTGTTCATGCAGAGTTGTGGGTTTTTCTTTATGTTTTAGTGACTGCATTCCTGTGACATTGTTTAGATTGATTGATTGTGATTTGCTTCAGTGAAGATGGATGAAATCTAATGATGGATCGGGATCATAATGACGTATCATTATGTGATCTCATGGGATAGATCTGATTGCTAACACATGTTTTATCCTCTATATGTGATGATCTGGGTATGTCTGAAGTCAAGAAGTGCAGCGAAGCTATAAGTAAGTATTTGCAGATCTATATGCTAGTTCTCTTTGATGAAGTTGCGTATACACTCTGATGGATGGTTTTGAGGTTACAGTTGGTTTTGAATGATGATGCAGTGTTCTGGGTTCAGATCTATGTACTTGTTACAGTTATCTATCTATTACAGTAGACTTGTTGAAATTGATTAAGTATGAATGAATGGTTGATTCAATTGTGTCAGAGGTTCAAAGTTTTTCAGTGATTGATTGAGGTTGGCTGATTCAAAGAGTGATGATTGAGTTTCAGTGATTGGTTAATGTAGATGTGTTTAATGATTGTAGTGCAACGGTGATTGATTTTGAGCTTCAATGTTGATAATGGGTCCAGTATGAAAATTAGATGAAATGAGGCCTTCATGTGTATTGTTGTGTACTAGGAGCATCCAGTCTGAAAATTTATGAAATGTGGTCCCTAGAGGAAGAGAGAAGGTTGAAGACTTGTGTAAGTTGGTGCCTACGTACTAGTAAACATATTGGCTAGTACAAGAGCTAGGGGGTTGTAGCTCCCTTCCAGTAGAAGCTAGAGAACGAGAGAAGGTAGTGACCTTCTGCAAGTAGAAGCCTATGTGCTAGTATGAGTGTGCACCAGTACAATGTTGTAAACATATTTTCTTATTATTAAAAGAAGACAGAGACGACACTAGCTGGTGGATTTCACCCACATTGGGTTTCCACCTTAAATCTTGGTGTTCATGTGTGTGGTTTATGTGTGATGGTTCTTTTTATTATTAACTACACATGGTTACTGTTTAGTGTTTAATAAAGTACTGATGCACAGATTAAATATCAACATATGATGAATTAACTGAATCATTATTTTGTTGGATATACACTTGTTTCCTTCAACACAATTGCGTGTACTCATGGGTTATCTCCATTGGAGTAGCATATATGAATTTGAGAATGAAAAAAAAAAACATATTGACTTGACTAATACTGATTCACCCCCCACCACCCCTCAATATTATTTCCAACATTTGGTATTTTCTAAACTCAAGATTAGTCGCATTTGACTTCCTAGCATTTCTTTTAATTTCATTTTTTTTGTGTTTATATTGCTATCCTTGAAGTTGATGATCTGATGCGTGTGTAATAGGAAGTGTTAACTACTAAGCACTATCAAAGGTGATATTGATGAATTACTAACTTTAAATGTCCCTACTTGACACTTTAGTATTACATGATCATGCAAAGAAATTATTGATAAATATTAAAGGGAACATGATTAACGTGCAGTGTTTCTTGGTTTGTCATATAATTACTGCATTTTGGCCCCCAATAATATATTTGAGGCTACTTTTTGGCTGTTACTTGTGGAACTTCCCTTTTGCTCCAAAAAAAATCAAGGATAAATGTCCATTGCATTGGCATTGGACATCATCAAAGAGGAATTCACCAAAAGCATTAGAGTACATGGGAGCAATTGGTACAATGAGCGGATAACCGCTAGAGAAACATTGAGGTACCATAATTTCTTGTGTATTTAGATTCACTCAAAATTAACTAGTCACAAAAGTTACCTTTTTTTTCAAATAGTTTCATGTATAAAGAAATACTAAAAACACAATTTTAGACTAATTATTCAAATTACTAATTATCTGATAGTCATAATTTATAATTAAATAGTATAATATGATTAATATTATAGGACACAACTATAGGGTCTAACTGTGAGGGGCACTATGACAATATATGTACACTTCTCATTGTATTAGATAATCATCTCTCAGAGTGTGATATCCATCTAATGAAATGTACTCCCAGGGGCCATTTTGGGATTGAAATTTTTTCTTTCAGTTGACAAGTGGTGATATATTTTCTTAGGCCTTAGTGTTTTTCTTCCCTAAGGTTTTGACGCTACTCATAGTTAGCACCTTCATTCAACCAAGTGAGGTACTCTTATTGGAAAGTTGAATCATTTTGTCTCCACAATCCAATATGATGTTGGATCAATCTCATGATCCTAAAAACATAGGTCATAATAGCGAGGAACTTTTACTGTGGGAAAACAAATATCCAAATTTAAGGAACATGACTCTTTTAGAACAAGAAATAAGCATATTTTTTACATTGATCTTTTTTTTCCATTTGTTTTCACAAGTTATCTATTTCGTGATATTTTTAACATGTAACTTAGTTGGTCTAATTATGCCTAAGGTTTTGTTGAAGGTTGAATACTAATTTCCTAAGGTGTTATTTTCTATGGTGACGTTTTATTTTCTTTGTTTATATAGGTCATCTAGCCACATAGTGGCCACTATCAAATGTTGAAGTATATCTCATATAAATATTTTATAGTCTACTTTATTTTATATTCAAGTATTCATCATCTTTCATGTCTTACACTCTACATTTTATCTTCTTTCATTTTCACGAGAGGAACTCAATATTGATGGTAAGAAGCAACAATTGAAGAAAGAGGAGGACAATAACACTGGAGCAAAAAATGCAAAATGAGAGAGAGAAGAGAATCTGTCTAGTGATACCCTTAGAGCCAATATCTTGCATAAGACACACTCATAGAGACTGATGGTCAAGCCTTCAGAGTTGGTGAATTCACTAGCAATGTCTTGGCAACACAGTGATAATGTTTTGAACTGATGAAACAATATTTCATGTGTAAATTGTAGTCCAATTGATATTAAGTTGGAAACTCATATTATAATACTTGATATTTTATATAGTAAAATTTATATGGTTGAAATTGTCTTTATTTGCACTTGATATTATTTAGTCTTGTAATTAACATATTTAACATTGCGTTATCATATTAGATAAACATGCAGATTGTATGGCATTTTTTTAAAATTTAGTTGCAAAATAATACTAATTAATTTATATTGATTAATAATGAACACATAAAATCAATCTAAAACTACTAAATTAGTAGTTTATATTAATTAATGATGAAAATGAATAAAATGAATATATGACTAAATTAGTGGTTTATAATGATTATGAATGAAATTAAATGAAATGAATAGAAACTACTAAATCAGTCATTTATATAATGAATACAAAAATACCAAAAAAAGATAAATGTCTACTACAAATGATAATTTTTTTATTAAAATGATGACTAAATTTTGCATATATACGAATATTAGTAGCTAATTTACAATATCTTATAACACGACTAAAATTTAGTCATATTTCTTTGGTCATTAATTGCTTTCAAATGATGACTAGAATTTGCATATATATGACTATTAGTAGCTAATTTACAATATCCTATAACACGACCAACATTTTGGTCATATTTATTTGGTCATTAATTGGTTTTCTCAAGTATTCATATAGTAATATATTTTGTTGTATATTTAGTCATTAATTGCGACAATTAATGAATAAACCAATGAAAAATTTACGACCAAATTTATGACTAAATATACTACTAGATGGTAAAATTTTGGAAACCAATTAATAAGCTAAAAATGACTAAAAGTTGGTCGCATTATAAGATACTGTAAATTAGCTACTATTGGTCACCGACTGAAAAATAGTTGTTTATATACAAATTCTAGTTGTTTTTTTAATAACTAATTAGTCATTTTGTACTAGTGTTATACTATAGTATAAATTAAAAATTATGTATTTGATATAATTATGTATTATAAATTATTATAATATTTAATTATATTTAGATAGGCAATATTTTAAATTTCACAAATTATTTTGAATTATCATTTATAATATAATATTATAAAATATAGTGTTTTTATATAATAGAGTTATATATATATATATATATATATATATATATATATATATATATATATATATATATTGATTATTTTTAATTACATAGATACGTGTTTATTTTGGAATATGATTTATAACATAATATTAGATTATTTTACTATAGTATAAACCAAGAGTTACATTTTTATTTGCACACACACACACACACACACATATATGAATAGGATGATGATGATGATGATGATGTTTAACGTCCACAAAGACCAATATCGCAAAGGAGGAAGATTCGAGGCATTTTTAATTTGTGAATGTTGTGAGTCTACACCAAGACCCCAAATCAGAGTCATATTTTCATTTATAACAAGATAAATGAGAGTTATATTAAAGACATATTACAATATTATAATAAAATATAAAATATAAAATATTATAATAACTAATTGTTGTTTGATTATATCTAAACAGGTATTATTTTTAACTATATCGATAGATGTTTATTTTGTAATATGATTTATAATATAATATTATATTAGAATATTATATTATAGCATAAATTAAAAATTATGTATTTGATATATAATAGTTAAAATAAAAATATATTAATGATAAACAAAATATCTTATTGTTAATTATAAATAAAATATTTCAATATTCATATTAAATAACATAGTTTTATATCAAGTTTATATAAAGAAAAACAAACTAATTCAAATTTGAGTTAAGATTGATCTAGGTTGATTATATACATAGGTGTTTGTTTTAGAATACGATTTATAACATAATTTAATATTATAATATTATATGGTATTATAAACCATATTATATAAATGGGTGTTAGGAGATTTATATTAGGAAAAATATTATATATTAAAATAAAAATATATAAACTATTATAATATTTAGTTATATTAAGGTAGGAAATATTTTTAATTTCACAAATAGGTGTTTCTTTTGAAATATGATATATAATATAAGATTATAATACTATAAATTATATTATAATATATCATGTATATATATATATATATATATATATATATATATATATATATATATATATATATATATATATATATATATATATATATATAATTGTAGTTTAGATATATATTGATAGTGAGTATTTTTAATTACATAGATACATGTTTATTTTGGAATATGATTTATAACATAATATTAGAATATACTCTAGCATAAATCAAGAGTTACTTTTTTATTCACACGCACACACACAAACAAACACACACACACACACACACACATATGATGATGATGATGATGATGGTTAACATCCACAAAGACCAATATTGTTTATCATACCTAAGAAAGAAAGTGATTAATTGAAGACCTTTAATAGTTGATTTCTATGATAAAAAATAAGGGGGAGAAACATTCTGAGGTCATTGTAGTATTGTTGAATTAATAGGTCAATCTGGTTACTAGTGTGGATGATGTTTGGAAAAGGAGAAGGATGTGAGTAAGGGTCAAACAATCCTGGAGAAAGTATTTTCATCTTAAACTCTCTTATTATCACAAAGGAGGAAGATTCTTTTGCCCTAAGGTGTTTTTTTAATAGACCAATGCCCGGTGTCACTCTAAAGCTCATGAGAATTAGTTCTTATCTTATCAATGTTCATTTTCTTCTTTGCACTCCTCAAGACAAGAATAAAATTATATTCATCAAGTGTGGGGCTGATCAACTCTTTATAATATCTTATTTTGCTTTTCCCCTCTAACTCCTTATCATCTCGTAACTTATCCTTGAATTTAGAAATATTAATGTTTTTAATATTATCCAACGTCACTTGAGCTAGACGAGGGTGAATCATAGAGGCAAAAAAGGCCTTCAGGAAAAATCCAAGAGAAACATTGAATGTAATACGATTTGCCTCAAGAATAACCGATATAGGAGGGAAGTAAAGCACCCATCTCAGGCAAGTCAGTTTCAACAAGATCCCATTGTTGCTAACAAGATAAATGTATAGCAACAAGTGACAACACAACCCAGGTTTTAGTGCTAAGAACCACTGAAGTGGTGGACCTATGGTGGGGACTACAAAAGAAGAGATTACCCACATCAGCAAAAGGTTGGACCAAATATATACAACGCTCAAGAGGAAAGCACAGTGGGTGAAGTAGCTCAAATTATTCCTAGAGTTTATGTAGCATTGGTAAATCGTCTAACAGATCACCAGGAATCCTTCATTGGGATTGAGGATAAGCTACAACAAAAACTCATTTCCATTTTGATTGATCCAGGTTCTAATTATAGTAATATTAGTCCAAAAATTGTGGATAAGTGTGGATTAGGAAAGGAATTGCACCAAGAAACTTGGCTAGTTCAATTAGCAATAGGAACAAGGAGAAGAATCATCCATTGGATAAGTTCATGTGCAATGGAGCTCAGTGTCATGGCCATGATATCCCACTTGAATGTGTTACCATTGGGTGGGTATGACTTATTATTGGGCATGGATTGGGTGTACCTACAATAGACCAAGGTGGGTTGCTACGAAAAAGAAATAGATTGCTTGGATGAGGAAGGAATAAAAAGGGTGATGCAAGGAAAGAGGAAAGCCATATCAGTGAGGCTAATCGTTGCTACTTAAGCCAAATGTAATAGTGGGAAAAGATGCATGTTGTTTGTAGTACAATTTTTCCAGAGGGAATAAGCTGGTATAAGATTAATGATAAGGAGGCAGAACTACTTCCAAAGTACCTTGTTGCAAAACAATATGCATATGTTTTTCCATTGGAAGTTCATGGCTTTCCTCCTCACAGAGAGATATATTTCTCTATTGAATTGGGGCCAGGAGCAGCACCAACATCCAATGCTCCAGATAGATTGAGCAAGCCACAATTGGTTGAGCTCAAATTACAATTAATGGAGATGCTCAATAAGTATCACAGAAGGCCAAGTGTGTCTCCTTAGGTTGCTCCAATATTATTTATAAAGAAGAAAGGGAGAACCCTTCGATTGTACATTGGCTATAGACAGTTGAGTAAATTAACCATTAAAAATAGGTACCCGTTACCAAGGATTGGTGATCCCTTTGACTAATTAAGAGGAGCAACAATTTTCTCCAAAATTGACTTAAGGCCAAGCTACGATCAAGTAAGAGTTAAGGAGGAAGATATCCATAAAACTACCTTCAAAACAATATATGGGAACTAACATAGTTACTGATTAAAGGATAAAAATGGTGATTCAAAATACACCTTTTTTTTAAGCATATTTTTGCTACTTTAAATTTTTTTATGTATAAAGTATGAACAATTTTCTTAAATGTTAGTCAATTTTTTATGTATCAAGTGTGAACATTTTTTTTGTTAGTCATTTTCATCTTAATTTTGAAAATGTTGATTAGCATCAACCCTTTTTGTTTAGAGGGCTTAGTTTTTACACTTTAAATTTTCTAATGAATTAAGTGTCGATAATTTTTTTTTTTTAATGTTGATGATTTTCATGTTAGTAATAAAAAATTAAAATTAAAATTAAAAAAAAAAAACATGACAAAAAAATCAAATACAAAAAAATATATATAAAAAAAACAAAAACAAAAACCAAAATTAACTTGTAAAGATAAAAATAAATAAATAAATAAATAAATAAAATAAATTAAAATAAAAAATAAATAAGTAAAATAAAAAAAATTAACAGAGAAAAGACAAAAATAAATAAATAAATATCAAAAAATAAATTAAAAGATGTTTTTTTTTTTTAAATATATATAATTTAAAGAAAAACAAATTAAACCAAAAAAGGAAGAAAAAATCTAACAACATTTTTTTAAGTTTTAAAAAAAAAATCAAAACAAAACAAAAACAAAAAAACTAAAAACTTATTAGAAAGAAAAATTAAACTAATTACCAAAAACAATTAAACAATAGTTTAATTGAATAATTTAAATAAACAAAATTAAAAATAAAATAAAAAAAATTTAGGAATTATTTTTTTAAATTTAAAAAAAAAAAAATAACAAAAATTATAAAAGTAATCATTTAAAAAAAATTCAAAACAATTAAAATAATAAATAAATTAAATTATACAAAAAAAAACAAATAAATAAAATTATAAATTATTTAAATTGAAAAAAAAAAAAAAAACAAAACAAAAAAATATTAATAAAGTAACCTCCCCCACCCCTCGCTCTTCCCTGCACCACCACCTTCCTCTCCACCCCAACCCCACTCCTCCCCTCTCCCCTACCCCTCTTTCCCTCCCCACCCCAGCTCCTCCCCCCCAGCCCTCCACTCTCACCTTCCCCTCCCTCTTCCTTCCCACGACCCTCGCCCCCTGTCCCTCACCCCCCTCCCCTCCCCACTCACCACTCCCCACCCACCCGAGATGCCAGCCATCGGCTAGGAGGGGAGCGTCAAGTGGAGAAGGGAGGGGAGTGAGGGACAAAGGGGGTGGGGGTCGAGGGAGGCGGGATGGAGGGGTAGGGGCGAGGGGAGGGCTGGGGAGGGAGGGGGTTGGGCGAGGAGGTGAGGAATGGGAGGTGAGAAGCGATGAGGGGGGCTAGGCTAGGGTGGAGTGGGGGAGAGGGAGTGATGGGGTGGGAAGCGAGAGGGAGGCAGTGGGGTGGGGCGAAGCGAGGGGGGAGGGTGGGATTTTTTATTAATATTTCTTTTATTAATTGTATTTTTTTTTTAATTTAAATATTTTTTAATTTTAATTATAATTTTTTTTTTAATTGTTTCATAATTTTACTTCGATTTTTTTAAATAAAAAAATAAATTTTAATATTTTTAATTTATTTTTTTTAATTTAATTTTAAATTTCCTTTTTTAATTGTTTTGATTTTATTTTTTTAATTTTAATTTTATTTTTTAATTTTCTTTTATTTAATTTTATTTTTTGGTAATTATTTAAAAAAATTAAATGATGTTTTTTATTTTTTATTTATTTTTTATTTTTTTTATTTTTTTTAATTTTTTTTTTTAAATTACATATCTATTTTGATTTTATTTTTTTACAAGTTAGTTCTCATTTTTATTTTTACTTATGATATTTAATTTATTTTTTGTCCTGAATCGTCCCCTTGCCACCCTTCGCTGGTTGGGCCTCCGGGTGGCCGGGGAAATTAAATTTTCATTTTAAGTTTCTAATCTTTTTTAATGTTGTGTTTTCTTTTTGTAATTTGTTTTTAATTTTTCTTATTTTTATTTTTTATTTTTAGTTTTTTTATTTGTTTTTTATCTTATTTTACTCTCTTTTTTTTAATATTACATTATATCGTTATTTTTTTTTCATTTTATAGTTTGTCTTATGTCATTATTATATATATTTTATACTTAAATTTTTTTGTCATGTTTTTTTATGTTTTATTACTTGTTATTATTTTTTATTTTTATTTTTTTTCAATATTTGAATTTGTGTTTTCATATATATATATATATATATATATATATATATATATATATATTTTATTTTATTTTGTAGGGTCCATGTCGATGCTTGTCTAGCAACCCAATCCCATTATGTGCAATTTGATGGTTGATTTTAAATTTTTCATTATAAAGAATTGAGTCTACCCCACAATGTGTTAATTTCATTGTTGGTCTTTAATTTTTCTTTACAATGAGTTGAGCTCACTTACACTGTATGTCAATTTGGTAGTTGATTTTTAAAAAAATTGGAATGTATCAAGTTGTCTTAGACTAAGATTTTAAAATCGCTATACATTTAGCATTTTAAAAAAAATACTCTTGGTATAATAACTCTTTCATTTAGGTGTTCGTTTTTAAAGTTTTTTAGTCATAAAATTTTTCCATAATGTCATGTTTGAAATATTTTGAAAACTTAAGATTGTTTTCTAGTCATGATCTTTGGTTCTAATTCCATGGTTGAAAATTTATCAAGATTTTAATGTTTTTCTAAGTTGTGAAATTTTATCTTTAATTTTATGGTTGACAACAATTGTAAATATTTTTTCTTAACACCATGCTTGAAAATTGTTGGAATTTTAAGGTTTTTGAAAAAATTAATATTTTAAATTTAATGCCATGCTTAAAAATCATTTGGAATTTTAAGGCTTTTCAAACACGTGACATTTTATCGTTAATGTCATGCTTGAAAACCATTGGAAATTTAAAGTTTTTTAGAGTCATGATATTCTATTTGTAATGTCATTATTAAAAAATGTTGAAAATGTACCCTGAAAAAAAGACGTTATTCTGGCATCAACACTTTTCTATTTATAGGTGTTTTTCGCACCAAACAAAATGGCTTTTATTGTTTTTTACTGTTATTTTTAAAAACAATGAGAATTTACTCTGAAAAAAAAAAGAAAAAAAAAAAGTTGATGCAGAATCAACGCTTTTTATTTTTGGGTTGTTTTTTCATGTTTTTTGGTATTTTTGGGCTCGATTACTCATTTTTAGGTAATAGTTCTCGTTTGATCAGTAACTATGTTAACTGTGAGTTTGTAGTGGTACCCTTCAAACTCACCAACACCCTGGCCATGTTCATGTGCCTAATGAACAAAGTATTGCATCCATACTTGGATAAGTTTGTCATAGTATTTGTTGACGACATTTTAATCTATTCAAAAATAGGAGAAGAACATGAAAATAATTTGGCTGCGGCATTACAACTATTGTGATAACATAAGATTTATTCAAATCTCATCAAGTGTGACTTCTTCCAATTATAGATAAACTATCTAGGGCACATCATCTCTAAGGAAGGTGTATTGGCTGACCTTGAAAAGATTAAAGCCATAAGGTAGTGGCCAAATCTAAAGATTGGTAGGATATTATAGGAGTTATATTCAAATTTTCTCTAGAACTAGTCATCCCATTGCAACATGGTATAGGAAAGGGAAAATATTTGAATGGAGTGCATAATGTGCGGAGAGCTTTGAGCAGTTGAAACAATTTCTCACCAGTGTGCCAGTGCTAAGAATTGCAGTTCCGAATAAGGATTTCTAGGTATGTACAAATGCATACAGAGTGGGACTTGGTGGAGTCTTAATGCAGCAAGGGAAAGTAGTATGTTATCAATCTAGAAAGTTGAATATACATGAGGAAAAATGTGTGACACATAATTTAGAATTTTCCACTCTAGTTCGTGCTTTAGAAATGTGAAGGAACTACCTCCTTAGCAAGAAGTTCACACTCATGTCAGACCATAATGGAATATTTGGAGAGGTGACATTGAATGTTGGGAGGGAAGATGGTTGTCCATGCTCAACAAGTTTAACTTTAATATTAAGCACATAAAAGGACAGGAAAAAAGGTTGTTGATGCCTTGACCAGGAGAATCCAAGTAAATCACTTGGCAGTGGTAAGTTGGTATGAAATATATATGGATGAAAGAATCAAAATCGATGGGCACCTAGATGAAAAGTACCAGCAACTGAAAGAAACGTTGCAACAAAGAGGTGAGGATGAAGGATCTCATCTTAGTGAAGATGGCTTAGTCAGGTTTAAAGCCAGAATTTATGTGCCTAATAGTGAAGAAATAAAGACTATAATAATGATAGAATTCCATTTTAAGGCTTACATAGTCCACTCATGGTATTAAAAGACCCTCAAAACCATCAAAAAGAATTATCTCTAGCTAAATCTAAATAAATAAGTCGCAGATTTCATAGCAAGATGCATGGAATTCTAGTAGGTAAAGGTTGAATGTAAATGGTCGACAAGATTGTTGTTGCCTATCCCTACTCAATAATGGGAGTAGGATGTAGTCTCTATGTAGTTCATCATAGGATTTCCTAAAATATCTAAGCAACATGATGCAATCGTGGCAGTGGTGAAGAAACTGAGCAACATAGCTCATTTTTTGTATGTCAAATCCAGCAATTCCACTAGTGATATAGTACAAATGTGCATAAATGATATTATAAGGATACATGGCATTCCCAAGAATATTGTGTCAAATAGAGATGCCTAATTTACTTCTAGGTTTTGGAAAGAATTTTTTGCAGGATTGAGACCGGAATTAGCATTCAGTACAACCTATCATCCACAAAAATATGGGCAAAGAAAGAGTGTTAATTGGACATTTTAGGAGATGTTAATGATATATGTCATGCATAAACCTAAGAAATGGGAATAATATCTTACACTTTTGGAATTTGGATACAATAATGGACACCAAGAGTCCATAAGATGAGGACCTTTGAGAAATTGTATGGCAGACAATATAATAGTACTATCAGCTAGAGTGAGCCCAATTAACAGGGTGCACGTAGGACCTGGTATGCTTAAGAATATGGAACAAAAAGCTTAGATCATAAAGAAAAATATAAAAGTGGCACAAGATAGACAGAAAAGCTATGTGAATAAGCATAGGGTGCAGAAGGATTTCCATGTGGGGGAAAATGTTTACCTGAGAATTAAACACAAGAAAAGTTCCCCAAAAATGGAGACATGTGCCAAGTTTGCACCATGGTATTGTGGGCCATTTGAAATTATTGAGGGGATTCACTAGTACAAAATGGCTATTTAGTAAAAAAAAGACTAATAATTGCATATAAATGACCATTTTTCAGTCTATGACCAATAGTGGCTAATTTAATGTGTCATATAACACAACCAACATTTAGTCATATTTAACTTAGTGATTAACTAGCTGTCTCAATTTTTATTGTCTAGTAGTATATTTAGTCATAAATTTGGTCATTAATTTAGTCATTAATTTCCATGACTAATGACCAAATACACAAATAAATATACTACTACATGATCACCTGAGAAAACCAATTAAAGACCAAATAAATATGGCTAAAGTGTTGGTCGCGTTATAAGATACTATAATTAGATACTAATAGTCATACATATGCAAATTTTAGTCATCATTTGAAACCAATTAATGACCAATTAAATATGAATAAATTTCAGTTGTGTTATAAGATACTGTAAATTAGCTACTAATAGTCGTATATATGTAAACTTTAACCATATTTTGTAATGAAAATTTTATCATTTACAGTGATCACTTTTTTGTTTCATTTTATTTTATGTTATTTTAGTTTCATATTCATTATATAAACAATTGATTTAATATTCGATATTCATTTCATTTACTTTCATTAATAATAACTATAAATGTTGAATTTAGTCGTTGTATATATATTTTATTTGTGCTAATCATTAATCAATATAAATTAATAATTTAGAAGTTTTACATTGATTTTATGTGTTCATTGTTAATCAACATAAACTAATTAGTATGATTTTGTGACTAAATAAAAAAATTGACATACAATGTTCATGTTCATCTAATACGAAAATTGCAAAGTTGCATATGTTAATTACAATACTAAATAATATCAAGTATAACTATAAATAATTTCAACCACATAAATTATATTATGTAAAATGTTAAGTATTACAATATGAGTTTCCCACTTAACATTGGTTGGAGTACATATGAAATATTGTTTCATCATATTAAAACATTATCATTATGTTTCTAAGGCGTTTTAGGTGAATTCACCAGCACTAAAGACTTTACCATCCATCTATATGTGTGTGTCTTAGGGAATATTGGCTTTAAGGGTATCACTATATTGTTTATCTTCTCTCTCTCTTTTTACATTTGTCGCTCTAATGTTATTGTACTCCTCTTTCGTCAATTCTTACTTCTTACTTTCAATACTGAGTTATGCTTTTGAAAATGAAAGAAGATATAATGCAAGTATAAGACATGAAAGGTAATGAAAGCTAGAATATAAGCTAAAGTATATTATAAAGGAATTGTACGACATATAACCTAAAATCAACAATGTCAATGCCATTTTACACCAGAAAAGTAAGAAGCTCGAATAAGTTCTTCATTTGGGAAATAGTGGTCACTATATGTCCACATGACCTGTATAGACAAAGAAAATAAAACATCACCATATAAAATAACACCTTAGGAACTTAGTATTTGAACTTAAAGAAAGGCTTAGGCACAATCATTTCAACTAAGTTACATGCTAAAAATCTCAAGTTGTAAATAACTTGTGAAAATAAACTAAAATAAAAATACAACATATAATAAATAATGTATGATAGTTGGCCGACAAATTTCATCATTGAAGGAAAAATTTCTCTGAGGAGGCGCTTGATTAGGAACTAACTCAAGTTGGTTGGTGTTTCATTGAGTATGTTTGAAAAGAAAAATATTTTGATTCAGATAATGACATTCCTATGGTTGGTAATTATTATTTCATGCAGTAGTTGGATGTAGAGAATGGTGAGCCATTCCCTTCAATAATGATGTTGATTTTTTATTTGATTTTTTCTTAGATAAGTTATCTTAAGACTTAGATCTATATCTAGATCGTATAGTAAATAAGTTTTACATTCATGCAACACTCTTCCTTTCGACATCAAATGAATAGAAATATTGAAATGACAAAGATTCATATAATATAGGACCCTAACAAATTACAGGGAAGCAGGGACCACTAGGTTACCTCGTGAACTAGCTAGAGAGATAGCCTCAACGTCTTCTATTTCTTGGTTGGCCAAGATGGCAAAGGATGAATTGAGACTTGGCTTGGGATGCCCACCATGGTCATGATGTCCACTCCCTTGGTGAGGAAAATCACATTAGCAGGGCATGCTGAAATGGAAAGAGGTTGATGTCTAGCTACGGGAAGTGCCCCGAAAGAATATGAACCACCAAACTATCACCACAACCAGAGGAGAAATACGAGCAAGAGTTCACCAAGACTAGAGAGTGAAGAAGAGCATCCCCCACATACAACCACATATCTTGACACAAATAAAGAATGCAACCCCAATTATAGAAGTGGAAAATATTTCTATCTTTGAAGGAGAGAGGAGACCCAAGATAATAACACAATTTACCAGAGACTAGAATAATACCCACATATCTATGAAGACTAGAAAGAGAACGCACAAATGAGGGTGGAACCAGATGTTGCCCCAAGTGCAAAGAGGGCTTATAGCCATCCAAGGCGTGGTTACTATACCAAATTGCGACTATCTGAGTGCTTGGATCCCAAGCGCTGACTAGGAAACATAACCCAACCCATACCTAAAAACTACAATCATCATCTGCTATCCTCAACCAAGCATGAAAGCCTAGTGAGGTGCCATGGACCTAGACCCAGACACCTTCACTCTCTGTCTGACCCAAATTCATTGCCCCAACTACCAAACTGAAGTGGACCGCTTACCAAACTCTAAATTTAACCACATATTGTGTGAGGGAAATGATCACACAGAAGGAATGAATATAAAGACAACACATGAGGGGGAGTTAATTCTCACATGGAAGAGGAGCAGGCCCCGATGGCCTCGCACGAGACAGTTGTACGTCCACTTGATAACCCCATTAGTGGCTTATATTTTCACATTTAATTATGAGAGAAATTTATAATTTATTTATTGTTTAATATTATTTCAATATTTGCGTCAAATAAAATATTTGAATACCTATTTTATTTAATAAATTTAAATATCACTTCATATATGTATGTGTGTATGTATGTGAGTGTGCGTTGACCATAATTTTTATTTTTCAATATCTATTTTAAATAAAATAGTTTTATATCAATTACATATCTACATAGACAACATGATATTACTTTCTAATTCGTAATATGTTGTATCTGTATACTTTATTTAGTTTGTAATATAGAATTGATATCTGGTATTTAAAAAATATTATGTAAAATATTTCAATATATAACCTATAACAAATATATATTTCAAATATATAACATATATTACAATATTAAACAATTGCAAGTCAAAAATAATATTTTTGAAACTATGAGTTATATATCTCTCCTTCATTATGAGAATTTATACTATTTTTTAGTCTCACTTGACATTCTTCCTAGTAGACACCCTATTTAAATATAAAACCATAACCATAATGAAATATTCAGGTTATGTGGAGAAAACACAAATAAACATTTAAATAATTAATAAATAACAAATAAACATCCAAACAATTGATAAATCCCTCATCAACGTGGCTCGGGCATATTATAAACACAAAATCATCCAATTGGTCTAAGATTATTATAATCACACAAAAACAAATTTAACAAATGAGTCATCAAAATGGCCAAGGCATATAATAATTAAATCCCTCCAAAGTTATTTCATTGTCTTACTAGCTTCCAATAAAACATAAATAGTAACCGAGTCTGGATTTAAAAACAACACCACCAAAACATAAATATAGAACAAAATATATGAATATCATCTTTATCCCTCTTTGGTTCACCACCATCTGCAACATCACCAACACGGCTCCCATACTGGCCCTCCCTGAGCCCTAAGAACACACACCCACCTTTGATTTTACTATCCATTGCAAACTATTAGATTAAATTATAGTGTAACTGAATTTATTTCAAACATTTTTTTTTTTTTTTTTTATCTAAAACATTTCAAATTGGATTCTTTATATTTACCGAATGACATTGTTGTTTCCTGTGGGGTTTAGAAGCACAATCATTGTATATGGTTGTTAGAGGTGTCATTGCCTCTAGATTTCTAGAGGCACGAGCAACATTTATGGCTATTATAGGAGAAAGGAGGAGGATGAAAATTAAAATTCCCAACACTAATACGAGCTTGGAAGCAGCCATTGATATCAGCCCCAAAAACCATAAGATGAGACAATGAAGAGAAGTAGTGGAGGTGAAAGTATAAATAGAGGTAGGGTTGCAGTTGTATGAATTAGAGGCGTTTGTTTTAGAATATTAGTTATAACCTAATATAATATTAAGATATTTTATTATATTAAAAATTATATTATATAAACTTTTAATTTTAGTAGTTGGAAGATGTTCCATATTAGTCATTTTGGATTGCCGGCATTTCGAGTCTACACCAAGACCCTGAATGAGAGTGAAATTTTCATTTATGACAAGGTAAATGAGAGTTATATTAAAAAAAATTATATTCTTAAAATAAAAGATAAAATATAAAGTATTATAATAATTAATTATGGTTTAATTATATTGAAATACGTAGTATTTTTAATTATATAGGTAGATGTTTTTTTTGGAATATGATTTATAATATAGTATATTAGAATATTAGAATATTATAGTATAGTATTAATTAAAAATTATATTTGCATTTACCAAAATGTAAATGATAGTTATCTATATATATATATATATATATATAGATATGGAGAAAATGGCATGTAAAAATGTGTTAGGTCTCTATAATACTAGTGATTACCCCATTACTATTGTAGTTGTATCCCTTATTAATATTGTTGTGACCCTATTGTCCCCATATTGTTATTACTATGCCCCATAGAATCTCTCTATTATTATTTTTGTGGCTTTATATTATTATTGTTAGGTCGGTTGGGTTATATTGTGACTCCTTAGACTCCTATATACAGAGATGAGGTTTTGTCATTTGAATCATCCAATAATTGTTCATTTCTGTAATGTAAAGGAGGTTAACGCCTCGAAGAGGCTGAATTCTAAGGTGTTGATCTATCTTTTATGTCTTTTTGTGAGCTGGTTTCATAACATTTGGTATCAGAGCTTTGGATTCTAGGGTTTCGCTGCTCCAAATAAGTCATCGTGGAATTTTCACTATAACTTTTTTTCTGTGACGTTTCAGAAGCTAAAAAAAAACCCATTTGAGATGAAATTGCACTAAACCTCGGGTCCGAATTTTAGAGCTTTTTTTGCTATATTTGCAGAGATATGATCTGAGGAAGTTTGTCTTTTGCAGACTCCTGAATTACATTTCAAACAGGTGACCTGGGGAAAATCGTCATAACTTTCTCTTTGAGCATCAGTTTGAAATTTCATAAGAAGGTATAGAAATAAGATAGAATGTAGTTTCTTGTATATATTTTTTAGAGCCAAAGGTCGAAATAGTGACTCGTGGCATGTCGTACAAGTTTGTTCTACTGAACTAGTCTATAATCAGGTCATTGTGGGAGATTTTGCATAACTCTTCCCTGGAGAATCCAATTTGGATTAGACTGGTGGAATTGGAAAGAGGACGCAGAGGGCTACTAAAATTCACAATTTCATAACTAGATGATCCAAAATTATAGAGATACATCAAATTCAATATCCAGCTCCTACAAAGTGAAAAAAGGTGTGTAGTTTTTTTTAAATTTTTTCATAAGCTTGGTTGAAAAATTAGTTTGGAGGAATTCAAAGGGCATAGTAAATCATTATTATCGATAATTGATGCACTGAGGAAAGAAAACACAAACACCTAGTAAGCAACCTGAAAGCTCTAGCATGACTTATGAAGAAGAGGAAGAAATGCAACATGATATATCAAAATTACAAAACCAAGTGCAACAAGTGTCACTTGCATAAAAAGTAACAGAATCTAAGATGGATGGTTTAAAGAAAGATGTAGAAGCTAAGATGGATGGTTTAAATAAAGGCATAGAAGTTAAGATGGATTGTTTAAAGAAAGGTGTAGAAGCTAAGATGAATGACGTGGAAGCTAAGATGGACGATTTGAAGACAGGCTTGGATGATTTTAAGACAGGCATGGAAGATTTGAAGACAGATTTGAAGATAGATTTGACAAAGTTTCTACAAGAAATGCTTACTAATGGTGAAAGGTTAGTAAAGGAAACTCATGATGAGAACAAAAGAAATGTTAATCATGATTTCATAGACTCCAATGTTGGACTGAAGACCCACCATATTCCAAAAATCGATATGACGAAGTTTCATGGCAAGGATCCTGCAACATGGATATTACAGATGGAGCAATTTTTCGATCTCAATAATGTGCAAAACACACAAAAGGTACGTATTGCAACTTTATATTTGGAACGAAATTAGTTTGTATGGTATCAATGGCTTTTCTCTCGTAAACAAATTATCACTTCGGCATTTTTTACAGAAGAATTGACAGCACATTATGAGGATACAAAAAGCAACATTTTTTTTAGCCAATTGATAAGTCTCAAACAAAAGGGTTCAATAATGGAGCACATTGAGAAGTTCCAAAAATTGAACATAAGGGTAAAAATATTCCAGAGGAGCATAGGATTGATTTGTTCATAGGGACTTTAAAGGATAATATCCAACAAGATGTTCACCTTTGGGAACTTGATTCATTAGAGAAGGCATTCAGGTTAGCAAGAAAAATGGAAAGCAAAATTATGGCAACCAGGAAGCATACCACTCACAACTATAAAGATGGAAGTGTTGTTGCCCTTAGTCTTCCACAACCTATAAGGTTGACACCAAAACAATTGGAAGAAAAAAGAGCAAAAGGGCTTTGTTACAGTTGTGATAGCAAATACACTAAAGGTCATAAGTGTGCTGAAAAGAAATTATTCTACATAGATTGTGAAGAGGAAGAAGAAAAGGAGCAAGAAAGGTCAAAAGAAGAGGATATGCTCCAGGAAAAAAGACTAGATAAAGAAGAAATGAATCTGACCATATCTTGTAATGCATTGGCTAGAATTACCACTCCTCAAACCATCAACATAGAAGGACAAATCAAGAAGAAAAAGGTAATAGTGTTGATTGATTCAGGAAGTACTCACAATTTTATTCATTGTAAGATAGCAAGAGAATTGAATTGCTTCCTATATCCAGCACCAGAGTGTCAAGGGATGGTTGCAAATGGAGGAACGATAAATTGCTCTGGAAAGTGCCATAATATCAAGCTATCCATGGGATAATATGTATTGACTAGCCCAATTCTTTCCATTCCAATGGGAGGTGCTGATGTTGTACTAGGATTCCATTGGCTACAATCCTTGGTACAATAGTTTTTAGTTTTCAAGAAATTTTCATGAAATTTTCTACGGAAGGAAAGGAAGTTGAATTAAGGGGTATTGCAGGGAAACTGGGAAGGATAATCATCTCTAACGATATGACAAAGCTTCTAAAAAAGAAACAAAGAGGTGTAATTGCACAATTATGTTGCTAGATGTTTCCATATCAGAATCATTTGTTTCTCCAGATCTCCAAAAAGTCTTGGACGATCATTCCAAAGTATTTGAGACTCCCAAAGGTCTCCCACCTATTCATGATCATGATCATGCTATTCATTTGATTCCAGGAAGTGTTCCTCCAAACATCAGGTCGTACAGATATCCCTATGCCCAAAAGAGTGAAATTGAATGTATGGTTGCAGAAATGCTAGAGGATGGTATAATTCAACCTAGTCAAAGTTCTTTCTCTGCTCCAGTAGTATTGGTGCACAAGAAGGATGGATCATGGTGCATGTGTCCAGATTATAGGGAGCTCAACAAGCTCACTATTAAAGATAAGTTTCCCATTCCGGTCATTGATGAATTACTGGATGAATTTCATGGATCAATTTACTTCACCATGTCGGCTCTTTGTTCAGGATATCATCAAATCAAAATGAAGACTGAAGACATTCCGAAAACAACATTTAGAACTCATGAGGGTCATTATGAATTTTTGGTCATGCATTTTGGCCTTACCAATGCACCTTCTACATTTCAAGGTTTGATGAATTCCATTTTCAAACCCTTCCTTAGAAAATTTGTGTTAGTATTTTTTATGATATACTAATCTACAGCAAGTCTTGGAAGGATCATGTTGAACATGTTGACAGGGTGCTACAACTATTGGAGGAGAAACAATTATATGCAAAAAGATCCAAATGTTTCTTTCGAGTACAAGAGGTGGAATATCTGGGTCATATTGTGTCTCATGAAGGAGTTAAGGTAGACCCTAGCAAAATTAAATCCATTAAGGAATGGAAAATCCCCACATCCATAAAGCATCTGCGAGGATTTCTTAGGTTGATATGGTATTATCGCAAGTTTGTTAAGAATTATGGGAGAATAGGAGCACCTCTAACAACATTATTGAAGAAAGATGCATTTTCATGGACTCCAGAAGCAACAAAGACCTTTGAACATCTTAAAGAGACAATGTGCCAAGCACCGGTCTTAGCTACACCGGACTTCACAAAAACCTTTATTATGGAATGTGATGCTTCAGGAAATGGAATTGGTGTTGTTTTAATGCAAGAGGAAATACCCATTGCTTTTGAAAGTCGTCCAATCAAGGGAAAGTTTTTGCACAAAGCTATTTATGAGAAGGAAATGTTGGCAATATTACATTCACTTAGGAAATAGCGACCCTACCTAATGGGAAGACACTTCAAGGTAAAAACGGATCATGATAGCCTTAAATACTTTTTAGAACAAAGATTATCCTCTGAAGAGCAACAAAAGTGGGTCACAAAGATGTTGGGTTATGACTTTGAAATCATCTACAAAAAAGGGAAGCAAAATGTGGTGGCAGATGCACTCTCAAGTAAGGATGAGGATGTGGAAGCATTGTTGTGTGCCATTTATATTATCCAACCAGATTGGATAAACGAAGCAAGGGAGGAATGGAAGAATGATGAGAAGTTTGGGCACTTATTCGAAAGTTACAACACGATTCCAATACATCTGATTCATTTAATTGGCAAAATGATTTTTTATGGTACAAAGATCGCTTATATCTCTGTAATAATTCCCAACTCAAACAAAATATTCTTATGGAATTGCACACTTCTCCCTTAGGAGGGCACTCGGGATTTTTAAAAACTTACCACAGGGTTAAGAAGGAATTTTTTTGGGATGGCCTTAAATCGGATATACAAAAGTTTTTGGCGAAATGTTTGGTTTTCCAACAAAATAAAGTTGAAACAATTAAGACCCCGGGTCTATTACAACCTTTATCCATTCCAAGCCAATGTTGGGAGGAGGCTTCAATGGATTTTATCACAGGTTTACCCAAGTCTGAGGGAAAGAGTGTAATCATGGTGGTAGTTGATAGACTTACCAAGTATGCATAGTTTTGTGCATTATCACATCCATTTAAAGCTAGTACAATTTCTACTGCATTTATGGAAACAATTCAAAAGCTACATGGAAACCCAAAGATTATTGTAAGTGACAGAGATCCCATTTTCACTCGAAATTTTTGGAAAAAATTATTCTCTTGTCTTGGTACTCAGTTAGCTCATAGCTCATCTTATCATCCTCAATCTGATGGGAAAACTGTGATAGTAAACAAATGTTTGGAAGGATATCTTCGTTGCTTTGTATCTGATAAACAGACATAATGGGTCAAATGGTTGCCTCTAGCTGAATGGTGGTATAACACTTCCTTCCATACAGCAACAAAAATGACCCCATTTATGGCACTTTATGGATATTAGCCACCATCCATCACATCATATTTAAGAGAAAATTCTAAGGTTCAAGCAGTGGAACATCACATCGAACATCAACAACAAGTCCTCTAACTCTTAAATGATAACCTCGTGTTGGCACAGAATAGAATGAAACAACAGGAAGATCAACATTGCAGCGAAAGAAGTTTTGATGTAGGTGATTGGGTATTCCTACGGCTACAACCATATAAACAAATGTCCCTCAAGCAAGCTAAGAAGGATAATAAATTATCACCAAAGTATTATGGTCCATACAAGGTGTTGCATAAGATTGGTACTATGGCATACAAATTGGAGCTTCCTGCAGCTTCTCGAGTGCACCCAGTTTTCCATGTTTCATGTTTAAAGAATGTTATAGGCGATAAGCTCCCAGTTGAAACAACATTGCCAAAACTTGACACGGAAGGAAAAATTATATTGGAACCGGAAGCAGTCACAGAAACAAGAACGCGACAGCTACGAAATCGATCAATTTCGGAGTTTCTCGTCGAGTGGAAGAACTTATCTGCTAAAGATTCCACATGGGAGGATGAGAATTTTATACAGAAGCATCCAGAACTACTCAAGCGTTGAGGACAACACTTTTTTGAAGGAGAGGGGCATGTTAGGTCCCTATAATACTAGTGATTACCCCATTACTATTGTAGTTGTATCCCTTATTAATATTATTGTGCCCCTATTGTCCCCATATTGTTATTACTGTGCCCCATAGAATCCCTCTAATGTTATTTTTGTGGCTTTATATTATTATTGTTAGGTCGGCTGGGTTATATTGTGACTCCTTAGACTCCTATATATATAAAGGAGGTTTTTTCATTTGAATCATCCAAGAATTTTTCATTTATGTAATGTAAAGGAGGTTGCCCCCTCGAAGAGGCTGAATTTTAAGGTGTTGATCTATCTTTTCTATCTTTTTGTGAGTTGGTTTCATAACAAAATGATATAATTGACCTTACATAATATGCAATTTATTATATGCTTAGTGGATATATAATAGTTAAAATAAAAATATATTAATAATAAACAAAATATATTATTGTTAATTATAAATAAAATATTTCAATTTTCACATTAAATAATATAGTTTTATAACAAATTTATATAAAGAAAAACAAACTAATTTAAATTTGAGTGAAGATTGATCTACATTCATTATATACATAGGTGTTTGTTTCATAATACTCTTTATAACATAACTTAATATAATAATATTATATGGTATTATAAACCATATTATATAAATTGGGTGAGGGAGTTATATTAGGAAAAATATTATATATTAAAATAAAAATATATAAATTATTATAATATTTAATTATATTTAGGTAGGCAATATTTTTAATTTGCACAAATAGGTGTTTATTTTTAATTATGATTTATAATATAATATTATAATATTATAAATTATATTATAATGTATAATGTATATATATAATAGAGTTATATTAGGAATATATATATATATATATATATATATATATATATATATATATATATATATATATTATAATAATTAATTGTAGTGTAATTATATTTAGATTGTGAGTATTTTTAATTACATAGATACATATTTGTTTTGGAATATGATTTATAGTATAATATTAGAATATTATACTATAGTATAAATCAAGAGTTACATTTTTATTTACACACACACACACACACACATATATATATAGATATATACATATACATATACATATACATATACATATACATATACATATACATATACATATACATATACATATACATATACATATACATATACATATATATATATATATATATATATATATATATGATGATGATGATGATGATGATGGTTAACGTCCAAAAAGACCAATATGGTTTATCAGACCTTAAGAAAGAAAGTGATTAATTGAGGATCTTTAATACTTGGTTTCTATGATAAAAAAGAAGGGACAGAAAAATTTTGAGATCATTGTAGTTTTGTTGAGTTAATATGTCAAGCAGGTTGCTAATGTGAAAGATGTTTGGAAAATGAGAATGATGTAAGGGTCACCCCAGTGTTACTCCAAAGCTCATGAGAATTAGTTCTTACCTTAGCAATGTTCATTTTCTTCTTAGCAGTCATCGAGACAAAATTATAATTCTAGTCATCAAGTGTGGGCCTGATTAACTCCTTATAATATATTAGCTTCCTTTTCCCCTCTAACTCCTTATCATCCCACAACTTATCCTTGAATTTGGAAATAATAATGTTTTTAATATTATCCTTATTATCCAATATGATATCCCCTTTTATCCCACAATGGTTGAGACATGACTAGGAATCATTATTCCAACCTCACTTGAGCTAGAGGATGGTGAGTCATAGAGACAAAAAAAATTCCTTCAAGAAAAATCCAAGAGAAATGTTGAATGGAATAAGATTTGGCGCAAGAATAACCCATATACGAGAGAAGTAAATCACCCATCTTAGGCATGAAAGTTTCAATAAAATCTCATTGTTTCTAACAAGATAAATGTGCAGCAACAAGTGACAACACAACCCAGGTTCGAAGGCCAAGAACCGCTCAAGTGTTGGACCTATGGTGGGGGCCATAAAAGAAGAGATTTCCCACATCATCAAAAGTTTATACCAAATATATACAACACTCAAGAGGCAAGCACAGTGGGTGAAGTAGCTCAGAGTATTCCTAGAGTTTATGCAGCAGCGATAAATTACCTAGTAGATCACGAGGCACGCATCATTGAGATTGAGTTTAAGATACACCAAAAATTATTTCCATTTTGATTGATCCAGGTTCCGATTATAGTTATATTAGTTTAGAACTTGTGGATAACTTTGGATTGGGAAAGGAATTGCACCAAGAACCTTGGCTAGTTCAATTCGCAATAGGAACGAGGAGAAGAATCATCCATTGGGTAAGTTCATGTGTAACGGAACTCAATGTCATGGCCACGATATCCCACTTGAATATTTTACCATTGGGTGGGTATGACTTATTATTGGGCATGGATTGGGTGTACCTACACTAGACCAAGGTGGATTGCTATGAGAAAGAAATAGAATTCTTGGATGAGAATGGAATAAAAAGAGTAGTACAAGGCAAGAGGAAACCCATGTCAGTGAGGTTAATCACTACTACGTAAGCCAAATGCAACAGCAAGAAAAGATGCATGTTATTTTCATCGTAATTTTTCCAGAGTGAAGAATCTAGTAGAAGATCAAATGACAAGGAGGCAAAATTACTTCCAAAGTACCCTATTGTGAAACAATATGCGAATTTTTTTCCAGTGGAGGTTCCTGGATTTATTGCTCACAAAGAGATATAATTCTATACTGAATTGGTCAGAGGAGAAGCACCAACATCCAAGGCTCCATATAGAATGATCACGCCAGAATTGGTTGAGCTCAAGTTACAACTGAATGGGATGATCAATAACGGTTACTAAGGCCAAGCGTGTCCCCTTGGGGTGTACCAATATTATTTGTAAAGAAGAAAGATGAAACCCTTTGACTAAGTAAAGTAAGCATTAAAAATAGGTACCCATTACAAAGGATTGATGATCCCTTTGACTAATTAAGAGGAGCAACAATTTTCTCCAAAATTTACTTAAGGTCAGGCTACCATCAAGTGAGAAGTAAGGAGGAAGATATCCATAAAACTATGTTCAGAAAAATATATGGGAACTAGGAATTCGTAGTGGTACCCTTTAGAATCACCAATGCCCTAGCCATGTTCATGTTCCAGATGAACAAAGTATTGCATCCTTACTTAGATAAGTTTTTCATAGTATTTTTTCATGACATTTTAATATATTCAAAAATATAAGAACACGAAAATAATTTGGTTGCGTGTTACAACTATTGCGAGAACATAATCTCTATTCAAAGATCATCAAGTGTGAATTCTTCCAATAATAGATAAACTATCTAGGGGACATCATCTCTAAGGAAGGAGTATTAGTTGACCTTGAAAAGATCATAGCCATAAGGGACTGGCCAAATCCAAAGATTGGGAGGATATTACAGGAGACATATTCAAAATATCTCTAAAAATGGTCATCCCATTGCAACCTTGCAAAGGAAAGGGAAAATATTTGAATGGACTGCATAATGTGCGGACAACTTTGAGTAGTTGAAACAATTGCTCACCAGTGTGCCAGTGCTAAGAATTACAGATCCTAATAAGGATTTCGTGGTGTGTATAGATGCATGTAGAGAGGGACTCGGTGGACTCCTAATGCAAGAAGGGAAACTAGTATGTTATGAATCTATAAAGTTGAATAAACATGAGGAAAACTATGTGACACGTGATTTAGAATTGGTCGCTATAGTTCATGCTTTGAAAAATTGAAGGAATTACCTCCTTGGAAGGAAGTTCAACCTCATGTCAGACTATAATGAACTTAAGTATTTGTTTGGAGAGGCAAAGTTTAATGTTAGGAAAGAAATATAGTTTTCCATGCTCATCGAGTTTGACTTTGTTATTAACAACATAAAAGGAAAGGAAAAAAAGCTTATTGGTGCCTTGAGAAGGAGAATCCAAGTAATCACTTGGTAGAGGTAAGTTGGTATGAAGCATGTATGGAATAAAGAATCAAAATAGATGGGCACCTAGATGAAAATAACCAGCAATTGAAAGAAACATTGCAGCAAAGAGGTGAGGATAAAGGATCTCATATCACTAAGAACGGCTTAGTCAGATTTAAAGGTAGAATTTATGTGCCTAATAGCGATGAAATAAAAAGGCTAAGAATGAAATAATTCCATATTAAGCCTTACATATTCCAATGAGGGTATCAAAAGACTCTCAGAGCTGTAAAAAAGTATTATCACTAGCTTAATCTGAATAAATAAGTGGCAGATTTCATAACAAGATGCATGGAATTCCAACAGCTAAATGTTGAATGCAAACACTTGAAAATATTGTTGTAGCTTATCCCTATTCTAGAATGGGAGTAGGAGGTAGTCTATATGTATTTTATCATAGGATTTCCCAAAATATCTAAGGAACACGATGCAATCATGGTGGTGGTGGAAAATTTGAGCAAGGTAGCTCATTATGTGCCAGACAAATCCACAAATTCAACTAATGATATAGCACAAATGTGCATAAATGATATTGTGAGGATACATGGCATTCCCAAGAATATTATGTTAGATAGAGATGCTAAATTTACTTCTAGATTCTAGAAAGAATTGTTTGCAAGATTTAGAACATAACTAGCTTTCCGTACAACCTATCATCTGCAAAACTAAGGACAAACAAAGAGGGTTAATTAGATGTTTTAGGACATGTTAAGGATGTATGTGATGTGAAAACCTAAGAAATGGGAATAATATCTTCCACTTATGGAATTTTCATACAATGATGGACACCAGGAGTCCATAAGGATGAGGCCCTTTGACGCATTGTATGGCAGGAAATGTAATACTACTATCAGCTAGAGTGACCCAGTTAATAGGGTGCAGGTAGGACCTGGTTGCTTAAGAATATATAACAACAAGTTTAGATCATAAAGAAAAAATTGAAAGTGGCACAAGATAGACAGAAAAGCTATGCGGATAAGCATAGGGTGCACAAAGAGTTCCATGTGGGGGAAGATGTTTACCTGAGTATTAAACCCAAGAAAAGTTCCAAAAAAATGCAGACATGTGCCAAGTTTGTACCATAGTTTTGTGGGCCATTTGAAATTCTTGAGATAATTCACTAGTACAAAATGGCTAATTAGTTACTAAAAAATGACTAAAAATTGCATATAAACAACTATTTTTCAGTCTATGACCAAATGTGGCTAATTTACAGTGTTGTCTAACGCGATCAACATTTAGTCATATTTAGCTTACTCATTAATTAGTTGTATGATCCAGGTGAATATTGGTGGTCACCCGTCTGTTCCACTTGGACATCCAACATTGTTTCTTTCAGTTTTTCAATTTCCTTATTTGTAGCACAATTTACTATTTTGGCAGTTTTTCAGGTCCTGAACTTCCAGAGCCGCTTTGAGGCCCTAAACGACGTTTTTTTGGAAAACTAGGAGCCCCATGGGTCCATGGTCTAATCTTTCTCATCCCAAAGTTGTATTCCTTGGATAGATATTTCTAACGAGGTATTGTGCACGTCAAATGGAGATCATATGCCAAAGTTACGACCCCGGGAAGTTGTTGTACCAATTTACCCAAAGCGGGGCCCATAGTTTGGTGCTTCATCTCATAGGGTTAGGTTTTTGGAGGTCTAGGGTTTTCCATTGTTTCTCAACAATAAATAGGCTTCGAGCCTCATTTTAAGACAGCTCAGAGGCATGTATCTACCACATGTCTTCTCAGAGATAAGCTACCATCACCCGAGCTAGTTTATTTCGATTTATGTTTGTAAGCGTATTTCAGTATTTTACATCAGTGAAATGAAGTATTATTTTTGTTGCATATATGTATGTATGGACATATATGTAATTTGTTGCGTTCCTTTTTAAATCTGAATCAGTGGTATCATAGCGGTCTGCTCTTTCTCTATTTTTCTTTCCATGTCCCCAACGAGGTTGGGGTATAAGGAGTTAGGGATTGGACTGGTTGAGCCTCTGCAAGACCAACCTCGCAAATCCCAATGGCCTCCCATGGCGAATGAAAAGAAAGATGAGTGGGTAGGAGATCCTATCAAAATCTTTCTTGAAGAGGCCCTCGAGTGACAAAGGAATGTGATTATGGACAACTTTGCCCAGATCCTTCAGCGGCTACCTAGGGGTGACACATCTACTTCCAACAACTACTCTGGAAGTGCCAAACCCTTTAAGGTACAAGTTAACTTTGAAATTCCCATATTTGAGGGTTAGATAGATGGAGACGTTGTATATAAATGGTTAAATCTGCTAGAAGGGTATTTTTCTGTCCATGATTTTTTCGGCTGGGAAAAGATTACTTTCGCTCTTCTCAAAGTCGCACCCCACATCAAGGACTGGTCGGAAACCTACTGCCAGCAGAAGGATGAAATTATGGCATCACTATTTTTAGTCACACCCACTTGGAATTCATTCTAGAATGCCATCAAGGAGTAGTACTACCCTGTCAAAAGCTATGAGGATAAATACATAAAGCGGACCATGCTACAGCAGGGAAGGGGCCAAGACGTGCCAAAGTTTACCAATATTTTTCATACCCTTCGCACAAAATTGGGAATCAAGGATTCTGAGCTGCATTTGGTACTCAAATACCATGGCTGCCTACATAGGTACATCGAGGACAAGATGGAGTTCGTGGACATCTCCTCGCTCGGCATGGCGTATCGATACATTATCAAGATTGAGCAGAAGTTTAAACAGAAGAAGTGAGACTTTGGATTTGTAAATCCAAAGCAAAGGAAAGGTGTCCCCAAACCATTGAACAAAGGACAAATCCAAGGCAAGGTGGCCCAGGACAACCTGCCAAAGCCGGAAGCAAATAACAACACCGCAAAGCCGAAGAAGGACACAGGAAAGTGGTGTGAGTTCCATAATAGCTCCACTCACAACAAAAGTGAGTGTCGAGGCAAGCAGTCACTGATGGCTGAGCTGAAGTCTTCATAATCAAATGCATGCTCCAAGTTCGAGTCAGAAACCGATAAGGGGAATGACAAACGGAAGCAAATTATCGATGCAGAGACCAACGCCACCATTGCCACCACAAAGATCTAGAAGGAGGAACCTGAAGATCTAGAGGAGGACAAGCACCTCTTCCACTCCCATATGTGGGTAAAGGATTCCCCACTATAGTTCATTGTCAATAGAGGGAGCCAAAAGAACCTCATTTCGGTAGAGGTCATGAAGCAGTTGGGCTTACTAACCACAGCACATCCACAACCGTACACCATGAGGCGGCTTTACCAAGGACGGGATCTTCACATGAGCCAACAATGTCTCCTTCCATACAACATCAAGCCCTTCATGGATGAGGTATTGTGTGAAATTTCTCCCCTTGATGTTTGTGATGTATTATTGGGCCAACAATACTTTTGGAAGCGTCATGCTGTGTATGAGTCCAAGCCTTGTGATGTTATTGTTACTTTGGGAAATAAGTTGTACAGGATATCAGAGATAGCACCGCCTACCACCATCTCTTTGGTTACTACAAAACAATGCAGTAAGCTCATTTCCAAAACTGGGAAATTTGTTTTACTGATGATACACCCTTAAGGAAAGAAGAATACGGTGGCCACGACCTTTAGACAAGGTCCCTCTGCACGACAACAACAGATGAACAAGGTCATGGAGGAGTACGAGGACATCTTCACCTCCCCTGCAGCAGTGCCTTTGCACTACCAGGTCAAGCACTCCATCAATCTGACCCCAGGTGCACCATTGCCCAATGGACCAATCTATCAGTGCTCTGTTCTGGAGAACGAGGAAATCAAGAGGCATATTCAGGAACTACTACAGAAGGGTCACATCTGACCGATTTCATCACCCTATGGGAGCCTAATCATGTTGGTACAAAAGAAGGATGGGACTTGGAGACTCAGTATTGACTATCGAGAATTGAAGATCACTATCCAGAATAGGTACCCAATCCCACGAATTGATGACCTTTTGGACCAACTAAAGAGGGAAAAATATTTCAGCAAGATCGACTTGAAGTTGGGATATCAAAAAGTACCAATCAAACCCTTCAATGTGTGGAAGATTGCCTTCAAATCCAAGGAGGGCCTTTTCGAATGGTTGGTTATGCCTTTCGGGTTGACGAATGCTCCTGCAACCTTTATGACGCTGATGGATGACATCTTGCGGCCATTCATCAACTAATTTGTACTGTTATAATTGGATGACATCCTAATATTCAGCCAGAGTTGGGAAGAGCACCTCCATCACATCCGATAGGTTCTCCAAACACTGCGGCAACACAAGCCATGTGCCAATTTGGAGAAATGCACTTTTTTCATGACCCATGTTCAGTATCTAGGATACATTATTGATGAACGGGGGTACATGTGGATCCAGCTAAGATCCAAGTCATTTGGGATTGGCCAGCTCCAACCACTCTGACAGAGCTCTGTAACTTTCTGGGTCTTGCCAATTTCTACCAGAAGTTCATTTTGGGATTCTCTCATATCACTTGGCCCTTGAGTCAAGTCACCGCGGGAGGAGTGAAAGAAAAATTATTTTGGCCTGCATCTCAACATAAGGCATTCGTAGAGTTGAAACATCGCCTCTATTCGGCACCAATGCATGCATTACTAGACTTGCAATAGCCACTTGAGGTCGAGAAAAATGCCTCTAACTATGCTATTGGGGCAATCCTTACTCAACACGGGCATCTAGTGGCATATCATAGTGAGACACTTTCAGACACAGTCTGGAAGTATCCCACTTATGACAAAGAGATATATTCTATTGTGCAGGCATGCTAACAATAGAAGCATTACATTTTGGGGAAGGAAACAATCATCCACATAGGCCACCAGCCCCTGCAATTCATACAGACTCAAGGGAAGTTGCAGAATGATCGCCATCAGAAGTGGTCCACATTCCTGCAATAGTTCCATTTGAATATCAACTATAAAAAGGTCAGCGCCAATAATGTTTCAGATTGCCTCAGTTGACCACCGATCATGACGTTAACCACCGTGCTCAACTCTTGTGGGCACGAGACTTCTGATTGGCCACTTCTATACAAAAGCGACCTAGAATTCGACCACACATACCAGATGCTCTTGGAGGGTTATCATGTTTGATATTTTCACCTCCAGGATGCCCTGTTATGCCACCTGGGTCACCTTTGTGTTCCTTCAAGTGAGCGTGCCAAGATGATTTGGGAAGCGCACTATAGTTGGGCTGCTGGGCATTTCGGGGTCGAGAAAAGAGTGGCAGTACTACAGAAGTATTTCTATTAGCCGAATCTTCGACCGGATGTTAGGAAGTACATCAAATCCTGCACTGCTTGTGCCATTGTTAAACCAACCATCAAGAAGAAAGGCCTATATACTCCGCTACCTACCCCTAGTCAACCTTGGGAATCCATCTCCATGGATTACATGTTGGGCCTTCCTTATACTAAGCATGGCAATGACTATGCCTTTCTGGTCATCGATAGATTCTCAAAGATGGCCATTATGGTGGCTTGCAAGAAGAATATCACAGCAGAAGCCACTGTTAAACTCCTCTTTGAATGAGTGTGGGTACACTTTGGGATCCCACAATCTATCATCTCATATCGAGAAAGCAGGTTCCTTAGTGCATTTCAGTCCAGTCTTTGGTTGATGCTGGACACCAAGCTCACTAAGTCCACAACTTTCCATCCCCAAACTGATGGCGAGACAGTGGTTGTCAATAGTATGATTGTACACATTTTGCGCATGTACAACTCAAAGCATCCACACAAATGGGATGAGAACCTTCCCTATGTCTAGCACAGCTATAACTGGGCTCTCCACAACTCGACTGGCCACAGCCCCTTTCAGGTGGGCTTGGGATTCCAGCCACTATGTCCCATTGATGTGGCCATGCCATTTTCGTCTACTCAAGAAGATTCGGCTCATGTCGAGTCCGAAACCGATAAGGCAGACAAATTAAGTGAGCGCATCCAACATATTCGCCTGTAGGTAGATGAAATTCCGGAGAAATCAACTGCCAAATACAAGCAGTGACATGATCATCGGGTGTCACACAAGTTTCAGGTGGGCGACAAAATATGGTTGCATTTGCAAAAGGAAGGCCTTACCAGAGCCTATCGGAAACTCAGACCACTTCGATATGGTTCGTACACCATTACCAAGGTTGTAGGAGACAATGCATTTAAGCTCAGAATTCCCCTATTCCTTGGCCTGCACCCAGTGTTCAATGTGGACCGCCTTCAACCATACTTCCCACCATTGCTAGACACATTAGACATTATAGAACAACTCACACCTACATAGTTAAATCCAGATTGCATGGAACATGCCACAACTAATTGGATCATGGACATGAAGACTAAGTGTAGGTTTTAACCCCATACAAAAATTACCTGCATACGAATTCTAAAACACAGAAAATAAACAATGCGAGAGCATAACACATATACAGAGAGATTTCCCCTAGATCCCAAAACTAGGACTACCAGCTTGATTTTTCATTATGTTCCTTTCAATGTTATAATACATATTTATACATGTAGAAGCATCCAATACCATGGACTGAAAACCATTTCATCCAATACCATGGACCGGAAACCATTGCGTCCAAAAAACATGTGCGAAAATCATGCACAAAACCATAGGTGGGTCTGCCCAACCTACCATAGGGTCCAAAACAAAAATTTTTGAAGGCGCTGCCCCAGACCCCATAAAGTGGGGTTACGGGTACACCACAAACCCCCTGTGACCCCCACCCGCTACACAATCGGTGCAATGAAGGGGGGCTTCACCCCCCCCTCTAACCCCCCGATTAACTACGTGGGCTAGTTGTGGAAATAATATAACACAACTGAACATTCTCCCACTTGTTGTTTTCTTTCCATAGGGGGCCACAAGAGAGCTTAGTCATTTTTCCAGCCCTGAAACACGCATTGTCTCTCTACACCAAGAGAACTTCTCAGAGCTCACAAATTTTGTCAATGCATCTACAGTATTCTTCAAAGCGTCCACCTTTACCAGCAACACCTTTTTGTCTTCTATCATATCCCTCACAAAGTGATACTGAACATCAATGTGCTTTGTCTTTGAGTGATATGTGGGGTTCTTTGCCAAGAAAATTGCACTTTGGCTGTCTTAGTCTATCCTTATAGCTCCCTATACTAACCCCATACTTGAACACAATCTCTACAACCAAATTGCTTCCTTTCTTGCATGAGTGACTGCCATGTATTCTACCTCTGTAGTTGATAGTGCCACTAAAGATTGTTTCTTGCTCGTCCAACTGACTGCACCTCCAAATAGGTTAAACACATACCCACTTGTAGATCTTCTTTGATCCAGATCTCCAGCCCAGTCTACATCAACAAAGCCATAAATATACAACATTATATCCAATCATGATCTTCCTTGGTAGCACAAACCATAATCACTAGTGCCACGCACATACCTGAAAACCCACTTCACTGTTGTCTAGTGCACCTTCCCTAGTTTTGACATAAACCTGCTCAATACTCCCACTGCATGTGCAATGTCTGGTCTAGTACTGACCATTGCATACATCAAGCTACCGACTGCACTTGCATATGGAACACGGGACATGTCCTCTTCCTCTTCTTATGTCTTGGGACACTATTCAGCAAATAACCTCACACCTATAGGAATAGGAACCTTCACCGATTTACTATCCTACATATTAAACCTCTGTAGTATTGTCTCGACATACCTCCTCTAGTTTAACAAGAGCTTCCTCTTTGCCCGATCTCTTTTAATTTCCATGCCCAACATATAGATTGCAGCACCAAGATCTTTCATGTCGGATTTGGAGGAAAATTGGGTCTTCAAATCCTAGATAATTTCTTTGTCATTTCCAACCAGCAACATATCATCCACATACAAGACGAGATAAATAACATGGTCACCAATTTAATTTAAAATACACACAGTGATCTGCTCTGCTTCTGGTGAAGCCAAGTCCCCGTATAAATGTATCAAATTTCTGATACCACATCCTTGGTGACTATTTTAACCCATACATAGACTTCTTTAACTTGCATACCAGTTCGATCTGCTTTGCTTTTGGTGAAGCCAAGTCTTCGTATAGATGTATCAAATTTCTGATACCACATCCTTGGTGACAGTTTTAACCCATACAGAGACTTCTTTAACTTGCATACCAGTTCTTTCTTACCCTTCACCGCAAAGCCTTTAGGTTGCTTCATGTATATTTCCTCTTCCAGATCCCCGTGAAGAAATGTTGTCTTCACATCCATCTATTCTACCTCAAAATCAAAAGCAACAACAACAGATAAAAGTAATCTAATATAAGTTACCTTGTGAATAGGAGAAAAAATATCACCAAAATTAATTCCCGACACCTGGGAATAACCTTTGCTACCAACCAAGCTTTGTATTTCTCCACCTTTACTTCTGCATTTGTCTTCTTCTTGAACACCCATTTGCTGCCAATGGGTTTCCTTCCAGCTGGCAACTCCACCAGATCCCAAGCCTCATTTTTGTTCAAAGATGCCATTTCATCAACCATGGCCTCTTTCCAGAGTTTTCCATGCTTTGAATCTACTGCTTACTTCATAGTTCTGGGATCATCGTCAGTAATAGATAAAGCAAAATTTAAATAGAAAGCAGATGGACTATACCTTTCTATTTGCCTTCCTTCTCGAATTGATCTTCTCACACCCAGAGTTTGTGGCTCCTCATCTTCTGATTCCTCCTCTACTATAGAGTCTGATTCTTCCTCCTTAAGCTCAAACTCTATCTTCTCATGTTCCTTTGGTTGGATTTCATGTTTAATAACATCTTTTACCTCTCCTAACACCACATCTTGGTTGTACACAACCTTATGTGTGATTGGGTTCCAAACCTTATAACCCTTTAAACCATCCTTATACCCAATAAAGATGCACATTTTAGATTTACTATCCAACTTGGTTTGTTTCTCCTTTGGAACATGTCCATATGCATCACATCTAAATACCCTCAGATGTGAAAGATAGGGTTTCTTACCAGTCCATACCTCTTGTGGAGTCTTATCCTCCAACGCTGATGAAGGTGACCTGTTGACCAGGTAACATGTAGTATCCACCGCCTCTGCCCGAAATTCCTGTCCTAACCCGGCACCATAGAGGATGCTTCTTTCCATTTCCATCAACGTCTTATTCATTCTTTCTGCAACTCCATTTTGCTGAGGTGTATATGGAGTAGTCTTCAGTCGTGCTATACCACACTTCTTACAAAATTCTTAAAATTCCTTGCTGCAAAACTCTCCACCATTATCTGTCCTCAACACCTTTATCTTCTTCTCTGTCTGATCTTCCACGAAAGCCTTAAATTCTTTACACTTTTCAAAGGCTTCAGATTTCTTCTTAAGGAAATATATCCATGTATTCCTTGAGAAGTCATCTATAAATGATATATAGGACACAGACTTACCCAGTGATGGAACCTTCACAGGTCCAAACACATCATTGTGCATAAATTCTAATATATGTTTTGCCCTCTTACCACCAGAGGGGAAACTCACACAATTCTGCTTTCCATATACACAATTTTCACAGAAATCAAAATCTAGAGAGATATTACTCATACCTTCTACCATACCTTTACCATGAAGTATTTGAAGGCCCTTCTCTCCAATATGTCCAAGCCTTTGATGCCACAGCATGGTCTTCTCTCTAAAGACCACTAGATTTTTAGCTCCACTTTCAGGAACCACAGAACTATTGCACCCATCAACAACAATGCTACCTTGCATCTTGTACAGAGTTCAAATCCGAACTCCCCGCATCAATACCAACGCTCCTTAAACCATCTTGTAGGTATCTTTCTCGAACACTGCCTTTACACCTGCATCATCCAGCTTGATTATAGAAATCAAATTTCTAGCCAATGCAGGAATATGTAGAACACCCGAGAGTGTTCTAACCCTTCCACCTTGCAACTTCAACTTTACTTTTCCACGACCAATGATTATAGCCTTCCTATCATCCCCCAAGAAGACATCACCACCATCATATTTCTCATATTCGTAGAACCACTCTCTATGGGGAGTGAAGTGAAAGGATGCACCTGAGTCAATCAACCATGCCTCATGATCTACATGTGTACTTGAAGAAGCCAAGTACACATCCCCACCTTCATCTGAGGTAGTTTTCACCTCTACAGAAGGAGCATCATCAGATCCCTTTCCTTTATCAAGAGCTTTAGATTTACAGTCCCTTTTGAAGTGCCCTTCCTTTCCACATTTCCAACACACCACCTTTACAGGTTTTCCTGGAGATTTAGATCTCCCTCTAGATTTAGATCTCCCACTCGATTACTTATTTTTGTTTATGTTCTGGGACCATCCTCGTACAGACAAGGCATCACCATTCTGGCTCTCCATATTTTTTCGTCTCATCTCCTCCGTCAGCAAGGATGAGACTATTTCATCAAAATACAAGGTAGGTGCATTGCTGCCTATTGCAATAACCAGACTATCCCATAAATCTGGTAGAGAAAACAACAAACTGATGCACTTATCTTCATCTGAAATTTTAATATCAACAGATGCTAACTGACTTACCACAGTATTAAATGCATTCAAATGCTCTGTCACCAAGTCTCCATCTTTCATCCTCAAGTTATACAGCTTTTTCTGCAGGAACAGTTTATTCACGAGAGACTTAGATTGGTACAAAGTCCCTAACTTGTCCCACAAAGCCTTCGTCGTAACTTCCCCTGATACATTCAGTAATATTGAATCTGAGACACACAATTGTATTCTGCTCTTTGCCTTCCGATCCAACTTCTTCCATTCTTCATCAGACACTCGCGTTGGTTTAGTACCTGGATCTACCGCAATACACTGATCTTTATCCACCAACAGATCCTCCATCTTGACTTTCCACAATTCAAAACTCTAACCATTAAATTTCCTGATCTATATCTTTCCACTGCTCACCATCTTATTTCACCACCAAAATTGATCTCGCAGATCTCCCACTGAACAGGGTCTACCATAGACCCGAGCGAAACCCCTCAGCAACAAAGGCATCCCCTTGAAGCCAAAACAACTCTAATACCAAATGTAGGTTTTAACCCCATACAAAAATTACCTGCATACGAATTCTAAAACACAGAAAATAAACAATGCGAGAGCATAACACATAAAACACATATACACAGAGATTTCCCCTGGATCCCAAAACGAGGACTACCAGCTTGATTTTTCATTATGTTCCTTTCAATTCTATAATACATATTTATACATGCCAAAGCATCCAATACCATGGACCGAAAACCATTACGTCCAAAAAACATGTGTGAAAATAATGCACAAAACCATAGGTGGGTCTGCCCAACCTAACATAGGGTCAAAAACCAAAATTTTTCAGGGTGCTGCCCCAAACCCCATAAAGTGGGGTTACTGGTACACCTCAAACCCCCTATGAACCCCCACCCGCCCCCCCCCCCGCTACACAATCGGTGCAACAAAGGGGGTCTCCACCCCCCCTCTAACCCCCCAATTAACTACATGGGCTAGTCGTGGAAAGAATATAACACAACCCAACACTAAGAACACCTGACAACAAAGGATCCAACTATATCAAGTTGTCAAAGCAAGCCAACTCCTTCACCAGGGAAAGTGGCTCACAAGGGACCAAGTTTAGTAGAAGTTTCCTCATCTCATGGAGGAACTCAACACAATAGGGACCATTGCTTCCTAAGGGGGGAGGAATGATCCAGGTGGATATTGGTGGCCACCTACCTATTCCACTTGGACCTCCACCATTGTTTCTTTCAATTTTCAGTTTCCTTATTTCTAGCACAATTTACTATTTTTGGCAGTTTTTCGGGTCCTGAACTTCTGGAGTCGTTTTGAGGCCCTAAACGACATTATTTTGGAAGACTAGGAGAAACGTGGGTCCATGATTGATCTTTCTCATCCCAAACTTGTATTCCTCAGATAGATATTTCTAACGAGGTATTGTGTGTGTCAAATGGAGATCGTATTCCAAAGTTATGACCCCGGGAAGTTGATGTACCAATTTACCCAAAGTGGGGCCCATAATCTGGCGCTTCATATCCTAAGGTTAAGTTTTTGGAGGCTTAGGGTTTTCCATTGTTTCTCAACAATAAATAGGCCTTCGAGCCTCATTTTAAGACAGTTCAGAGGTAGGTAGCCGCCACATGTCTTCTCAGAGATAAGCTACCATCGCTTGAGCTAGTTTATTTCCATTTATGTTTGTAAGCGTATTTAAGTATTTTACATCAATGAAATGAAGTATTATTTCTGTTGCATCTATGTATTTATGGTCATATTTGTAAATTGTTGTGTTCCTGTTTAAATCTGGATCATTGTCTCAATTTTATTGTCTAGTAGTATACTTAGTCATAAATTTGGTTATTAATTTAGTCATTGATTTTGTCATTAATTGCCACAATTAATGACCAAATACACAATAAAATATACTACTACATAACCACCCGAGAAAGCCAATTAATGACCAAAGACATATGACTGAAGTGTTCGTTGCGTTATAAGATACTATAAATTAGCTACTAATAGTCATACATATGCAAATTTTAGTCATCATTGGAAACCAATTAAAGACCAAAGAAACATGACTAAATTTGAGTCGTGTTATAAGATATTGTAAATTAGCTAATAATAGTCATATATATGTAAACTTAGTCATATTTTTTTTTTCAATTTCATATTCATTATATAAATAGTTGATTTAGTATTCTATATTCATTTCATTTACTTTCATTAATAATAATTATAAATGACTAATTCAATCGTTGTTTATTTTTTTTTGTGTTCATCATTAATCAATATAAATTAATAATTTAGTAGTTTTAGATTGATTTTATGTGTTAATTATTGATCAACAAAAACTAATTAGTTTGATTTTGCGACTAAATAAAAAAATACATACAATGTGCATTTTCAGCTAATATGAAAATGCAAAGTTACATATGTTAATTACAATACTAAATAATACCAATTACACCTATAAATAATTTCAACCACATAAATTATATTATGTAAAATGTTAAGTATTACAAAATGAGTTTCCAACTCAGCATTGGTTGGACTACAATTTACATATGAAATATTGTTTCATCACATTAAAACATTATCATTCCGTTTTGAGGCATTGTAGGTGAATTCGCCAACTCTAAAGACTTCACCATCAGTCTATATGTGTGTGTCTCATGGAATATTGGCTTTAAGGGTATCAATGGATTGTTTCTCTTCTGTCTCTTTTTGCACTTATCACTCCAATGTGATTGTACTCCTCTTTCTTCAATTCTTGATTCTTACCATCAATACTGAGTTCCTCTTCTAAAAATGAAAGAAGATACAATGTAGAGTATAAGACATGAAAGACGATGAAAACTAAAATATAAACTAAAGTATATTATAAAGGATAATACGACATATACCTCAACATTAGCAATGTCAATTCCATTTTACCCCAAAAAAGTAAGAAACTCGAATAAGTTTTCTTCATTTGAGATATAGTGGTCACTATATTTTCACATGACCTATATAAACAAACCAAATAAACATCACAATAAAAAATAACACCTTAGGAACTTACTATTTAAACTTCAATAACAGCTTACACACAATCATGCCAAGTTACATGCTAAAAATCTCAGGTTGTAGATAGCTTGTGAAAAAGTAGGGAAAGAAAAATACAACATATAACAAATAATGTATGACAATTGGCCAACAAATTTTATCATTGAAAGAAAAATTTATCCTAAGAGGGGCTTGATTAGGAACAACTTAAGTTGGTTGTTGTATCATTGAGTATGTTTGAGAAACAAAGATGTTTTCATTCATAAGTGGCATTCCTATGGTTGGTACTTATTCTTTCATGCAATAGCTAGATGTAGAGACTAGTGAGCCATTCTCTTCAACAATGATTCTCGTTCATTATTTGACTTGTTCTCAAATATGTTATCGTAAAACTTAGATCTATATCTATCATATAATAAATAAGTTTTAAGTTCATGCAACACTCTCCCTTTCAACCTCAAATGAATAGAAAGAATTAAATGAAAAAGATTCATATAATATAGGACCCTAACAAATTCCATGCAAGTAGGGACCACAAGGTTTCCTGACAAACTCGCTCGAGAGATAGCCTCAACGTCCTATGTTTCCTGGCTGGACGAGTTGGAAGAGCAAGAATTGTGACCTAGCTTAGGATGCCCAGCCTGGGAATGATGTCCACTCCCTCGATGAGGAAAACCACATTGGTGGGGCATGCAAAAATGGAAAGAGGTTGACGTCCAGCTACAGGAAGAGTCCATAAATAGTCCTATGTTTAGCGTGAAAAAAACACAACAATGCCCAATACCACAAAGTCACTTCCCTAAAATAATATGAACCACCAAACTAACACCAAAAGCAAAGGATAAATATGGGCAACAGTTCACCCAGACTAGAGAGTGAAGTGGTGCATCTCCCGTATACAACCTCGTATTTTGACGCAAACAAAGAACACAACCCCAATTATAGGAGTGGAAAATATTGATGCTTTCAAACCAGAGAGGAGAACTAAGCCAATAACACAGTTTACAAGAGACCAAAATAATAGCCACATACCTATGAAGACCAAAAAATGAGCTCACGGATGAGGGTGGAACCAAAATTTGTCGCAGATGCAAAGAGGACTTATAGAAAACGAGGGCATGGAAACTATACCAAACTATGACTCTCTGGGTTATCGGATTTCAAGGGCCGAGTAGGAGAAAGAACCCAACCCATACCAAAAAACCGCAATCGTTGTTTGCAATCCTTAACCAAGTCCAAAACCCCAGTGAGGTACCATGGACACAAACCTAGACACTGTCACTCTCCTTGTGACCCAAATTCATTGCCCAGACTGCCAAACTGAAGTGGAACAGTTGCCAAAATCCAAATTTAACCACATATTGCATGAGGCAAAACATCACACAAAATGAATGAATACAAAGATGATGCATGAGAGGGAGTTAATTCTTCTATGAAGGAGGAGCACGCCTCGCACGAGACACATGTACATTCATTTGATCACCCCCATTGAGGGCATATAGTTTCACATTTAATTATGAGAGGAATTTATAATTTCTTTATTGTTTAAAATTATTTCAATATTTACGTCAAATAAAATAATTGAATACCTATTTTATTTAATCAATGTAAATATCATTTCATATATGTGTGTATGTGTGTGTTTTGACCATAAATATTTTTCTCAATATCTACCTTAAATAAAATAATTTTATATCAATTATATATCTACATAGACAACATGATATTACTTTTTAATTCTTAATATGTTGTAGATGTATACTTTATTTAATTCATAACATAGAATTGATATCTGGCATTTAAAAATATTATGTAAAATATTTCAATATGTAACCTATAACAAATATATATTTCAAACATATAACAAATATAAAAAAAATATAGAAAATATAAGAATATCAAACATATAGCAAATATGTCAATATTAAACAATCGGAAGTCAAAAATAATATTTTGAAAACTTTGAGTTATATACCTCTCCTTCATAATGAGAATTTTACTATTTTTTTAATCTCACTTAACATTCCTCCCGGTAGACACCCTATTTAAATATAAAAGCATAACCATAATGAAATATTTAGGTTATTTGGAGAAAACACAAATAAACATTCAAATAATGAATAAATCACAAATAAAAATCCAAACAATTAATAAACCCCTCATCAACATGACTCAGGCATATTATAAACACAAAATCATCCAATTAGTCCAGGATTATTATAATCACACAAGAATTTAACAACTGGGTCATCAAAATGGCCAACACATATAATAATTAAAGCCCTGCAAAGTTATTTCATTGTCTTATTAGCTCCCAACAAAACATAAATAGTAAAATAGTCTAGCTTTTTTAACAACACCACTGTAATAGCCCCGAAATAAAAACACATAATTAATTAGATTAATCAAGTGATTTATAATCAACAAGCAATTTATCAACTAGTTAACATTAAATTTCAAAAGAAATGTGAGGAGAGACAACTTACATATGGAACGATAGTTGAATTTTGCTACCTACAACAAAGTCTTGGGGACGACTCTCCACCCAACCGTAGGCTCAGTTGCACAAAATCTTGCTACAACTGGCCACCCTTGAGCCCTCAATCAACGTACTACTACCAGGGAATCCTTTGTCTCACAACACTATTCTCCCAAGAGAACGGATGGTGGAATCATGGAATGATGGAATGCCTCTCATCTTCCTCCCCACCTATTAAATAGAGCAAACATTGGAAGGAGAATCACATGCACACACTCCATGTGTCAACATGGAACTTTACTGCGTTCTTGTTCTATTCTTTTGTTTTTACTGTTTGATAGCTTTACTGATTTTTATTGCTTTCTTGTTTTAATTCTTTTGTTTTTACTTTTTGATAGCTTTACTGATTTTTACTATTTTTCTGTTTATTCTTATTTATATTTATTTAGAGCATGTAATTAATTTATTAATTTATTATTATTTATTTTTTATTTACTATTACTATTTTTTTATTTATTTAATATTATATTATATTATTTATTATTTATAATTTTTATTATTTATTATTTATTATTAAGGGACATTACATACTCCCCCACTTTAAGGAACTTCGTCCCGAAGTTAATTTTTTTTTTATTATTTATTATTTATTACTAAGGGACATTACATTTATTTTGTTATTTATTACTTCATGTAACAGACTCGGAACCCTCTGCTGAACTAGTATAACCAGCAGGCATCGAAAGTTTCACAACACCCAGGAAATCCCAAGGAATCTCTGTCCTTTCTCCCACTTTTGGAATCAGGCATAATCCTCCTTGGTCTGTATCCTAGTCCAAGGCTGGCCCCAACGCTCGTGCTTGACTCAGACCTCATTTGCCCCCAAGGCACCAAGGCAGGCATCCAGTACAGTGCTCAATGTCTTCGGGCATCTCACAAGGTTGACCCACTCCCTCCACAACTCACTAAGCCACACAACCCTAGACATCGAATTCCTTACACCCCTACCAGACTTCGGCATCCCAATACAATACTAGGCACCTAGCCTACAATATCAGGCACTTGGCCTCCTCAATATGGTCCCATAGCCCCTCAAGAGCTATCCATCAAGAGCTATACAAGACAAAGGAACCACTGGCATATGTAGTGTTGATTGAGTTTGTCCCCAGCTCATATGGTGTTGCTTATTCTCGCTTGTGCGTATAGGCTTGCACAAGATCATCAAATAAACCAGCCCTCTAGGCCCATTTGTGGAGTCCTATGAATCATCACACCTCAACATGCCAATGCATTAGCTATACCATCATAGTATCATAGAAAATAATCCACATGCCAAGTCTTGCATGTCACCATGAGAACATTCATCATTTTTAATCACAACATTATGAATAATAACAAACTGCATGCTCATGCATGTCACAAATTGTATGCAACTATCACATGCTTCACCTCATGAAATACCATCATAAGTTATAACATCAACATATTTTCATCAAAGACATATCATGACTTCACATAATAAATGAACCACAATGTCAATAAACCTCATATTATAGCATCACAATTCCTATGCCATGTTATGCATATCATATCCATCATGAGTATTCAACATTAAATACCTATCATCACGTAGTAAATGATTATGTCAATATACCTTGACATAACATCATAATGCCTATGCATATCATCATTATCATAAGGATACATCATCACTATAATAACCACATGTGCATCATTATCCTTCAATCATTATATCACGCAACCTCATCACAATTAATTAAACTAAACTGAAATCATAGTGTAGGATTTAGATGTATCATAAAGTTTAAACAATAAACATGATTTAGATGATCCGTAAAAGTATCTGTCTTAGCTAATTAAGCACTCCTAATTAGGTCACCACATATTAATCATCAAGGATTTGTTGTCATCCTTAGAAGATCATATTCAGAGAGTTGTGTTCTTGCAATAATAGACCAAAGGAATGCCAAGCAAATTGTTATCGCTAAAGGACAATCCAACCCAAGTAAATATTGAATAATATGATCAGACTTCAAGGGATGTTATCTCTGTGTTTTTAGATCAGATTGAAACCATAAAATAATGAACAGATGTAAGTGGACAGAGTCATCAATTTTGCCACATAAACAACAATCATCTATGGTAATAAGATATCAGAGTTTATACCATTGTGAATTGGAACAGATTTCACTATTTTAGAGCACTTCAAATGGTGATGATATTACAAATGTCAACATCAATTTTCCAAATACTATGTTGTAAAATGAACCGTTGGTGAGTAGTTAAGAAAATACACCAGTATTAAAGATTTTTTCCTCCACAAGAACATGCCAGTATACCATATCAATAGTGCTCAAAAAATTTAGGAAAAATGCCATCCAATGTGGATCGAATCATGTCAGTTGGCTTATTGTTCAATCACCAGAAATGAATGTTTAGGATGTGAAATTCAGTTGTTTACAATGTTCAGAAATGACCATCATTCAAGATATGTTTAACATCATATCATGGTATCACAGGATTCTCAAGGCAAAATTCATGTGAAAAAAAGCTAATAGACAAAAAATATACCGATCTTTCAGAGAATTATACATCGTCAATTATGGGTAGATTACTGCCATCCACGAGTTTATTAAGTGTGACCATAACTAGAGATCAATAATTCAGAATTTATAGCCCATGAGGATGTAGGAAAGCATGCACCTCAACTACCCTTTTAATAATTCGCAAATAAAACCAAATCATTCACAAAAAACTCTCGAACAGTGATTCAGCAGGCCTAAAAAATAGAAAAAGCAGCAAAACTTGTGGATCTGGCCCTATTGTACAGCCTGTCCATACCACTGTACAACCTGTCCATACCACTGTACAACCTATTCGTATGACTGTACGAAGCTATTCCATACAACTGTACATAACTATTTTGTACTACTGTACATAACTATTTGGATCTACTATTTAATTTTTTTATCCATTGTTTGACTGACGCTATGGTCTGAAGTTAAACCCCAAATTTGAAGTCCTCTTTTCTTCTCAAGCTTTTCAAACATGTGTATGTCAAGAACATAGTTTCTTATATAGCAATTCAATTATAATTTTTTTAAGTGACAATTCAGTCATAAATAAGGCTAACTCTTAAAGGTGCATGCTCCAAGCATTTCATATAGGAACTCAATCACAATTCAGACTAGTTCTAAAAAGGCTTAATCATAAACATGTCATTTCCATGGCAGTATACCACTCTTCAATCCCACCTAACCATTTAGTCAGCACAAGTGCCTTCCTTTAAGATGGCACTCACTGGATAACCAGAAAGTCATCGCTTCTGTAGGTGATTACAAATTTCTCTTCAGGTAATTCTTAAGGCTACAAGTCTCAGTCAGATAAAGGATAACATGTGCCACCAAATCATTAAACATGACTATCAAGAAGAAACAGAAATGTAGTTTCATCATATAAGAACCAAATCACACAGATTAACCTCAGGGTAAAACTTGCCTGACTTTAAAGTTCAAAACTTCTAAGGAAACAAATGAAGCACTGGCTGGAAATGACAAAATGTCAAAAATAAAATTGATATATAATAGTTTCTCTTGAAAACATGATATGGAATGGGAAAAAGACAAATTTTTAGGGAAGATTTCAGCCTATAGGTGCAAATTTTTACCTTTGCCATTTTTTTGGACAAACACTCGTTTGTTTCAAATTATAATAAACCGAAACAAAACTTAATTTCAATTTGTGACTGATCAAAGAAGCAAGGTGAACACTCTTCACAATTAACTCTGCTTGGTGCTTTTGAACAGATTCTATAATTCGTGCCAAAACCATATATTTTATGGAGCTAGTGGACACTTATGTGGAGATAGGGAAAGAATGTAGATACTCACATCAACTATTGCACTTGCCGCTTCATTCAAAGCAGGTGAAATATCAAGCAAATCCCGTCTAAATTCGTTGAGGATGAACTTGATGGCATAGTGATAGTACTTGAACAATTGCCAATGATCCTAGAAGCTGACACAATGTAATGCTCATAAATCTAACCACAAGCACAATATCGTATACAAACCCTTCATTTTAAAGGTAGAAACACACAACAGATAATAATAAATAGGGTTGCCCACTGCAGCAAATTGACACTTCCGTCTATGCAAATTAACAGAAAAGCTAATTACAAGATGGATTATTGACAAGAGAATATGGAAGAAGTATTTATTAGAATGTCCTCAGCTGAGATTTATCAATGCATTGCATTAAAGAATAGAAAGTTGATTGTTGGCATTGATTAGTTTGCATTTTTTAATGTGTCGCAGCTAACAAGCCAACCCTTAGATGGATGCTTATTAGAATCATTTAGGAGGAAACCCAACACAATGTTGTTTTGGATAGCTTTATTAAATCAGATAGGAGGCAACTCAACTCTGAGAAATGATATAAGGAGAATCAAAATGATTTGTTCTGATACAAAGAAAAAATGCTTGGAATTCCAATGCATCTGGTGAAAATACATAGAAAGGACTAAAAGTAATTTTGCATAACCAGCACTTGCAAATTTTTGTAGATCACTGTGTAGTTCCCTACTATAAAATACAATGCATGATATGTAATTTTCTTGATTCAGATTTAGATGCAAGATTATATGGCTTATCGATTTGAAAAAAAATAGAATTGAGAGAAATTGTTAAAGAGTGAGTGATAAAGGGTTTTCATTTGGACCATTGATTTTATTTGGTTAACAATGGTGTTTGGTTGTGTAGGGCCTGCCAGGCATGTTCTCATATCCAACACAGAGTTGGATGTCTGTCTTCCAAATTCCAGGGAGGAAGAAAATAATGTTGTCCCAAAGCTGTCACTATTTGGTGAAAAGGACCACATAGAAGCTAGCACAGACTCCCCTATACCTATTGGAAATATTTTTCCAGAGCAAGAGAAGGCAGCATCAACTTTAGACCAAAGTAGTTCATCTGGAAGATTTACTAGAGGAAACTATGATGTCCCAGAACATTGAAAGAGAAAATCCTTAGCTGAAGATACGTCTATCTCTTTAACTGTCGATATGGAGAGTATTGGAAGCCCAAGCCAAAACATTGGAGATTTAAGGTTAGGTGAAGGCTAGGTGATTATTTTGGCACAGGTGGATTTGATTCAGGGGTAAGCTTCCAGAAATTAATGACTCAACACAATTTATCCATGAATAGCTATAGTGTATACAGTGAAGAAGTTAAGCCTTACTCTGTGCATTCAAATGTTGAAGCAGCAGCAGCTCCAAAACATCAACTGAAACAACAACAGGAGTCTCATGATGCATTTGGTAGGTCCGAGCCTTTAAAACCAGTGATATCTGATGGACCAAAAAGGGTGCATTTTGTGAACCTTGACTCCTCAATTAAAGGCGAAAGTATTGAGCTTCCAAATTCATGCATTACAGACACACAAAATAAGCAACTCTATCCAGAATGTGACGACCAACAAGTGCAGTTGAAGTCAAGCAGCTTGTTGAAGCATGCTGTCGATGGCAAAAAGACATTCTCAAGCTCTTTTTCTAGAGATGACTCCAGTCACAATAAGCCCTACCCTTCACTCATAAGTGAACATAATAAAGAAAGTTTTGCTAGAAGGGACCAATTTGTAAGTTATGGTCTTGCCTTGGGTTGTAGTGATGCACTAAAGAGTGATTGTTACATTTCTGATGTTGAAGTTAGGCCAAAAATGTCATCTACTCCTATTGTTTCTGTGTCTACTGAGGCCTATGAAAAGGTGGCCAATGGTACTGGTTTGGAGAACTTGTCATCTCATTTAAATTCACTTGCATTGACAGAAAATCAGGGAAGAGAAAATTTGAGTAACTTAGGGCAGTCATTCACCATTCATCAACAAAACTCGAAGTAGGCAGGTCTACCTAATGTGGTTAAAGAAGAAGTTTACACTCATAAAGAGGTATATGCTACCAAAACAAATCTGACTTCTATAGCAACAATACAAATGACCGTGGATCAAAACCTGAAACCAAGGGCTAGTTCTTCTTCTGTAAATGAGGCAAACATCTCTTCAATTCTGTCTGTACCTGCATTTTCATCATGCACAGCGTCAGCATTTGTTGCGACCAATCCAACATTAGTCCAGGGCATGCCTGCACCCAAGCCGTTATTCTCTGTCCAAAATCATGGTCTATGTGAGGATCCAAGTTCAAATGGTAAGAGAGGAGCACTACATGAATCAAGTGGAAATTCGAAGCTTCTAGATCCTCATTCTGTTTTGGGCAATTCTTCAAGGAATTTATGTCTTGATGCATGCAACTCTTCAGCTCTGCGCGCATCTATTTTTCCATCCACAACTTCAACATTTGCATGCCAGAGCATGGCATCAATCCGATGCACTTCTGGACCTTTGGCATCATTATCTGTAGATCAGGGCCTCTATTAGGTGTTCGTCATCTATTAGCCCATGGATTACTTCAAAAATATATATCAGATGAGGTCTACCAGGGTTCTCTTCCTGCTGCGGTTTGCGGTATGGCAGGAATTTCAAAAACAGATGAGATTATAGGCTCTTTCGGAGGAGCAGATGCCCCTTAGTACTGTTACACAGGGTGACAGAAATCTGCAGTTTGTAACCCAGCCCCTTAGCCTATTATTAAAGCAATTCAGAATTTATTTTCTTGGATTGACCTATTACTGAAACAAACATCGACAAAGGAAAAAAATGGCAGAATGACTGTAAAACATCAACATTAAACATGGATGGAATACATCCAAGAAAAATGTAAGGTGGGAAAAATTTACAGGAAACAAACAATGGCAGAAAAACTGCAAAACATCGACACTAAACATGGATTGAATACATCCAAGAAAAATGTAAGGTGGGAAAAATTTGCAGAAAATGAGTATTCATGGAATGCCCATAAATGGCAGATGTTTACTAGAAAACATCCGGACAGATGCCTCAGTCAACAGGCTCTGTTGAAAGAGACAAGTCATCTAATACACTACAAGTGCAATGCATATTAAAAACACAGAGATTCAAGACAAATAAACAATCCACCACAATCAGCATTAATATAATATAAAATAGCAATAACACTAGCATATCAGGCAGGCATCAAGCCTAACCATAATATCACTTTAACAAATCTACGAAAATAGTCGATTATGAAGGTAACCGATAAATCGAAGTGTGTCAATTAGCAGACAGGTGAGAAATATAAAAAATATGTCGATGTATATGTCCTGCTTCAACTAGGTATTGCATATTCCCACAGCATGCTACGCTAAACTAAACCCTATTCTCACCACTAAAAAAAAAACTGGTTTATAAAGAAATAATTCGGCCTAGCGGCCATTTACTGGGCATTAACTCAACCATGCCCGAATGACATGAATTTCAAAAGTATGAAACCGAGTACAAAACCCACGAAGCTTTGCAGAATAACTATCCCCTCAGTTCTAGCACTTATATCCAAGGAAGTCCAACCAGACAATATGGAAAATCCATGGGGAAGTAAACACCCTGGGCCTGATTATCCTGTCAAAAGAAAACCCAAAAACCCTTGGACAGAACAAACCATCACCCAGTTCAGATACACTCATAGATTCATTTCATTGATGGCTATAATACCCTAGACGGTCTAAAAGTGGCAGAGACGGAAAGATGGATGCCAAATTTTGTAGTTTTAAAATTGAAAGAAAAAGCCATCAAATTTAGGGCAGGATAAATCCATTGGGATGGACTAAAAATCAAAATCAAAACTTGGGAAAAAGGATTATGGCCTCTACGAAAGAAAACAGTGGTAGATGTTTAATTGAAGAACCAATCAATGCAAGGCTTCAATATCCTCGAGTTGAAACCAAGTTAGCATAAGAAAGAGTTTCTCAAGAGACTCTTGTAGTGCCCAAAGCAAATGAAGAGAGAGGTCAAGGTCCTGAACTAGCAAGTGGATTAAACAAATTGGTCCAAGTGTCTTCTTCTCAAAGTAACTTTGAGAAGGCTGGTACCAGTAGAGAAACAACTAGCAGTTGCAAAAAAAACACTATGATCCAGATGCATTCTTTCGGGTTAATAATAAAATCTATCAAAAACTAGGTAAGATAGGCAGTGGTGGTAGCAGCGAGGTACACAAAGTTATATCATCGGACTGTACCATTTATGCCCTTAGAAAAATCAATCTAAAAGGTCATGACTATTCAACTGCATATGGTTTCTGTCAGGAGATGGATTATCTAACCAGGTTGCGTGGAAAGAACTATATCATACAGCTTATTGACTATGAGATTACAAACAAAAGTTTATTCAAGGGTGTGAGGATGGCAAAGTAAATGAAGAAGTTTATATTTACATTAAAATGTATATAGGCCCAAAGAGTTGAACCTAGGCTCTGATACTGATGAAAACAAAGACTGGGTGATCTTCATTTTCAGTGTTTTCACAAGCCCGATCTTGGGACCTGTGGGTTATGGGCCCACGAAGCCTTTCAGAATCACTTCTTTTTTTGACAGCGAGGTCTCACTTGCCTTTTGTTCCAGTGAATCTTTAATCTTCCTCCATTTCAGGGGGCAACGCATGACGGTGCTCTCGTCGTCCTCAGTCCAGCATGACGGTGTTCTCCCCATCCTCACACACACACTGTTTTCTTCAACTTGGATTTTCTCGCTGGTGCTTCCACAATCTCTTTCTCATTCTTCTTGGGCGAAGGCAGAGCTGCGGGCTTCTCCGCTGCTGGGCGACTGCTCACGTGAGTGAGATGATTCTCTAGTTTTAAGGCATCTTCTTGGCTAACTCGGTAGCCTCTCCTTGTTCTCAGTCCACACACGTTTCTGCTGAGGGTTCTTGGTCCAACACATCTAGCAAATTCTCGGCCACGCCATTGGTGCATTGACCTTTGGATTCTCTTCTGGTTCTGATTCAGACGCGTTATGCTCGATCTCTTCCACCGGTTGCCACTACCACATGGGCCCTTGGAACCATGTGACCGCTCTTAGCCGAATGTAATCTCGGGGAAGACAACTTTGCAAAATCACTCCCATCTAGACTCCTCACTAATGCAAAGATTCTTCATCCAGTCCCGCTTACCGGCCACGCGATTTCTTCAAGTTCTTTTTCATGGAGTCCGATGACGTTGTAGACTGCGTCCTTGCGAAGCTCCCTTGTAGGAAAATCTTTTCCTTCATCAAAACTGTCTTTACTCTCCTCTGCCATTTGTTTGAGCTGAGTTGCTACCTCCGCCTGCGAGTAACTTCAATTTCCATATTCATCGAATCTTTTTGCTCACTGAAAAACTTAAAAACTCCAGTCATTAAAATGTTACATTGAATTTATTGCTAGAAGTCGATTTTAGAAAACTTTTCACCGCAATGGTGAAACCTCACTTGTAAGGCTGAAAAACTTAAAAACTCCAGTCATTAAAATGTTACATTGAATTTATTGCTAGAAGTCGATTTCAGAAAACTTTTCACCGCAATGGTGAAACCTCACTTGTAAGGCAAACAGAAAGTAACTTCGAGAACAGAAAACTATTACAGAGCTGATGAAAACGAAGACTGGGTGATCTTCATTTTCAGTGTTTTCACAAGCCCGATCTTGGGACCTGTGGGTTATGGGCCCACGAAGCCTTTCAGAATCACTTCTTTTTTTGACAGCGAGGTCTCACTTGCCTTTTGTTCCAGTGAATCTTTAATCTTCCTCCATTTCAGGGGGCAACGCATGACGGTGCTCTCCTCGTCCTCAGTCGAGCATGACGGTGTTCTCCCCATCCTCACACACACACCGTTTTCTTCAACTTGGATTTTCTCGCTGGTGCTTCCACAATCTCTTTCTCATTCTTCTTGGGCGAAGGCAGAGCTGCGGGCTTCTCCACTGCTGGGTGATTGCTCACCTGAGTGAGATGATTCTCTAGTTTTAAGGCATCTTCTTGGCTAACTCGGTAGCCTCTCCTTGTTCTCAGTCCACACACGTTTCCGCTGAGGGTTCTTGGTCCAACACATCTAGCAAATTCTCGGCCACGCCATTGGTGCATTGACCTTTGGATTCTCTTCTGGTTCTGATTCAGACGCGTTATGCTCGATCTCTTCCACCGGTTGCCACTACCACATGGGCCCTTGGAACCATGTGACCGCTCTTAGCCGAATGTAATCTCGGGGAAGACAACTTTGCAAAATCACTCCCATCTAGACTCCTCACTAATGCAAAGATTCTTCATCCAGTCCCGCTTACCGGGCCACGCGATTTCTTCAAGTTCTTTTTCATGGAGTCCGATGACGTTGTAGACTGCGTCCTTGCGAAGCTCCCTTGTAGGAAAATCTTTTCCTTCATCAAAACTGTCTTTACTCTCCTCTGCCATTTGTTTGAGCCGAGTTGCTGCCTCCGCCTGCGAGTAACTTCAATTTCCATATTCATCGAATCTTTTTGCTCACTGAAAAACTTAAAAACTCCAGTCATTAAAATGTTACATTGAATTTATTGCTAGAAGTCGATTTCAGAAAACTTTTCACCGCAATGGTGAAACCTCACTTGTAAGGCTGAAAAACTTAAAAACTCCAGTCATTAAAATGTTACATTGAATTTATTGCTAGAAGTCGATTTCAGAAAACTTTTCACCGCAATGGTGAAACCTCACTTGTAAGGCAAACAGAAAGTAACTTCGAGAACAGAAAACTATTACAGAGCCACAGAAACATGAACTCAATTGACATCTTTTCCAAACAAACAAAAAGACACAATTTCACAAAGAAGAATTTTCTTTATTTACAAATTCAGATTACAGTTTTAAGGCATCCCAGCCTTAATCCAGATTTCCCCAGCAACTACATTTTGCCCTCTCACACGCACAGGTTTTTCTCTTCTTGTCTTCTTGATTCACTCAGGAATCTTTAAGTTCTTTATACATACATTCAGTCTTAACTGATTTTTTTAACTAAAATTAGTTCCTTGAACAGAATTCAGTTGTGGTTGGCCTGGCTGTCCATGTGGTTGTCCACCTGTCCTCTTTCTCTAATTTTCTTTTATTGAGGTGTCTGGATGCTCCTGCATCAGACTCCCGAGGTACAAAAAATATGACCTCCTGGTCATATGCTCCCGAGGTACAAAATTATGACCTCCTGGTCATATGCGTTTTCTTCACAATTCGCAATTCTACCCACTGTTTGACTTCGTCAGTGGAACTGCCTTATGTGAGCTGCAACCAAACCTCTGCCATAGCAAGTCCTCCCTGCTATCAGATGCCCTACCAAGCTTCTCTGCTGAGCTTAGTCCTCTCGGCATCTCCGTGGTTCTCTCCTTTGGAACCCATTGAGCACTCCTGCTCCAGGTTTGCTGCAATCTTCTCACCTTCAGAAACAAACTGTACCTCTTTTTTCTTCGTACCTCCTTTCTTCCTCTCCGCAGGAAATCTTTCCCGCTCTGATACCACTTGATGAAAACGAAGACTGGGTGATCTTCATTTTCAGTGTTTTCACAAGCCCGATCTTGGGACCTGTGGGTTATGGGCCCACGAAGCCTTTCAGAATCACTTCTTTTTTTGACAGCGAGGTCTCACTTGCCTTTTGTTCCAGTGAATCTTTAATCTTCCTCCATTTCAGGGGGCAACGCATGATGGTGCTCTCCTCATCCTCAGTCCAGCATGACGGTGTTCTCCCCATCCTCACACACACACCGTTTTCTTCAACTTGGATTTTCTCGCTGGTGCTTCCACAATCTCTTTCTCATTCTTCTTGGGCGAAGGCAGAGCTGCGGGCTTCTCCGCTGCTGGGCGATTGCTCACCTGAGTGAGATGATTCTCTAGTTTTAAGGCATCTTCTTGGCTAACTTGGTAGCCTCTCCTTGTTCTCAGTCCACACACGTTTCCGCTGAGGGTTCTTGGTCCAACACATCTAGCAAATTCTCGGCCACGCCATTGGTGCATTGACCTTTGGATTCTCTTCTGGTTCTGATTCAGACGCGTTATGCTCGATCTCTTCCACCGGTTGCCACTACCACATGGGCCCTTGGAACCATGTGACCGCTCTTAGCCGAATGTAATCTCGGGGAAGACAACTTTGCAAAATCACTCCCATCTAGACTCCTCACTAATGCAAAGATTCTTCATCCAGTCCCGCTTACCGGGCCACGCGATTTCTTCAAGTTCTTTTTCATGGAGTCCGATGACGTTGTAGACTGCGTCCTTGCGAAGCTCCCTTGTAGGAAAATCTTTTCCTTCATCAAAACTGTCTTTACTCTCCTCTGCCATTTGTTTGAGCCGAGTTGCTGCCTCCGCCTGCGAGTAACTTCAATTTCCATATTCATCGAATCTTTTTGCTCACTGAAAAACTTAAAAACTCCAGTCATTAAAATGTTACGTTGAATTTATTGCTAGAATTCGATTTCAGAAAACTTTTCACCGCAATGGTGAAACCTCACTTGTAAGGCTGAAAAACTTAAAAACTCCAGTCATTAAAATGTTACATTGAATTTATTGCTAGAAGTCGATTTCAGAAAACTTTTCACCGCAATGGTGAAACCTCACTTGTAAGGCAAACAGAAAGTAACTTCGAGAACAGAAAACTATTACAGAGCCATAGAAACATGAACTCAATTGACATCTTTTCCAAACAAACAAAAAGACACAATTTCACAAAGAAGAATTTTCTTTATTTACAAATTCAGATTACAGTTTTAAGGCATCCCAGCCTTAATCCAGATTTCCCCAGCAACTACATTTTTCCCTCTCACACGCACAGGTTTTTCTCTTCTTGTCTTCTTGATTCACTCAGGAATCTTTAAGTTCTTTATACATACATTCAGTCTTAACTGATTTTTTTAACTAAAATTAGTTCCTTGAACAGAATTCAGTTGTGGTTGGCCTGGCTGTCCATGTGGTTGTCCACCTGTCCTCTTTCTCTAATTTTCTTTTATTGAGGTGTCTGGATGCTCCTGCATCAGATACCATATGTAACAGCCCCGAAATAACAACACATAATTAATTAGATTAATCAAGAGATTTATAATCAACAAGAAATTTATCAACTAGTTAACATTAAATTTCAAAAGAAATGTGAGGAGAGACAACTTACCTGTGGAATGCTAGTTGAATTTTTCTACATGCAACAAAGTCTTGGGGACAACTCTCCATCCAACCGTAGGCTTAGTTGCACAAAATATTGCTACAAATGGCCACCCCCGAGCCCTCAATCAACGTACTATTGCTAGGGAATCCTTTGTCTCACAACACTATTCTCCCAAGAGAATGGATGGTGGAATCATGGAATGATGGAATGCCTCTCATCTTCCTCCCCATCTATTAAATAGAGCAAACATTGGAAGGGGAAACACATGCACACACTCCATGTGTCAACATGAAACTTTACTGCTTTCTTGTTTTATTCTTTTGTTTTTACTTTTTAATAGCTTTACTGATTTTTACTGCTTTCTTGTTTTATTTCTTTTGTTTTTACTTTTTGATAGCTTTATTGATTTTTACTATTTTTCTGTTTATTTTTATTTATATTTATTTAGAGCATGTAAGTAATTTATTATTTTATTACTATTTATTTTTTATTTACTATTACTATTACTATTTTTTATTTATTGTTTATTATTTATTTAATATTATATTATATGATTTATTATTTATAATTTTTATTATTTATTATTTTTATTATTTATTATTTATTATTAAGTGACATTCAATTAAAAAAAACAATAAACACTACCATCATTATACCTCTTTGGTTCACCACCATCCGCAACAACACCAATAGGGCTCCCATACTAACCCTCCCCAAGCCTTAAAATCACACACCCACCATCAATTTTACGATCCATTGCAAACTATTAGATTAAATTTTTTTCAAACATTTTTTAAAATTTTGTCTAAAACATTTCAAATTGGATTTGCTATATTTACCCGATGGAATTGTTGCTTCTTGCGAGTTTTTGGAGATGCGATCATCGTCCATGGTTGTGACAGTAGTCATTGCCTCCAGATTTCCAGAGGCACTATAATCATTTATGTTTATTATAGGAGAAAGGAGGAGGGAGAAAATGAAAATTCCCAACACTAATACGAAATTGGAAGCGACCATTCATATTGGCCACAAAAACGAGAAAAATTCTAGAAGGAAAGAAATGAAGCACGAATGAGATGAGATAATGAAGAGTAGTGGAGGTGAAAGTATAAATAGAGGTAGTGTTGGAGTTGTAGGAATTAGAGGTGTTTGTTTTAGAATATGATCTATAACCTAATATAATATTAAAATAATGTATTGTATTACAAATGATATTATATCTATATATATATATATATATATATATATATATATATATATATATATATATATTTATTTGAATTTCAGTGTTCGGAAGATGTTCTATAGTAGCCATTATGGATTGCCGACGTTTCGAGTCTACACCAAGACCCCAAATGAGAGTCATATTTTAATGTATGACAAGCTAAAATATTAATGAGAGTTATATTAAAAACATTTTAAAATATTAAAATAAAATATAAAATATAAATATAATAATAATTAATTGTGGTTTAATTATATCTAAACCGTAATATGTTTAATTATATAGATAGATGTTTATTTTGGAATATGATTTATAATATAATATAATATAATATTAGACTATTATATTATAGTATAAATTAAAATTTATGTATTTGATATATAATAGTTAAAATAAAAATATATTAATAATAAACAAAATTTCTCATTTTATGAGATAAAGTTTTTCGGTGTAAATCACATGATAATACATTTGTCAACGTGTTTCAAACCAACGAGTGTGGTTCATCGTTAGGACAAGTTGAAGAATCAAATCATGGTTACAAATTAAATAGGGAGAGTAGATCTTCCAACAGCTAGTAAAACGGCTATATTAGATCATACTGGAAAAAGAATGGCTAAAATTGACCAAGAAATGGCTAGATTTGACTATTCAAATTGTTTAATTATAATAATATTATTATGCTAAACAAATATTATGTTAATACCCAGATATGAGTTAACAATACTACTAGGGAATATTTATAATAAAATTGATAGAAATGTTAACATATAAAAATAGAACTAAGGAAAATAACTGATAGTAATCGAAAGGATTTGATATTAACTAAACTAATAAAGATTCATTTTATATTATTATCATAATAATGTTATATTATTTATTATTAATGTCATGTGTAACGAATTAATATAAATTTATTAGTAAGGTTATTTATGGGTATAAGTATTAATAGATCTAGGGATATTAGTAATTGTAAGTAATTAGTATTAACAAAAATAATATTAATTATTGTTATATTATATATACTAGATTAGTCAAGAAACTGGGAAAGTTATACTAATATTTAACATATATTATAAGTAATACTAACTAAAGTAATATTAGTTATTATTATATTCTTGTTGTAGTATTATTCTAATTATTAATGGTTAGGGTAACTAACAGTTTTAGGGAAATTAGTAATAGTAAGGATTTATTGTAATCTTATTATTAATATAATAGTGTTATAATAATAATATTATTATTAAAGGTAACCAAATTCGTTGGTAAATCTGTCTAATTTAGCTATTTAAATATCCTTATATTAGATAATTTAATCTATCTACACAGTTAGGAAAAGGACTATCTCTTAAAAATAAGAAATCAAGGGAGATTACTAAAGAGGATCAAAGGATTATGGCTAAAGAAAGCAGGTTAAAGGATAACAAGTTATTAATAGAGGGAAGGGAGGAAGGGGAAGAAACGATTAGGAAAAGAGGGTCAGTATCCAGCAACTACTGACCTTCCAACCATCATCTCTATTGAGATTGCTTGGCCTTCTTTCAATCTCAATGGCTTCCCTAAATTTTCGGTGATGGCACTACGCAACTTTAGCAATAACATTGGCCTCCTCAATACAAAGTTATTGCTAAAGTTGCGCAATTCCATCACCGAAAATTTAGGCAAGCCATTGAGAGTGAAAGAAGGCCAAGCAATCTTAATAGAGATGACGGCTAGAAGATCAATAGTTGTTGGATACCGGACATATTTTCCTAGTTGTTTCTTCCCCTTCCTCCCCTCCCTCTATTAATAGCTTGTTATCCTTTAACCTACTTTCTTTAGCCATAATCCTTTGATCCTCTTTAGGATTCTCCCTTGAGTTCTTATTTTTAAGAGAGAGTCCTTTTCCTAACTATATAAATAGATTAAATTATCTAATATAAGGATATTTAAATAGCTAAATTAGACAACTTTACCAATGAATTTTGTTACCTTTAATAATAATACTATTATTATAACACTATTATATTAATAATAAGATTACAATAAATCCTTACTATTACTAATTTACCTAAAACTGTTAGTGACCCTAACCATTAATAATTAGAATAATACTACAACAAGAATATAATAATAACTAATATTACTTTAGTTAATATTACTTATAATATATGTTAAATATTAGTATAAATATTCTCGTTTCTTCACTAATCTAGTATATATAATATAACAATAATTAATATTATTTTTGTTAATATTAAATACTTACAATTACTAATATCCCTAGATCTATTAATACTTATACCCATAAAATAACCTTACTAATAAATTTATATTAATTAGTTACACATGCCATTAATAATAAATACTATAACATTATTATAATAATAATATAATATGAATTATTATTAGTTTAGTTAATATCAAATCCTTTCGATTACTATCAGTTATTTTCCCTAGTTCTATTTTTATATGTTAACATTTCTATCAATTTTATTATAAATATTCCCTAGTAGTATTGTTAACTCATATCTGGGTATTAAAATAATATTTGTTTTAGCATAATAATATTATTATAATTAAACAATTTGAATAGTCAAATCTAGCCATTTCTTGGTCAATTTTAGCCCATTTTTTTTTTTTTCTTCAGTATGATCTAATATAGTCATTTTTCTAGCCGTTGGAAGATCTGCTCTCCTTATTTAATTTGTAACCATGATCTGATTCTTCAACTTGTCCTAATGATGAACCACACTCGTTGGTTCGAAACGCGTCAACAAATGTATTATCATGTGATTTACGCCGAAAAACTTTTTCTCATAAACTCGATATGGGTCACAGAAGCCTCAATTCAACAAAATATCTTATTGTTAATCATAAATAAAATATTTCAATTTTCATATTAAATAATATAGTTTTATATCAAGTTTATATAAATAAAAACAAACTATCCTAAATTTGAGTTAAGATCGATATACGTTGATTATATACATAGGTGTTTTTTTAGAATACAATTTATAACATAACTTAATATTATAATATTATATGGTATTATAAACCCTATTATATAAATGAGGTGAACAACATTATATTTGGAAAAATATTATATATTAAAATAAAAACATATAAATTATTATAATATTTAATTATATTTAGGTAGGCAATATTTTTAGTTTCACAAATAGGTGTTTATTTTGAATTATGATTTATCATATAATATTATAATATTTGAAATTATATTATAATATATAATGCATATATATAATAGAGTTATATCAGGAATATATATATATATATATATATATATATATATATATATATATATAGAGAGAGAGAGAGAGAGAGAGAGAGAGATAATTGTAGTTTAATTATATCTAGATAGTGAGTATTTTTAACTACATAGATACATGTTTATTTTGGAATATGATTTATAACATAATATTAGAATATTATGCTATAGTATAAATCAAGAGTTACATTTTTATTTACACACACACACACACACACACACACACACACACACACACACACACATATATATATATATATATATATATATGAATATGATGATGATGATGGCAGTTAACATCCACAAAGACCAATATCGTTTATAAGAACTTAAGAAAGAAAGTGATTAATTAGCGATCTTTAATAGTTTATTTCTATGATCAAAAAGAAGGGAGAGAAATCTTCTGAGGTCATTGTAGTTTTCTTGAATTAATAATTCAATCTAGTTACTAATGTGGAAGATGTCTGGAAAAGGATAATGATGTGAGTAAGGGTCACACAATCCTGGAGAAAGTGTTTTCATCTTAAACTCTCTTAGTATCACAAAGGAAGAAGATTATTTCACCCTAATGTGTTTTTGGAATAGACCGATGCACAGTGTTACTCCAAATCTCATCAAAATTAGTTCTTATCTTAGCAATGTTAATTTTCTTCTTAGCACTCAACAAGACAAAAGATAATTATAGTCATCAAGTGTGGGGCTGATCAACTCCTTATAATATCTTAAATTAATTTTCCCCTCTAACTCCTTGTCATCCCACAACTTATCCTTGAATTTCAAAATAATAATGTTTTTAATATTATCCTTATTCTCCAATATGATCTCCTCCTATATCCCACAATGGTTGAGCAAAGACTAGGAATCCTTATGCCAATGTCACTTAAGTTAGAGGAGGGTGAGTCATAGAGACAAAAAAGGCCTTCAAGAAAAATCCAAGAGAAACATTGAATATAATATGATTTGGCCCAGGAATAACCCATATAGGAGGGAAGTAAAGCACCCATCTCAAGCATGCCAGTTTCAACAAAATTCCATTGTTTCTAACAAGATAAATGTACAACAACATTCAACAACACAACTGATGTTTTAAGGTTAAGAATCACTCAAGTGGTGGACCTATGCTGGGGACCAAAAAATAAGAGATTTCCCACATCAATAGAAGGTTGGACCAAATATATAAAACACTTAAGAGGAAAGCACATTGGGTGAAGTAGCTCAGAGTATTCCTAAAGTTTATGCAGCAGTGGGAAATTGCCTAGCAGATCATGAGGAATCCTTCATTGAGATTGACTGTAAGATTAGTCCAAAATTTATGGATTAGTGTGGATTGGGAAAGGAATTTCACCAAGAACCTTGGCTAGTTCAATTCAAAACAGGAACAAGGAGAAGAATCATCCATTGGGTAAGTTAATGTGCAATGGATCTTAATGTCATGGCCACAATATCCCACTTTAATGTATTACCATTGGGTGGGTATGACTTATTATTGGGCATGGATTGGGTGTACCTACAAAATACCAAGGTGGATTGCTATGAGAAATAAATAGATTGCTTGGATGATCAAGGAATAAAAAGGGTGGTGCAAGGAAAGAGGAAACCCATATCAGTGAAGGAAAAGATGCATGTTGTTTCTAGCGCAATTTTTCCAGAGGGAAGAAGCTGGTAGAAGATCAAATGACAAGGAGGCAGAATTACTTCCTAATTACCCTATTGTGAAACAATATGCATATGTTTTTCCAGTGGAAGTTCCTGGATTTCCTCCTCACAAAGAGATATATTTCTCTATTGAATTGGGGTCACGAGCAGCACCAACATCCAAGGCTCCAGATAGATTGAGCACACCACAATTGGTTGAACTCAAATTACAGCTAAAGGAGATTCTCAATAAGGGATATAGAAGGCCAAGTGTGTCCCCTTGGGTTGCTCCAATATTATTTATAAAAAACAAAGGCAGAACCCCTCGACTCTACATTGATTACATACAGTTGAGTAAAGTAACCATTAAAAATAGGTACCCCTTACTAAGGATTGGTGATCCCTTTGACTAATTAAGAGGAGAAACAATTTTCTCCAAAATTGACATAAGGTCATGCTACAATCAAGTGAGAATTAAGGAGGAATATATCCATAAAACTACCTTCAGAACAATATATGGAAACTATGAATTTGTAGTCGTACCCTTTGGACTCATCAACGCCCTGGCCATGTTCATGTACCTAATGAAAGGAGTATTGCATCCATACTTGGATAAGTTTGTCATAATATTTTTTGAAGACATTTTAATGTATTCAAAAATACAAGAAGAACATGAAAAGAATTTAGCTGCGATGTTACAATTGTTGTGATAACATAAGCTTTATTCAAAGCTCATCAAGTGTGACTTCTTCCAATAATAGATACACTATCTAGGGCACATCATCTCTAAGGAGGGTGTATTAGTTGACCTTGAAAACATTAAATCCATAAGGGAGTGGCCAAATCTAAATACTGATAGGATATTACAGGAGATATATTCAAAATTTCTCTAAAAATGGTCATCCCATTGCAACCTTGTAGAGGAAAGGGAAAATATTTTAATGGAGTGCATAATGTGCAGAGATTATTGAGCAGTTGAAACAATTGCTCACCAGTGCACCAATGATGAGAATTGCAGATCCGGATAAGGATTTCGTGGAGTGTACAAATTCATACAGAGAGGGACTCGGTGGAGTCTTAATACAAGAAGGGAAAGTAGTATGTTATGAATCTAGAAATTTGAATAAACATGAGAAAACTATGTGACGCATGATTTAGAATTTTCCACTCTAGTTCATGCTTTGAAAATGTGAAGGCACTACCTCCTTGGCAGGAAGTTCACTTTCATGTCAGACCATAATGGATTGAAGTATTTTTTTGGAGAGCCAATGTTGAATGTTAGGCAAGCAACATGCTTTTCAATGCTCATCAAGTTTAACTTTGATATTAATCACATAAAAGGAAAGGGAGAAAAGGTTGTTGATGCCTTGAGCAGAAGAATCCAAGTAAATCACTTGGCATGGGTAAGTTAGTATGAAACATATACGGAAGAAAGAATCCAAAGAGATGGACACCTAGATGAAAAGTACCAACAACTGAAATAAATGTTGCAACAAAGAGGTGAGGATGAAGGATCTCATCTCAATGAGCATGGCTTAGTCGGGTTTAAAGCCAGACTTTATGTGCATAATAGCGAAGAAATAAAAATGATAATAATGATAGAATTACATGTTAAGCCTTACATATTCCATTGAGGGTATTAAAAGACCCTCACAACCATCAAAAAGTATTATCACTAGCTGAATCTAAATAAATAAGTGGCAGATTTCATAGCAAGATGCATGGAATTCTAGCAAGTAAACGTTGAATGCAAACGGTCGACAAGATTGTTGCAGCCTATCCCTATTCAATAATGGGAGTGGGAGGCAGTCTCTAAGTATTTCATCATAGGATTTCCAAACATAGCTAAGAAACATGATGCAGTCATGGTGGTGGTGGAGAGATTAAGAAAGGTAGCTCATTTTGTGGTAGTCAAATCCACCAATTCCACTAGTGATATAACACATATGTGCATAAATGATATTGTGAGGGTACATGTCATTAACAAGAAGATTGTGTGAGATAGAGATGGTTAATTTACTTCTAGGGTTTGGAAGGAATTTTTTGCAGGATTAAGAGCAGAATTAGCATTCAGAACAACCTATCATACACAAAAATATGGGCAAACAAAGAAGGTTAATTAGACATTTTCGGAGATTTTAAGGATATATGTGATGTATAAACCTAAGAAATGGGAAGATATCTTCCACTTCTGGAATTTTCATACAATAATGGACACCAAGAGTGTTATAGATCTAATACCAAAAATATAAATATACCCAAGAATAACAAGATAGAAATATATAGAAATGCTTCTTTATTGATATCAAACCCTTAAGGTAGGGCAACACCATACATTCACTCCTTAAGGAAGGAGAACACTCCACAAGCTATATGTCTGTTCATACAATAATCCTTGACAATATTCCTTGACATCTCTCCATGTGGAGTCTTTAGCCTCTATATAGGCCTCATACATACAATACCATGGATCATCACCATGGTTCCCTCATACCATCTAACTAATACCATGGGCCCATTACATTATTACTAACTACTTGTGGTCCCTTACATGATATGGGTTAAGAACCTTATTTATTACTATGGCCCATCCCATTATTACATAATTACCTTGGGTACCTCCCTTTGTACCCCATATTATCCCCCCCTAGGTATATAACATTCCACCCCCTTTAGCATGTTTCATCCCCGAAACATGGGAAGAACATAAATAATAAGATCTACTCAAAAGAGTAGTCCACTGGTACCATGTACGTGCATCTAACCATCCAAGAGAAAGATTAACCCTCGATCTCGCTGGTGCCTCGCTCGCTTGAGATGGAAGTTGACCGTGGCAGATTTTGTGTGTTGATGTGTAGTAGGTGGATCTTCGCTCCTCTCTATCTGTCATGCAGGGGTTGTTGTCCTTCTGGCTAATTGGTTGCCATCTTGTTGGTTGTTGTCTTGCAGGGTGATGTGGGTGATGATATGTTGAAGTTTTAACCCACGGTGTCTTTTTCTTTAATTCATCCCTTACTGGAGCCTGACTGTGATCTGGTGGATGTTTTGGTGCCTGCTATAGTGTCTTATCTTCCAATATTACTTTAACCACTGAGCCCTCATCTAATGTATCAGTACCTGTAACCTTTTCTGCTTCAGCCTCTATTTGTGTTTGATTTTCGATCATCACTAGCTCATCATCTGATATGTCAGTCCCTGGAACATCTTCTGCTTCAGCCTCCTGGACTCTACCTATTTATTAATGGAAATATCCTGTAATGTAATTTTCTTCTTTTTACACCCGAGCTTCAGGAATTTCCTCTGCACATTAATATTGATAGTACCCACTGATTCCATCTAAGGGTATCCCATAACAACATCCATGTTATCCATATCTGAAGTATAAAAATCACCACGCAATACATACTTATCCATAGAAAGCTTCAAATCCTTATAAACTAGAACATCCTCATCATCAACCCATGTGTTTTCAATGTGTTTTGCTGGAACTTGCAATTTTTTTTGTCAAATTAACATTGATAAATTTATGCTTGCAACTATGATTTATAGGAACAATGATCTTCTCCTTCTGAATCAAACCATGAACCTAAAATAAGGAGACACCCGTAGAAAATAACCCCTTACATGTCTCATTCTCCTTTCTTCTAGCCTGAGACCATTTGTCTAAAAGGACTCTTTCAAATTCTGCATCTGAAAGTTTGGTCAACTGCTTGTTGTCAATTGAGAACCACCATTTGGTAGCCTCATCTCTGAAATTAAACCACACTGAATCCTTCCAATTTTTTCCCCATATTGACTTATTTTGTTTTATGTATTATTCAATAGTAGGACCATTATCTTTTCCTGTAAAATATAGAATCTCCATGAAGAGGGTTTTGAAAAAAAAAATCACTTACTTGGCGAAAATTTGAAATGGCCACAATTCCGTCAATATTGCTCAGAATCTCTATTATGACCTGTTTTCGGAAATGGAACAACCATTTTGCATCTTCCCATCTAGTAGAAATCCTAAGCTAAGCACTGGAATTGCCGATCCACGCTGCAACTCTCCCACCGTTGCCAAAAATTCTGAAAAAAAAAAAGAGTTGATTTTAAATCAACAATATCTCCCTCATCCGGACTCCGATTCGACTGATTTTTTTTTTGAAATTGGGTAATTTCTCAAAAAAAATACAGATATGCAATTAGATTGTGCAGATCTTGCACCAAGACTTCCAGATCTACGCCGCAAACTTGCTGCCCCGAAAAATTGTCTGCAACACCACTGATTTTTAGATCATCGACATCTCCTTCATCCGGACTCCGATTCGACTAATTTTTTTTTTGAAATTGGGTAATTTTTCACAAACAATCCTGATCTGCAATTATATTTGGTAGGTCTTACACCAAGATGTCCAAATCTGTGCTGCAAACTCGTTTCCACGAAAAATTGTCTGCAACACCACTGATTTTTAGATCAGCGATATCTCCTTCATCCGGACTCCGATTCAGCCGATGTTTTTTTTTGAAATCAGGTATTTTTTCACAAAGAATCCAGATCTGAAATTAGATTTGGTAGATATTTCACCAATATTTCCATATCTGCAATTATATTTGATAGATCTTGCACCAATACGTCCAGATCTGCGCCACAAACTCGCTGCCCCGAAAAATTGTCTACAACACCACTAATTTTTAGATCAGCGATATCTTCTTCATCTGGACTCCAATTTGGCCGATTTTTTTTTTTTTTAAATCGGGTATTTTTTCACAATGAATCCAGATCTACAATTAGATTTTGCAGATCTTGCACCAAAACGTATAGATCTGATCTACAAACTCACCGCCCCAGAAAGTTCCTACAAAAAATAAAAAATAAATTCTCCACTTTGCCCAAGAAAGTGCTCTGATACTACTTGTTATATATCTGATCTGAAAATATATGAGAACACAAATAAACCCAAGAATAACAAGATAGAAATATTTAGAAATGTTTTTTTATTGATATCAAACCCTTAAGGTAGGGCAACACCATACATTCACTCCTTAAGGAAGGAGAACACTCCACAAGCCATATGCCTATTCATACAATATTCCTTGACATCTCTCCATGTGGAGTCTCTAGGCTCTATATAGGCCGCATACATACAATACCATGGATCATTACCATGGTTCCCTCATACCATCGAACTAATACCATGGGCCCATTACATTATTACTAACTACTTGTGGTCCCTTACATGATATGGGTTAACCACCTTATTTATTACTATGGCCCATCCCATTATTACATTATTACCTTGGGTACCTCCCTTTGTACCCCATATTATCCCCCCTAGGTATATAACAAAGAGTCCATAATGATGAGGCCCTTTGAGTCATTGTATGGCAAGAAATGTAATACTACTATCAGTTGGAGTGAACCTAGTTAACAGGGTGCATGTAGGACCTGGTATGATTAAGAATATGGAACAACAAGTTCATATCATAAGAAAAATATGAAAGTGGTACAAGGTAGACAAAAAGTTATGCGGATAAGCATAGGGTGCACAAATATTTCCATGTGGGGGAACATGTTTACCTGTGAATTAAGCACAATAAAAGTTCCCTAAAAATGGAGACATGTGCCATGTTTTCACCATGGTATTGCGTGCCATTTGAAATTCTTGAGATGATTCACTAGTACAAAATGGCTAATTAATAAATAAAAAATGACTAAACATTGCATATAAACGATCATTTTTCACTCTATGACCAATAGTGGCTAATTTACAGTGTCTTATAACGCGACCAACATTTAGTCATATTTAGCTTAGTGATTAGTTGGTTGTCTTAATTTGTATTGTCTAGTAGTTTATTTAGTCATAAATTTGGTCATTAATTTAGTCATTAATTTAGTCATTGATTTAGTCATTTATTTCCATGATTAATTACCAAATATACAACAAAATATACTACTACATGATCACTCGAGAAAAACAATGAATGACCAAATAAATATGACTAAATTTCAGTCATGTTATAAGATACTCTAAATTAGCTACTAATAGTCATATATATGTAAAATTTAGCCATATTTTGTACTGGCAAATTTATCATTTACAGTGGTCATTTATCTTTCTTTTTTTCCTTTTTCTTTTTTTTGCAGTTTCATATTCATTATATAAACAATTGATTTAGTATTCTATATTCATTTCATTTACTTGCATTAATAATAATTATAAATGACTAATTTAATCATTGTATATCCGTTTTATTTGTGTTAATCATTAATCTATATAAATTACTAATTTAGTAGATTTAGATTGATTTTATGTCTTCATTATTAATCAACATAAACTAATTAGTATGATTTTGCGAGTAAAAAAAAAATGACATGCAATGTGCATGTTCATCTAATATGAAAATGCAAAGTTACATGTGTTAATTACAATCTCAAATAATATCAAATAAAACTATAAATAATTTCAACCAGATAAATTATATTATGTAAAATGTTAAGTATTACAATATGAGTTTCCCACTTAACATTGGTTGGACTACAATTTACATATGAAATATTGTTTCATCAGATTAAAACATTATCATTTTGTTTCTAAGGCATTGTAGGTTAATTCGCCAACTCTAAAGACTTGACCATCAGTTTATATGTGTGTGTCTCATGGAATATTGGCTTTAAGGGTATCACTAGATTGTTTATCTTCTCTCTCTGTTTCTGCATTTGTCGCTCCAATGTTATTGTACTCATATTTCGTCAATTCTTTCTTCTTACTATCAATACTGAGTTCCTCTTCTGAAAATGAAAGAAGATACAATGTAGAGTATAAGACATGAAAGATGATGAAAACTAGAATATAAACTAAAGTATATTATAAAGGATTTATACGACATATACCATAGCATCAGTAATGTCAATGTCATTTTACCCCAGAAAAATAAGAAGCTCGAATAAGTTTTCTTCATTTGGGAAATAATGGTAACTATATGTCCACATGACCTGTATAAACAAAGAAAATAAAAAGTAACACCTTAGGAACTTAGTATTCAAACTTAAAGAAAAGCTTAGGCACAATCATGCCAACTAAGTTACATGCTAAAAATATCAAGTTGTAGATAACTTTTGAAAGTAAACAGAAAGAAAAATGCAACACATAATAAATAATGTATAATAGTTGGCCGACAAATTTCATCACTGAAGGAAAACTTTCTCCTAGGATGTGCTTGATTAGAAACAACTCAAGTTGGTTGGTGTGTCATTAAGTATGTTTGAGAAAGAAAAACATTTTGATTCAAATAGTGGCATTCCTATGGTTGGTACTTATTCTTTCATGCAATAGGTGGATGTAGAGCATAGTGAGCCATTCCCTTCAGAAATGATGTTGAATTTTTATTTGAGTTGTTCTTAGATAAGTTATCTTAAGACTTAGATCTATGTCTATATCATATAATAAATAAGTTTTAATTCCATGCAACACTCTTCCTTTCAACCTCAAATGAATAGAAAGACTAAAATGACAAAGATTCATATAATATAGGACCCTAACAAATTCCAGGGAAGAAGGGACCATAAGGTTACCTTGCGAACTAGCTGGAAAGAAAGCCTCAGTGCCCTTTGCTTCCCAGTTGGCCAAGTTAGCAGAGGATGAGTTGAGACTTGGCTTAATACGCCCACCTTGGTCATGCTCTCCACTCCCTTAATGAGGAAAATCACATTGGTGGGCATGCTGAAAGAGGTTGACATCCAACTGTTGGAAGAGCCCACAAATAGTCCTTTGTTTAGCTTGCAAAAAACACAACAATGCCCAATACCATGAAGCCACTTCCCTGAAAGAATATGAACCACCAAACTTACACCACAATGAGAGAAGAAATACAGGAAAGAGTTTACCCATACTAGAGAATGAAGCAGAACATCCCTCGTATACAACCATGTATCTTGACACAAACAAAGGACGCAACCCCAATTATAGAAGTGGAAAATATTGCTACCTTCAGAGCAGAGAGGAGACCGAAGCCAATAACACAATTTACCAGAGACCAAAATAATACCCATGTATCTATGAAGGCCATAAAGAGAACTCGTAGATGAGGGTGGAACCAGAAGATTCCATAGGTACAAAGAGAGCTTATAACAACTAAAGGTGTGGAAACTATACCAAATCGCAACTATCTAGGTGCTTAGATCCCGAGGGCCGACTAGGAGACTGAACCCAAACCATACCCGAAAACTAAAATCATCTCTCCAATCCTCAACCAAGGTCGAAACCCCAGTGAGGCGCCATGGACCCAAGCCTAGAAACCTTCACTCTCCTTCCGACCCAAGCTCATTGCCTAGACTGCCAAACTAAAGTGGACAGCGTGCCAAACTCTAAATTTAACCACATACCGTGTGATGGAAATCATCACACATAAGAAATGAATACAAGGACAACACATGAGGGGGAGTTAATTCTCATGTGGAAGACGAGCAAACCCCGATGGCCTCACATGAGACAACTTTACATCCACTTGATCACCCCCATCGAGGGCTTATATTTTCACATTTAAATATGAGAGGAATTTATAAAATTATTTCAATGTCTATGTCAAATAAAATATTTGAATACCTATTTTATTTAATAAACGTAAATATCACTTCATATGTCTGTGAGTGTGTGTGTGTGTGTGTGTGTGTGTGTTGACCACAAATATTCCTTTTCAATATCTACTTTAAATAAAATAATTTTATATCAATTATCTATCTACATAGAGAACATGATATTACTTTCTAATTCTTAATATGTTGTAGATGTATACTTTATTTAGTTTGTAATATAGAATTGATATCTCACATTTAAAAAATATTGTCTAAATATTTCAATATCTAACCTATAACAAATATATATGTCAAACATATAACAAATATTTCTATATTAAACAATTTTATGTCAAAAATAATATTTTTGAAACTATGAGTTATATATCTCTCCTTCATAATGAGAATTTACACTATCTTTTAATCTCACTTGACATTCTTTTCTATAGACACACTATTTAAATATAAAACCATAACCATAATGAAATGTTCAAGTTATTTGGAGAAAACACAAATAAACATTCAAATAATTAATAAATCATAAATAAACATCCAAACAATTAATAAACCCCTCATCAACATGACTCGGGCATATTATAAACATAAATTCATCCAATTCGTCTAGTATTATTATAATCACACAAAAAAGAATTTAACAAATGAGTCTTCAAAATGGACAACGCATATAATAAGTAAAGCCTTCCAAAGTTATTTCACTATATTATTCTCGCAAGAAAACATAAATAGTAACTGAGTCTGGCTTTAAAACAACACCACAAAAACATAAATATACAACAAAATATATCAAGATCATCATTATCCCTCTTTGGTTCACCACCATCCGCAACAACATCAACAAAGCTCCCATACTAGCCCTCCCTAAGCCCTAAAAACACACACCCACCTTCAATTTTGCTATCCATTGCAAACTATTAGATTAAATTATAGTGTAACTAAATTTATTTCAAACATTTTTTAAATTTTTTTCTAAAACATTTCAAATTGGATTTGTTATATTTATCGAATGGCACCATTGTTTCCTGTGAGGTTTAGAGACACGATCATTATTTATGGTTCTTGCAGGTGTCATTGCTTCTAGATTTCTAGATGCACGAGCATCATTTATGGCTATTATAGGAGAAAGGAGGAGGCCGAAAATGAAAATTCCCAACACTAATACAAGCTTGGAAGCAACCATTGATATTGGCCCCAAAAAACAGAAGATGAGACAATGAAGAGAAGTAGTGGAGGTGAAAGTATAAATAGAGTTAGAGGTGTCTGTTTTAGAATATGATTTATAATCTAATAGAATATTAATATATTATGTTATATTACAAATGATATTATATAAATTTTGAATATGATTTATAATATAAAATGATTAACTAAAAATTATATTTTTATTTAACAAAATGTAAATGATATATATATATATATACACACGCACAATATTTAATATGGAGAAAATGGCACATAAAAATGATATAATTGATCTTACACAATATGCAATTTATTATTTGCTCAGTTGATATATAATAGTTAAAATAAAAATATATTAATAATAAACAAAATATCTTATTGTTAATTATAAATAAAATAGTTCATTTTTCATATTAAATAATATAGTTTTATATCAAGTTTATATAAAGAAAAACAAACTAATTTAAATTTGAGTGAAGATTTATCTGCGTTCATTATATACCTAGGTGTTTGTGTTAGAATATGCTTTATAACATAACTTAATATTATAATATCATATGGTATTATAAACAGTATAATATAAATGGGGTGATGGGAGTTATATTAGGAAAAATATTATATATATATATATATATATATATATATATATATATATATATATATAGAGAGAGAGAGAGAGAGAGAGAGAGAGAGAGAGAGAGAGAGATTATAATAATTAATTGTAGATTAATTATATTTAGATTGTCAATATTTTTAATTACATAGATACATGTTTATTTTGGAATATGATTTATAACAGAATATTAGAATATTATACTCTAGAATAAATCAAGAGTTACATTTTTATTTAGACACACACACACATATATATATGAATATGATGATGATGATGATGGTTAACGTCTACAAATACCAGTATGGTTTATGAGACCATAAGAAAGAAAGTGATTAATTGAGGATCTTTAATCATTTATTTCTATGATAAAAAGGAAGGGACATAAACATTCTGATATCATTGTAGTTTTGTTGAATTAATAAGTCAATCAGGTTGTTAATGTGGAAGATGTTTGGAAAAGGAGAATGATGTGAGTAAGTGTCACCCTAGTGTTACTCCAAAGCTCATGAGAATTAGTTCTTATATTAGCAATGTTAATTTTCTTCTTAGCACTCATCAAGAGAAGAATATAATTCTAGTCATCAAGTGTGGGGCTGATCAACTCCTTATAATATCTTAGCTTCCTTTTCCCCTCTAAATCCTTATCATCCCACAACTTATCCTTAAATTTGGAGATAATAATGTTTTTAATATTATCCTTATTCTCCAATATGATCTCTTCCTTTATCCCACACTAGTTGAGCCAGGACTAGGAATCCTTATGCCAACCTCACTTGAGATAGAGGAGGGTGAGTCATAGAGACAAAAAAATCCTTCAAGAAAAACACAATAGCAACTTTGAATGGAATAATATTGGCCCAATAATAACCCATATAGGAGGGGAGTAAATCAACCATCTGAGGCATGAAAGTTTCAACAAAATCCCATTGTTTCTAACAAGATAAATGTGCATCAACAAGTGACAACACAACCTAGGTTTGAAGGCCAAGAACCACTCAAGTGTTGCACTTGTGGTGGGGGGCATAAAAGAAGAGATTTACCACACCAGCAGAAGGTTGGAGTAAATATATACAACACTCAAGAGGCAAGCACAGTGGGTGAAGTAGCTTAGAGTATTCCTAGAGTTTATGCAACAGTGAGAAATCGCCTAGTAGATCACAAGGCACCTATCATTGAGATTGAAGGTAAGCTACACCATAAAGTCATTTCCATTTTCATTGTTCCATGTTCCAATTATAGTTATATCAGTCCAGAACTTATGGATAAATGTGAATTGGGAAAGGAATTGCACCAAGAACCTTAGTTTGTTCAATTTCCAACAGGAACAAGGAGAAGAATCATCGATTAAGTAAGTTCATGTGTCATGGAGCTCAGTTTCATGGCCACGATATCCCACTTAAATGTTTTACCGTTGTGTGGGTATGAATTATTATTGGTCATGGATTGGGTGTACCTACCCTAGACCAAGGTGGATTGCTATGAGAAACAAATAGAATTATTTGATGAACATGGAATAAAAAGAATAGTGCAAGGAAGGAGGAAACCCATATTAGTGAGGCTAATCACTACTGCACAAGCCAAATTCAGAAGCAGGAAAAGATGCATGTTATTTGCAATGTGAATTTTTCTAGAGTGAAGAAGCTAGTAGAAGATCAAATGACAAGGAGGTGGAATTACTTCCAAAGTACCCTATTGCGAAACAATATGCAATTGTTTTTCCACTAGAATTTCTTGGATTTATTCCTCACAAAAAAATATATTTCCCTATTGAATTGGTGTGAGGAGCAGCACCAGTTTGTTTCTATAGTTCATGCTTTGAAAATTTTAAGGCATTATCTCCTGAAGAGATGAAGATGAATGTTAGTCAAGTAAGATAGTTGTCCATGCTCATCGAGTTTGACTTTGATATTAATGACATAAAAGGAAAGGAAAAAAAGGTTGTTGATGCCTTGAGCAGGAGAATACAAGTAAATCACTTGGTAGCGGTAAGTTGGTATGAAGCATATACGAAAGAAAGAATCAAAAGAAATGGACACCTAGATGAAAAGAACCAACAATTTAAAGGAACATTGCAGCAAAGAGGTGAGGATGAAGGATCTTATACCACTGAGCACAGCTTAGTAAGGTTTAAAGGCAGAGTTTATGTGCCTAATAGAGATGAAATAAAAAGGCTAATAATGAAAGAATTCCATGTTAAGACTTACATAGTCCAATGAGGGTATCAAAAGACCCTCACATATGTAAAAAAGTAAATGATCACTAGCTAAATTTGAATAAATAAGTGGCAGATTTCATAGCAAGATACATGGAATTCAAGTAGGTAAAGGTTGATGGAAAACACTTGACAAGATTGTTGCAGCCTATCCATATTCTAGAATGGGAGTAGGAGGTAGTCTCTATGTAGTTCATCATAAGCTTTCCCAAAATATCTAAGCAACATGATGCAATCATGGTGGTGGTGGACAAATTGGGCAAGTGCATAAATGATATTGTGAGGATACATGGCATTCCCAAGAAGATTATGTCAAATACAGATGCAAAATTTACTTCTAGGTTTTGGAAGGAATTGTTTGCAGGATTTAGAACATAATTATCATTCAGTACAACCTATCATCCACAAAAATATGGACAAACAAAGAGGGTTAATTAGATGTTTTAGGACATGTTAAAGATCTATGTGATGTATCATCCTATGAAATGGGAAGAATATCTTCCACTTGTGGAATTTGCATATAATAATGGACACCAAGAGTTAATAAGGATGAGGCCCTTTGAGGCATTGTATGGCATGAAATGTAATACTACTATCAGCTAGAGTGACCTAGTTAATAGGGTGCATGTAGGACCTGGTATCCTTAGGAGTATGGAACAACAAGTTCAAAGCATAAAGAAAAATCTGAAAGTGGCACAAGATAAACAGAAAAGCTATGCGGATAAGCATATGGTGCAAAAAGATTTCCATGTGGGGGAACAGGTTTACCTGAGAGTTAAACGCAAGAAAATTTCCAGAAAAATGGAGACATGTGCCAAGTTTGCACTGCAGTATTGTGGGCCATTTGAAATTCTTGAGAGGATTCACTAGTACAAAATCGCTAATTAGTTACTCAAAAATGACTAAAAATTGCATATAAACGACTATTTTTCAATCTATGACCAATAGTGGCTAATTTACAGTATCGTATAATGCAACCAACATTTAGTCATATTTAGCTTAGTGGTTAATTGGTTGCCTCAATTTTATTGTCTAGTGGTATATTTAGCTATAAATTTGGTCATTAATTTAGTCATTGTTTTTGTCATTAATTGCCACGATTAATTATCAAATACACATCAAAATATACTAATACATGATCACCCGAGAAAACCAATTAATGATCAAATAAATATGACTAAAGTGTTGGTCGCGTTATAAGATACTATAAATTAGCTACTAATAGTCATACATATGAAAACTTTATTCATCATTTGAAACTAATTAATGACCAAAGAAATATGACTAAATTTCAGTCGTGTTACAAGATACTATAAATTAGCTACTCATAGTTATATATATGAAAAATTTAGTCATATTTCGCAATCACAAATTTAACATTTACAAAGGTCATTTATCTTCTTCTTCTTCTTCTTCTTCTTTTTATTTTATTATTATTATTATTATTATTATTATTATTATTATTATCATTATTATTATTATTATTATTATTATTATTATTATTATTATTTATTTTTTTCATATTCATTATATAAACAACCCATTTAAAATTCTATATTCATTTCATTTACTTTCATTAATAATAATTATAAATGACTAATTTAGTCGTTGTATATTCATTTTATTTGTGTTCATCATTAATCAATATAAATTACTAATTTATTAGTTTTAGATTGATTTTATGTGTTCATTATTAATCAACATAAACTAATTATTATTAGTTTGTGACTAAATAAATAAATAAATGACATACAATGCGCATGTTCATCTATTATGTTAATGCAAAGTAAAATAATTTCAACCACATAAATTATATTATGTCAAATGTTAATTATTACAATATGAGTTTCCAACTTAACATTGGTTGGACTACAAACTACGAATGAAATATTGTTTCATCACATTAAAACATTAACATTTTTTTTCGAAGGCATTGTAGGTGAATACACCTACTCTAAAGGCGAGACCATCATTCTGCATGTGTGTGTTTCCTGGAATATTGGCTTTAAGGGTATCACTAGATTGTTTCTCTTCTCTCTCTCTTTTTGCATTTGTCATGCTAATGTTATTGTACTACTCTTTCTTCAATTGTTGCTTCTTACCATCAATACTAAGTTCATCTTTTGAAGATGAAAGAAGATACAATGTAGAGTATAAGACATGAAAGACGATGAAAACTGGAATATAAACTAAAGTATATCATAAAGGATTTATACAACATATACCTCAACAACAATAATGTCAATTCCATTTTACCCCATAAAAGTAAGAAACTTGGATCAGTTTTCTTCATTTGGGCAATAATGGTCACTATATGTCCACATGACCTTTATAAACAAAGTGAATAAAACATCAACATAAAAGGTAATACCTTAGGAAATTAGTATTTGGACTTCAAGAAAATATTAGGCACAATCATGCCACCTAAGTTACATGCTAAAAAGCTTAGGGTGTAGATAACTTGTGAAAAGAAATGAAAAGAAAAATACAACATATAATAAATAATGGATGACAATTGGCCTAAAAATTGCATCACTAAAGGAAAAAATTCTCCTAGGAGGGGCTTGATTAGGAATAACTCAAGTTAGTTGCTGTGTCATTGAGTATGTTTTAGAAAGAAAAATATTTTGATTCAGATAGTGGCATTCCTATGCTTGGTACTTATTCTTTCATGCAATAGCTAGATGTAGAGACTAGTGATCCATTCCCTTCAGCAATGATGCTCATTCGTTATTTGACTTATTCTCAAATAAGTTATATCTATATCTATATCATATAATAAATAAGTTTTAAGTTCATGCAACACTCTTCGTTTTTACCTCAAATGAATAGAAACATTGAAACTATAAGGATTCATTTAATATAGGACCCTATAAAATTCCAGGGAAGCAGGGACCACAAGTTTACCTGGTAAAATAGCTGGAGAGATAGCCTTAACGTCATCTATTTCTTGGCTCACTAAGTTGGCAGAGGATGATTTGTGACTTAGCTCAGGACGTCGATCCTACACATGTTGTCCACTCCCTCGGTGAGGAAAACCACATTGGCGGGACATGCTAAAATGGAAAGAGGTTGATGTCTAGCTACAAGAAGAGTCCACAAATCGTCCTTTGGTTAGCCTGCAATAAACATAACAATGCCAAATACCATAAAGCCACTTCCCCAAAATAATATAAAGCAACAAACTGACACCATAACCGGAGCAGATATATAGGCAAGAGTTCACCCATACTAGAGAGTGAAACGGAGCATCCTCCGTATACAACCCCATATCTTGACACAACCAAAGAACGTGACCTCAATTACATAAGTGGAAAATATTGTTGCCTTCAAACCAGAGAGGAGACCCAAGCCAATAACACAATTTTTGAGAGACCAAAATAATACCCACATACCTATGAAGACCAGAAAGAGCACTCGCGAATGAGGGTGGAACCAGAAGCTACTGTAGGTGCGAAGAGGTCTTATATGTAGTGAAGGCGTTGAAACTATACGAAACCACAACTGTCTGGGTGTCTGGATCCCAAGGGCTGACTAGGAGACAAAACCCAAGCAATACCCAAAAACTGCAATCGTCGTTTGCAATCCTTAACAAAGGTTTAAGTCCTAGTGATGTGCCATGGACCGAGTCTTGGACACCGTCATTCTCCTTACAACCTAAATTCTTTGCCCAGACTACCAAACTGAACCAATATCTAAATTTATCAACATATTGCATGAGGGAAAGCATCACATAGAAGCAACGAATACAAAGACAATGCATGAGGGGCAGTTAATTCCCGTGTGGAGGAGGAGCAAGCCCCGATGGCCTCACACGAGATGCCTGTATGTTTGCTTGATCGCCCCCATTAGGGGCTTGTATTTTCACATTTAATTATGAGAGGAATTTATAATTTCTTTATTGTTTAAAATTATTTCAATATTTGCGTCAAGTAAAATATTTAAATACCTATTTTATTTAATAAATTTAAATATTATTTCATATGTGTGTGTGTGTGCACACGCATGTGTGTTCACCATAGATAAAATATTTCAATGTCTATTTTAAATAAAATAATTGTATATCAATTATATATCTACATACACAACATGATATTACTTTATAATTGTTAATATGTTGTAGATGTATACTTTATTTAGTTCGCAACATAGAATTGATATCTAGCATTTCAAAAAATATTAAGTAAAATATTTCAATATCTAACCTATAACAAATATATATGTCAAACATATAACAAATAAATAAATATATAGAAAATATAACAATATCAAACATAGAACAAATATTTCAATATTATACAATTGGAAGTCAAAAACAAAAAATTTGAAACTATGAGTTATATATCTCTCCTTCATAATGATAATTTATACTATTTTTTAATCTCACTTGACATTCTTCCCAGTAGACACCCTATTTAAATATAAAACCATAACCATAATGAAATTTTCAGGTTATTTGGAGAAAACACAAATAAACATTCAAATAATTAATAAATCACAAATAAACATTCAAGCAATTAATAAACCCCTCATCGATGTAACTCGGGCATATTATAAACACAAAATCATCCAATCGGTCCATGATTATTATAATCACCAAAAAAAAAAAAATAACAAATGAGTCATCAAAATGGCCAAGGCATATAATAAGTAAAACCCTGCAAAGTTATTTCAATGCTAAGAAAACATAAAGAATAATTGTGTCTAGCTTTTATAAACCACAACACCAAAAGATAAATATACAACAAAAGATATCAATATCATCATTATCCCTCTTTGGTTCACCACCATCCGCAACAGCACCAAAAGGGCTCCCATAGTGGCCCTCCCCTAGCCCTAAAAAAAAAAAAAAAAAAAATCTAAAACATTTCAAATTGGATTTGTTATATTTACCCGATGGCATCTTTGGTTGCTGTGGTTTTTAGAGGCACGATCATCGTCTATGCTTATTAGAGGTGTCATTGCCTCCAAATTTTCGAAGGCACGATCATCAATTATGGCTATTATAGGAGAAAGGAGGAGGCCAAAAATAAAAATTCCCAACACTAATATGAGCTTGGAAGCAACCATTGATATTGACCCCAAGAACCAAAAAATTTCTAGAAATAAATAAATGAATCATGAATGAGATGAGACAATGAAGAGAAGTAGTGGAAGTAAAAGTATAAATAGACGAAGTGTTGGAGTTGTAGGAATTAGAGAGGTTTGTTTAAGAATATGATTTATAACCTAATATAGTATTAAAATATTTTATTATATTACAAATGATATTATATAAATTTTGAATTTCAGTAGTCGAAATATGTTCCACAGTAGTAATTTTGGATTGTCGATGTTTTGAGTCCACACCAAGACCCCAAATGAGAGTCATGTTTTCATTTATCACGAGATAAATGAGAGTTATATTAAAAACAAATTTTAATATTAAAATAAAATAATATATATATATATATATATATATATATATATAATTAATTGTGGTTTAATTATATCGAAACAGGTAGTATTTTTAATTATATAGATAGATGTCTTTTTGGAATAAGATTTATAATATGATATAATATTAAAATATTATATTATAGTATAAATAAAAAAATATATTTTTATTTACCAAAATGTAAATGATATATATATATATATATATATATATATATATATATATATATATATATATATATATATATATATATATATATATATATATATATATGGAGAAAATGGGACGTAAAAATGATATAATTGATCTTACATGATATGTGATTTATTATATGTTAGTGGATATATCATAGTTAATAAAAATATATTAATAATATACAAAATATCTTATTTTTAATTATAAATGATATATTTCAATTTTGATATTAAATAATATAGTTTTATACCATGTTTATATAAAGAAAAATGAACTAATTTAAATTTGAGTTAATATTGATCTATGTTGATTATATACATAGGTTTTTGTTTTAGAATATGATTTATAACATAATTTAATATTATAATATTATATTGTATTATAAACCATATTATATCAATGGGGTGATGAGAGTTAATAGGAAAAATATTATATATTAAAATAAAAAATAAAAACCACTATAATATTTAATTATGTTTAGGTATGCAGTATTTTTAATTACACAAATAGGTGTTTATTTTATATTACGATTTATAGTATAATATTATAATACTATAAATTATATTATAATGTCTAATGTATATATATAATAGAGTTATATTAGGAAAATACACACACATACACAACCACACATATATATGAATATGATGATGATGATTATGGTTAATGTCCACAAAGATCAATATGGTTTATCAGACCTTAAGAAAGAAAGTCATTAATTGAGGATCTTTAATAGTTGATTTCTATGATCAAAAAGAAGGGAGAGAAACATTATGAGACCACTGTAGTTTTGTTGAATTAATAAGCCAATAAGGTTGCTAATGTGGAATATGTTTGGAAAAGTAGAATGATGTGAGTAAGGGTCATACAATCTAAGATATTATTTTCATCTTAAACTCTCTAAATATCACAAGGGAGGAAGATTCTTTTGCCCCAAGGTTTTTTTGGAATAGACCAATGTGCAGTGTCACTCCAAAGCTCATGAGAATTAGTTATTATCTTAGCAATGGTCATTTTCTTCTTAGAACTTATCAAGACAAAACGATAATTCAAGTCATCAAGTGTGGGGTTGATCAACTCCTTATAATATCTTAGCTTCCTTTTCCCCTCTACCTCCTTATTATCCCACAACTTATCCTTGAATTTGGAAATAATAATATTTTTAATATTATCCTTATTCTCTAATATGATCTCCCCCTTTATCCCACAATAGTTGAGACAGGACCATGAATCCTTATGCCAAACTCACTTGATCTAGAGGAGGGTGAGTCATAGAAACAAAAAAGGCCCTCAGGAAAATCCAATAGAAATGTTGAATGTAATACAATTTGGCACAAGAATAACCTATATAGGAGGGAAGTAAAGCACCAAGCTTAGTCATGACAGTTTCAACAAAAGCCCATTGTTGCTAACAAGATAAATATGTAGCAACAAGCGATAACACAACCCAGGTTTGAAGGCCACAAACCACTCAAGTGCTGGACCTATGGTGAGGACCACAAAAGAAGAGATTTCCCACATCAACAAAAGGTTGGCCCAAATATATACAACACTCACGAGACAAGAAAATCGAGTGAAGTTTCTTAGAGTATTCCTAGAGTTTATGCAGGAGTGGGAAATCACCTAGCAGATCACTAGGAATCCATCATTAAGATTGAAGGTAAGCTACAATAAAGATTCATTTCCATTTTCATTTATTTGGGTTCCAATTATAGTTATATTAGTCCTAAAATTGTGGATAAGTATGGACTGGGAGAGGAATTGCACCAAGAACCTTAGCTATTTCAATTGGAAATAGGAATAAGGAGAAGAATCACCCATTAGCTAAGTTCATGTGGAATGGAGCTCAAAGTCATCCGCACGATATCCCAATTGAATTTGCTACCATTGGGTCGGTATGGCTTATTATTGGGCATGGATTGGGTGTACCTGCACCAAACCAAGGTGGATTTCTATGAGAAATAAATAGAATGCTTGGATGAGCATGGAATAGAATGAGTGGTGCAAGGCAGAAGGAAACCCATATTAGTGAGGCTAATCACCCCTATAAGCCAAATGGAACACCAGGAAAAGATGCATGTTTTTTACAGTGTAATTTTTCCAAAGCAAGAAAGTTGGTAGAAGATCAAATGAAAAGGAGAAGGAATTACTTCCAAAGTACCCTCTTGCACAACAATATGCAGATGATTTTCCAGTGGAAGTTCCTGGATTTCCTCCTCACAGAGAGATATATTTCTCTATTGAATTAGTGCGAGGAGTAGCACCAACTATTAAGGCTCCATATAGAATGAGCATGCTAGAATTGGTTGAGCTCAAATTGCAGCTGAAGGAGATGCTCAATAAGGATTGCATAAGTCCAAGTGTGTCCCCTTGGGTTGCACCCGTATTATTTGTAAATAAGAGAGACAGAACACTTTGATTGTGCACTGATTATAAACAATTGAGTAAAGTAACCCTCAAAAATAGGTACCCATTACAGAGGATTTCTGATCCCTTTGAATAATTAAGAGGAGCAACAATTTTCTCCAAATTTGACTTAAGGTCAGGATACCATCAAGTGAGAACTGAGGAAGCTATCCATAAAACTACCTTTAGAACAATATATGGGAACTATGAATTCGTAGTGGTACCCTTTGGACTCACCAACCCCTTGTTCATGTTCATGTGTGTGATGAATGAAGTATTGCATCCATACTTGGATAAGTTTTTCATAGTATTCGTTGACGACATTTTAATCTAGTAAAAAATAGAAGAAAAACATGAAAAGAATTTGGTTGCGGTGTTAGAACTGTTGTGAGAACATAAGTTCTATTTAAAGCTCATCAAGTGTGACTTCTTCCAATAATAGATACACTATCTAGGGGACATTATCTCTGAGGAAGTTGTATTAGTTAACCTTGAAAAGATCAAATTTATAAGGGAGTGACCAAATACAAAGACTAGTAGGATCTTATAGGAGATATATTTAAAATTTCTCCAAAATTGGTCATCCCATTGAAACCTTGCCCAAGAAAGGGAAAATATTTGAATGGACTACATAATGTGTGGAGAGCTTTGAGTAGTTGAAACAATTGCTCACTAGTGCATCAGTGATGAGAATTGTAGATCCAAATAAGGATTTCATTATGTGTACAGATGCATGCAGGTAGGGACTCAGTGGGGTCTTAATGAAGGAAGGGAAATAGTATGTTATGAATCTAGAAAGTTGAATTAACATGAGGAAATCAATGTGACACATGATTGAGAATTTTCTGCTATAGTTCATGCTTTGAAAATGTGAAGGCACTACCTCGGTAGGAATTTCAAGCTTATGTCAGACCATAATGCACTTGTTGAATGTTAGGCAAGCAAGATGGTTGTCCATGCTCAGCGAGCTTGACTTTTATATTAAGAACATAAAAGGAAAGGAACAAAAGGTTGTTGATGCCTTAAGCATGAGAATCCAAGTAAATCACTTGGCAACAGAAGAAAGAATCAAAAGTGATCGACACCTAGATGAAAAGTACCAGCAACTAAAAGAAACGTATCAGCAAAAGGTGAGGATGAAGGATCTCATCTCACTGAGGATGGCTTAGTCATGTTTAAAGGTACAATTTATATTCTTAATAGTGATGAAATAAAAAGGATAATAATGAAATAATTCCATGTTAAGCCTTACATAGTCCACAGAGGGTATCAAAAGACCCTCACAACCGTAAAAACATATTATCACTTGCCAAATCTCAATAAATATGTGGCATATTTCATAGAAAGATGAATGGAATTCTGTTAGGTCCCTATAATACTAGTGATTCCCCATTACTATTGTCATTGTATCCCTTATTGTTATTATTGTGCCCCATAGAACCCCAATATTGTTATTTTTGTGCCTTTGTATTATTATTGTTAGGTCGGCTTGGTTATATTGTGACCCCTTAGACTCCTATATATATAGAAAGGAGGTTTTTTCATTTGTATCATCCAAGAATTGTTCATTTGTGTAATGTAAAGGAGTTTTCCCCCTTGAATAGGCTTAATTCTAAGGCATTGATCTATCTTTTATATATTTTTGTGAGCTGGTTTCATAACATTTGGTATCAAAGCTTTGGATTCTAGGGTTTCACTACTCCAAACAGGTCATCGTGGAATTTTCGCTATAACTTTTTTTCTACATTGTTTCAGAAGCGAAACAAAATATCCATTTGAGACGAATTCTTGTTGAACCTCAAGTCCAAATTTCATATCTTGTATCACTATATTTTCAAAGATATGATCTGAGGAAGTTATGATTTTTGCAAGCTCCAAAATTTCATCTAAACTAGTTCATCATGGAATGTTCGCTATAACACTTTCTCTACGAAGTTTCAATAGCTAAAAAAAAACCCATTTGAGAAGAAATTGGTCTAAACCTTGGTTCTGAATTTCAGCTCCTGTCTCACTATATTTGTGGAGATATAATCTGAGGAAGTTATGGTTTTTGCAGACCCCTGAATTACATTCCAAACAGATCACCTTGGGAAAATCGTCATAACTTTCTCTCTGAGCATCAAATTTAATTTTCATAAGAAGTTTCAAAAATAGGACAGAATGTAGTTTTTGGGTACTAGTTTTAGAACCTAAGGTGTAAACATTGACCCACAACACGTCATACAAGTTTGCTCTACTCAACAAGTCTATACTGAGGTCATCATGGGAGAATTGGCATAAATCTTCATTGGATAATCCAATCTTAATCAGACTTGCGGATTTAGAAATATTACTCAAAGGGTTACCACAGGAAGAAATTTCAGATCTTGGAGATCCAAAATTACAGAAATACATCAGATTCAATATCAAGCTCCTACAAAGTGAACAAAAAGGTGTGTAGTTTTTTTTTAATTTTTGCATAAGCTTGGTTTGAAAAATTAGTTTGAAGGAATTCAAAGGGCATAGTGAAGCATCATTATCAATAATTGGTGCCCCAAAGAAATAAAATGGAAACACCTATTAAGCAACCTGAAAGCTCTATCATGACCCATGAAGAAGAGGAAGAAATGCAACATGATATATCAAAATTACGAGACCAAGTGCAACAAATGTCACTCACACAAAAAGTAACAGAATCTAAGATGGATAGTTTAAAGAAAGACATAGAAGCTAAGATGTATGGCATGGAAGCTAAGATGGATGGTTTAAAGAAAGGTGTGGAAGCTAAGGTGGATGGTTTAAAGAAAGGCGTAGAAGCTAAAATGAATGACGTGGAAGCTAAGATGGATGGCATGGAAGCTAAGATAGATGGCGTGGAAGCTAAGATGGACAATTTGAAGACAGATTTGAAGAAAAGCATGGAAGATTTGAAGACAGATTTGACAAAGTTTCTACAAGAAATTCTTACTAATGGTGAAAGGGTATTAAAGGAAACTCATGATGAGAACAAAATAAATGTTAATCATGATTTCATAGACTCTAATGTTGGATTGAGGAACCACCATGTTCCAAATATCGATATGAGGAAGTTTGAGGGCAAGGATCTCAGAACATGGATACTACAGATGGAGCAATTTTTCGATCTCCATAATGTTCAAAACACACAAAAGGTACGCATTGCAATTTTATATTTAGAACCAAATCAGTTTGTATGGTATTGATGGTTGTTCTCTCGTAAACAAATTGTCACTTGGTCTCTTTTTACAGATGAAATGATAGTACATTATGAGGATACAAAAAGAAACACTTTTTTTAGCCAATTGATAAATCTCAAACAAAAGGATTCAATGATGGAGCACATTCAGGACTTACAAAAATTGAATACAAGGGTAAAATATATTCTAGAGGAGAATATGATTGATGTCTTCATCGGGACTTTAAAAGATAACATCCAACATGAGGTTTGCCTTTGGGAACCAGATTCATTGGAGAAGGAATTCAGGTTGGCAAGAAAAATGGAAAGCAAAATTATGGCAACAAGGAAGCCTACTACTCATAATCATAAAGATGGAAGTGTTGCTGCCCCTAATACACTAAAGGTCATAAGTGTGCCGAGAAGAAATTATTCTAAATAGATTGTGAAGAGGATGAATAAAAGGAACAAGAAACGTAAAAGAAGGGGATATACACCAGGAGAAAACCTTAGAAAAAGAAGAATTGAATCCAACCATATATTATAATGCATTGGCTAGAATTACCACTCCTTAAACTATCAAGATAGAATGGCATATCAAGAAGAAAAAGGTATTAGTGTTGATTGATTCGGGAAGTACCCATAATTTTATTCATTGTAAGATATCCAAGGAATTGAATTGCTTCCTATATCCAGCACAAAAGTGTCAAGTGATGGTTGCAAGGGGAGGAACCATAAATTGCTCAGGATTGTGCCATAATATCAAGCTATCCATGGGAGAATATGTATTGAATAGCCCAATTCTTTCCATTCCAATGGGTGGTGTTGATGTTGTACTAGGAGTCTAATGGCTACAATCCTTGGGTACAATAGATTTTAATTTTCAAGAACTTTTCATGAAATTCTCTGTAAAAGGGAAGGAAGTTGAATTAAGGGGTATCGTAGGGAAACCGAGAAATATAATCAACTTTAATGGAATGACAAAGCTTCTAAAGAAAGAACAATGAGGCATAATTGCACAATTATGTTCACTAGAGGTTCCCACATCGAAACCATCCATTTCCCCAAATCTCCAAAAATTCTTAGACAATCATTCCAAGGTATTTGAGACTCCCAAAGGCCTTCCACCTATTCATGATCATGATCATGCTATCATGATCATGCTATCAATTTGATTCTAGGAAGTGTTCCTCTGAACATCAGGCCTTATAGATATCCTTATGTCCAAAAGAGTGAAATTAAACGTATGGTTGCAGAAATGCTAGAGAATGGTATAATTCAACCTAGTCAAAGTTATTTCTCTGCTCTAGTAGTATAGGTTCACATGAAGGATGGATCATGGTGCATGTGTCCAAATTATAGGGAGCTCAACAAGCTCACTATTAAAGATAAATTTCCCATTCCTATCATTGATGAATTATTGGATGAATTGCATGGATCAATTTACTTCACCAAGTTGGATCTTCTTTTAGGATATCATCAAATTAGAATGAAGACTGAATACATTCTAAAAACAACATTTAGAACTCATGAGGGTCATTATGAATTTTGGTCATGCATTTTGGCCTTACTAATTCACCTTCTACATTTCAAGGTTTGATGAATTCCATTTTCAAACCCTTCCTTAGAAAATTTGTGTTAGTATTTTTTGATGATATACTAATCTACAGCAAGTCTTGGAAGGATCATATCCAACATGTTGACATGGTGCTCAAACTATTGAAGGAGAAAAAATTATATGCAAAAATCTCCAAATATTTCTTTGGAGTACAAGAGGTGGAATATCTGGGTCATATTGTATCTCATGAAGGTGTTAAGGTAGACCCTAGCAAAATTAAAACAATTAAGGAATGGAAAATCCCCACATCCATAAAGCATCTACGAGGATTTCTTGGGTTGACAGGGTATTATCGCAAGTTTGTTAAGAATTATGGGAGAATAGCAGCACCTCTAACAACATTATTGAAGAAAGATACATTCTCATGGACTCTAGAAGCAACAAAGACCTTTGAACATCTTAAAGAGGCAATGTGCCAAGCACCAGTCTTAGCTACACCGGACTTCACAAAAACCTTTATTGTGGAATGTGATGCCTCAGGAAATGGAATTGGTATTTTTTTTAATGCAATAAGAAAGACCCATTTCTTTGGAAAGTCATCCAATCAAAGGAAAGTATTTACACAAAGCTATTTATGAGAAGGAAATGCTGGCAATACTATATGCACTTAAGAAATGGCAACCCTACCTAATGGGAAGACACTTCAAGGTAAAAACAGATCATGATAGTCTTAAACGCTTTTAGAACAAAGATTATCTTTAGAAGAGTAGCAAAAATGGGTCACAAAGATGTTGGGCTATGACTTTGAAATCATCTGCAAAAAAGGGAAGAAAAATGTTGTGCCAGATGCACTTTCAAGAAAGGATGAGGATGTGGAAGAATTTGTTTGCGTTATTTCTATTATCCAACCAGATTAGATAAATGAACCAAGGGATGAATTGAAGAGTGACGAGGAAGTGTGAGCACTCATTCAAAAGATACAACAAGATCCCAGTGCATCTGATACATTTAGCTGGAAAAATGATTCGTTATGGTACAAGGATCGGTTATACCTATGTAAGAGTTCCCAACTCAAATAAAAGATTCTTAGGGAATTGCACACGTCTCCCTTAGGAGGGCACTCAGGATTTCTAAAAACCTATCATAGGGTTAAGAAGGATTTTTTTGGGATGGCCTTAAATCGGATATTCAAAATTTTGGGGCAGAATGTTTGGTTTTCTAACAGAATAAAGTTGAAACAATTAAGACCCCAGGACTATTATAACCTTTATCAATTCCAAGCCAACTTTTGGAGGAGGCTTCAATGGATTTTATCACAGGTTTACCCAAGTCCGAAGGAAAGAGTGTTATCATGGTGGTAGTTGATATACTTACCAAGTATGCACACTTTTGTGCATTATCTTATCCACTTAAAGCGAGTACAGTTTCTCCTACATTTATGGAAACAATTCAAAAACTACATGGAAACCCAAAGATTATTGTAAGCGACAGAGATCCCATTTTCATTGGAAATTTTTGGACATAATTATTTTCTTGTCTTGGTACTCATTTATCTCATAGCTCATATTATCATCCTCAATCTGATGGGAAAACTGAGATATAAACAAATGTTTGGAAGGATATCTTTGTTGCTTTGTATCTGATAAACAGACACAATGGGTCAAATGGTTTCCTTTGGCTAAATGGTGGTATAACACTTCCTTCCATATTGCAACAAAAATGACCCCATTTATGGCACTTTACGGATATCATCCACCATCCATAACATCATATTTAAGAGAAAATTCTAAGGTTCAAGCAGTGGAAGATCACATCGATCATCAGCAACAAGTTCTCCAACTCTTAAAGGATAACCTCACCTTGGCGCAAAATAGAATGAAATAGCAAGCAAATCAACACCGCAGCGAAAGAAGTTTTGATGTAGGTGATTGGGTATTGCTACAGTTACAACCATATAAACAAATGTCCATCAAGCAAGCTAAGAAGGATAATAAATTATCACCAAATTATTATGGTCTGTACAAGGTGTTGTAAAAGATAGGTACTATGGCATACAAATTGGAGCTTCCTATAGGTTCCCGAGTGCACCTAGTTTTCCATGTTTCATGCTTAAAGAAGGTTATAGGTGACAAGATTCCAGTTCAAACAATATTGCTAGAAATTTATGAGGAGGGAAAAATCATATTGGAACCTGAAGCAGTCAAAGAAGCAAGAACTCAATAGCTACGCAATCGATCAATTTCAGAGTATCTCATCAAGTGGAAGAACTTACCCATTGAAGATTCCACATGGGAGGGTGAGAATTTTATACATAAGCATCCAGAACTACTTAAGCGTTGAGGACAACACTTTTTTGAAGGAGAGGGGCATGTTAGGTCCCTATAATGCTAGTGATTCCCCCATTACTATTGTCATTGTATCCCTTATTGTTATTATTGTGCCCCATAGAATCCTAATATTGTTATTTTTTTGCTTTTGTATTATTATTGTTAGGTCGGCTTGGTTATATTGTGACCCCTTAGACTCTTATATATATAAAAGAGGTTTTGTCATTTGTATCATCCAAAAATTGTTCATTTGTTTAATGTAAAGGAGGTTTCCCCCTCGAAGAGGCTGAATTCTAAGGCATATATCTATCTTTTCTATCTTTTTGTGAGCTGGTTTCATAACAAATTCCAACAGGTAAAGGTTGAATGCAAACACTCAATAATATTTTTGTAGCCTATCCCTATTCTAGAATGGGAATGGGAGGTTTTCTATGTGTAACTCATCATAATATTTCCCAAAATAGCTAACCAACATGACGCAATCATGGTGGTGGTGGAAAACTTGAGCGAGCTAGATCATTTTGTCGCAATCAAGTCCACCAATTCCACTAGTGAAATAGCACAAATGTGAATAAATGATATTGTGAGGATACATTACATTCCCTATAAGATTGTGTCAGATAGAGATTCTAAATTTACTTCTAGGTTTTGGAAGGAATTATTTGCAGTATTGAGAACAAAATGAGCATTCAGTACAACCTATCATCCCCAAAAATATGGGCAAACAAAGATAGTTAATTAGATATTTTAGGACATGTTAAGGATGTATGCGATGCAACAACCTAAGAAATGGGAATAATATCTTTCACTTGTGGAATTTTCATACAATAATGGACACCAAGAGTCCATAAGGATGACGCCCTTTGAGGCATTGTATGGCAGGAAATGTAATACTACTATCAGTTGGAGTGGCCCAGTTAACACGGCGCATGTTGGACCTCGTATGGTTAAGAATATGGAACAACAAGTTTAGATCATAAAGAAAAATCTGAAAGTGGCACAGGATAGGTAGAAAATCTATGCGGATAAGCATAGGGTGCACAAAGAGTTCCATGTGGCGCAACAGGTTTACCTGAGAATTAAACCCAAGAAAATTTCCCTAAAAATGGAGACATGTTCCAAGTTTGCACCACGATATTGTGGCTCATTTGAAATTCCTGAGATGATTCACTACTACAAAGTGGCTAATTAGTTACTAAAAAAATGACTAAAAATTTCATATAAATGACCATTTTTCATTCTATGACCAATGGCAGTATCTTATAATGCGACCAACATTTAGTCATATTTATCTTAGTGATTAATTGGTTGTCTCAATTTTATTGTCTAGTAGTATACTCAGTCATAAATTTTGTCATTAATTTAGTCATTGATGTTGTCATTAATTGCCACGATTAATAACCAAATACACAACAAAATATACTACTACATGATCACCCAAGAAAACCAATTAATGACCAAAGATATATGACAAAAGTGCTGGTCACGTCATAAGATACTATAAATTAGCTACTAATAAACAAATTAATTACCAAATAAATATGACTCAATTTCAATCATGTTATAAGGTACTGCAAATTAACTACTAATAGTCGTATATATGAAAAATTTAGTCATATTTTGTAATCACAAATTTATTATTTACATCGTTTATTTATCTTTCTTTTTTTCAGTTTCATATTCATTATATAAACAACTCATTTAATTTTCTATATTCATTTCACTTACTTTCATTAATAATAATTATAAATGACTAATTTAGTCGTTGTATATTTGTTTTATTTTTGTTCATTATTAATCAATATTAATAACTAATTTAGTAGTTTTAGATTAAGTTTATGTGTTCATTATCAATCAACAGAAACTAATTAGTATGATTTTGCAACTAAAAAAAAAAAATGGCATACAATGTGCATGTTCATTTAATATGAAAATGCAAAGTTACATATGTTAATTACAATACTAAATAATATCAAGTACACCTATAAATAACGTCAACCACATAAATTATATTATGTAAAATGTTAAGTATTACAATATGAGTTTCCAACTCAACATTGGTTGGACTATAATTAACATATGAAATATTGTTTCATCACATTAAAACATTATCATTGTGTTTCCTAGGTATTGTAGTTGAATTCACCAACTCTAAAGACTTGACCATCCATTTGTATGTGTGTGTCTCATGGAATATTGGTTTTAAGGGTATCACTGCATTGTTTCTCTTCTCCCTCTCCTTTTGCATTTGTCGCTCCAATGTTATTGTACTCCTCTTTCTTTAAATCTTGATTCTTACCATCAATACTAAGTTTCTCTTCTAAAAATGAAAGAAGATACAATGTGACATGAAAGACGATGAAAAGTGGAATAGAAACTAAAGAATATTATAAAGAATTTATACGACATATACCTCAACATCAGCAATTTCAATGCCATTTTACCAGAGAAAAGTAATAAACTAGAATAAGTATTATTCATTTAGGAAATAGTGGTCACTATATGTCCACATGACCTGTATAAACAAAGAAAATAAAACATCACCATAAAAAATAACACCTTAGGAACGTAGTATGCGTACTTCAAGAAAAGCTTAGGTAGAATTATGCCAACTAAGTTACATGCTAAAAAACCCATGTTGTAGATAACTTGTGAAAATAAACGGAAAGAAAAATACAACATATAATAAATAATCGACGATAGTTGGCCGACAAATTGCATTATTGAAGGAAAAATTTCTCCTAAGAGGGGCTTCATTAGGAACAACTCAAGTTGGTTGGTGTGTCATTGAGTATGTTTGAGAAACAAAAGTATTTTGCTTCAGATAGTGACATTCCTATGGTTGGTACTTATTCTTTCATGCAATAGCTAGATGTAGAAACTAGTGAGCCATTCCCTTCAGTAGTGATGCTCATTCATTATTTGACTTGATCTAAGATAAGTTATCTTAAGACTTAGATATATATATATATATATATATATATATATATATATATATATATATATATATATATATATCATATAATAAATAAGTTTTAAGTTCGTGCAACACTCTTCCTTTCAACATCAAATTAATAGAAAGAATGAAATGACAAAGATTAATATAATATAGGACCTTAACAAATTCCATGGAAGAAGGGGTCACAAGGTTACCTGGTGAATTATCTGGAGAGATAGCCCAAGTGTCCTATGTTTCCTGGCTTACCGAGTTGGCAGAGGATGAATTGTGACCAGGATGGGGAAGCCCGGCCTGGGCATGCTATACACTCCCTTGGTGAGAAAAACCACATTGGTGGGGAATGCTAAAATGGAAATAGGTTGATGTCTAGCTACAGGAAGAGTCCACAAATAGTCCTTTCTTTAGCCTGAAAAATACACAACAGTTCCCAATACCACAAAGCCACTTCCTCGAAAGAATGTGAACCACTAAATTGATACCACAACGAGAGGAGAAATATGGGAAAGACTTCACCCAGATTGGAGAGTGAAGCGGTGCATACCCTATATACAACCTTGTATATTGACACAAACAAATAATGCGACCACAATTACAAAAGTGGAAAATATTGATCCCTTCGAACTAGAGAGGAGAGACAAGCCAATAACCCAATTTAACATAGACTGGAATAATACCCACATACCTATGAACACCAGAAAGCACACTCAGAGATGAGGGTGGAACAAGAAGTTGTCGTAGGTGCAAACAGGGCTTATAGCCAGCGAAGGCATGGAAACTATACCAAACCACGATTGCCTAAGTGCCTAGATCCCAAGGGCCGACTAGGAGACAAAACCCAACCCATACTTGAAAACTGCAATCGTCATCTACAATCCTCAATCAAGTATGAAACCTCAGTGAGGTGCTATGGACCAAGACATGGACACCTTCACTCTCCATCCGACCCAAATTCGTTGCCTAGAATACCAAAATGAAGTGGACCGCTTTCCAAACTCTAAATTTAACCACATATTGCATGAGGGAAATCATCACACAAAAGGAATGAAAAAATAGATAAAAAATGAGGGTGAGTTAACTGTCGCGTGGAGGAGGAGCATGCTGCAATGGCCTTGCATGGGACACCTATACGTCTGCTTGATCACCCCCATCGGGGGCTTATATTTTCACATTTAATTATGAGAGGAATTTATAATTTCTTTATTGTTTAAAATTATTTCAATATTTGCGTCAAATAAAATATTTGAATACCTATTTTATTTAATAAATTTAAATATCACTTCATATATATATGTATGTGTTTGTGTGTGTGTGTGTTTGACCATAAATAAAATATTTTAATATATTTTAAAGAAAATAATTTTATATCAATTATGTATCTACATAAACAACGTGATATTACTTTCTAATTCTTAATATCTTCTAGATGTATACTTTCTCTAGTTCGTAATATAGAATTGGTATCTGGAATTTAAAAAATATTAAGTAAAATATATCAATATCTCACTTATAACAAATATATACGTCAAACATGAAAAAAATCCAAAAATATAGAAAATATAAGAATATAAAACATATAACAAATATTTCAATATTAAACAATTTCAAGTCAAAAATAATATTTTTGAAACTATGAGATATATCTCTCCTTCATAATGAGAATTTATACTATTTTTTAATCTTACTTGACATTCTTTCTAGTAGACACCCAATTTAAATATAAAACCATAACCATAATGAAATATTCAGGTTATTTGGAGAAAACGCAAATAAGCATTCAAATAATTAATAAATCACAAATAAACATCCAAACAATTAATAAACCCCTAGTCAACATGACTCGGGCATATAATAAGTAAAGCCCTACAAAGTTATTTCATTGTCTTATTAGCTCCCAAGAAACATAAATAGTAATATAGTCTCGCTTTGAAAACAACACCACCCAAAAAAAATATACAACAAAAGATATCAAGATCATCATTATCCCTCTTTGGTTCACCACCATCCGCAACACCACCAACACGGCTCCCATACTGGCCCTCACCAAGCCCTAAAAGCACACACCCACCTTCAATTTTATGATCCATTGTAAACTATTAGATTATTTATTTTATAGTGTATCTGAATTTTTTTCAAATAGTTTTTAGTTTTTATCTAAATAATTTCAAAATGGATTTGTTATATTTACCCGATGGTACCATTGTTTCCTGTGGGTTTTTGGAGGCAAGATCATTGTCTATGGTTGTTAGAGGTGTCATTGCCTCCAGATTTCTAGAAGCATGATTACCATTTATGGCTATTACAGGAGAAAGGAGGAGGGTGAAATGAAAATTCCCAACACTAATATTAGTTTGGAAGAAACCATTGATATCGGCCCCAAAAACCAGAAAAATTCTAGAAAGAAAGAAATTAAGCACGAATGAGATGAGACAATGAAGAGAAGTAGTGGAGGTGAAAGTATAAATAAAGGTAGGGTTGGAGTTGTAGGAATTAGAGGTGTTTGTTTTAGAATATGATTTATAAACTAATATAATATTAAAATATTGTATTATATTACAAATGATATTATATAAATTTTGAATTTCAATAGTGAGAAGATGTTCCACAATAGACATTTTGTATTGTTGATGTTTCGAGTCTACACAAAGACCCCAAATGAGAGTCATAATTTTCATTTATGACAAGATGAATGATAGTTATATTAAAAATAAATTATAATAATAAAATATAAAACATAAAATATTATAATAATTAATTGTGGTTTAATTATATCTAAACAGGTAGTATTTTTAATTATATAGATAGATGCTTATTTTGGAATATGATTTATAGTATAATATGATATTAGAATATTATATTATAGTATAAATTACTAATTATATTCTTATTTACCAAAATGTAAATGATATATATATATATATATATATATATATATATATATATATATATATATATGGAGAAAATGGCATGTAAAAATGATATAATTGATCTTACATGATATGCAATTTATTATATGCCCAATTCATACATAATACTTAAAATAAAACTATATTAATAATAAACAAAATATCTTCTTGTTAATTATAAATAAATTATTTCAATTTTCATAAGATACACCTTTATTTTGGAATATGATTTATAACATAATGTTAGAATATTATACTATAGTATAAATCAAGAGTTACATTTTTATTTACAAACACATGCACACACACAGATATATGTGTGTGTGTGTGTGTGTGTGTGTGTGTGTGTGTGTGTGTGTGTGATGATTATGATAATGGTTAATGTCCACAAAGATGAATATGTTTTGTTAGACATTAAGTGATTAATTGAGGATCTTTAATAGTTGATTTCTATGATAAAAAAAAAAAAAAACGGAGAGAAACATTATAAGAACACTATAGTTTTGTTGAATTAATAAGTCAAGCAAGTTGCTAATGTGGAAAATGTTTGGAAAAGGAGAATGATGTGAGTAAGGGTTAGATAGTTCCAGAGAAAGTTATTTTGTATTAAACTCTCTTAGTATCACAAAGGAGGAAGATTCTCTTGCCCCAAGGTGATTCTGGAATAGACCAATGTCCAGTGTCACTCCAAAGCTCATGAGAATTAGTTCATACCTTAGCAATGTTCATTTTTTTTCTAAGAACTCATCAAGACAAAAAGATAATTCTAGTCATCAAGTGTGGGGCTGATCACATCATTATAATATATTAGCTTCCTTTTCCCCTCTAACTCCTTATCATCCCAAAAATTATCATTGAATTTGGAAATAATAATGCTTTTAATATTATCCTTATTCTCCAATATGATCTCCTCCTTTATCCCACAATGGTTGAGCAAGAACCAGGAATCCGTATGCCAACCTCACTTGAGCTAGAGTAGGATGAATCATAGAGACAAAAAAGCCTTCAGGAAAAATCCAAGAGTAATGTTGAATGTAATAATATTTGGCCCAAGAATAACCCATTTAGGAGGGAAGTAAAGCACCCAGCTCAGGCATGAAATTTTCAACAAAAGCCCATTGTTGCTAACAAGATAAATGTGCAGCAACAAGCGACAAAATAACCCAAGTTTTAAGGCCAAGAACCACTCAATTTTTGGACCTGTGGTTGGGACCACAAAAGAAGAGATTTCTGAGATCAGTATAATGTTTAATAAAATATATACAACACTCAAGAGGAAATTATAGTGGGTGAATTAGAACAAAATATTCCTAGAGTTTATGCAACATTGCAAAAATGCCTAGCAGATCACCACGCATCCATCATTGAGATTGAAGGTACGCTACAACAAAAATTCATTTCCATTTTGATTGATATAGGTTCCAATTATAGTTATATTAATCCAGTACTTGTGGATAAGTGTAGATTGGGAAAGGACTTACACCAAGTAGCTTGGATGGTTCAAATGGAAACAAGAATAAGGAGAATAATCCTCCATTGTGTAAGTTCGTGTGCAATAGAGCTTAGTGTCATGGCCACGATATCCCACTTGAATGTGTTACCATTCAATGGGTATGACTTATTGTTTGGGTAACACCAGACCAAGGTGGATTTCTATGAGAAAGAAATATAATGCTTGGATGCGTAAGGAAGAAAAAGATTGGTGCAAGGCAAGAGGAAACCCATACTAGTGAGGCTAACCACTACTACACAAGCCAAATGCAGCAGCAGGAAAATATGCATGTTGTTTGCAGTGCAATTTTTCCAGAGCGAAGAAGCTACTAGAAGATCAAATGACAAGGAGGTGGAATTACTTCCAAAGTACCCTGTTATGAAACAATATGCAGATGTTTTTCTAGTGGAAGTTCCTAAATTTCCTCCTCACAGAGACATATGTTTCTCTATTGAATTGGTGTGAGGATCAGCACCAACATCCAAGGCTCCATATAGAATGAGCATGACAGAATTGGTTGAGCTCAAATTAGAACTGAAGGAGATGCTCAATAAGGGTTACATAAGGCCAAGTGTATTCCCTTGGGGTGCACCAATATTATTTGTAAAGAAGAAATATGGAATCCTTTGATTGTGCATTAATTATAGAAAGTTGAGTAAAGTAACCATTAAAAATAGGTACCCATTACCAAGGTTTCGAGATCCCTTTGACTAATTAATAGGTACAACAATTTTCTCCAAAATTGACTTAATGTGAGGCTACCATCAAGTGACAATTAAGGAGGAAGATATCCATAAAGCTACCTCCATAACAATATAAGGGAAATATGGATTCGTAGTGGTACCCTTTGGACTCAACAATACCCTGGCCATGTTCATGTGCCTGATCAATGGATTATTGTGTCCATACTTGGATAAGTTGGTCATAGTATTTGTTGACAACATTTTAATCTATTCAAAAACAGAAGAAAAACATGAAAAACATTTGGCTACGATGTTATAAGTTTTGCGAGAAGTTAAGATCCATTCAAAGCCCATCATGTGTGACTTCTTCCAATAATAGATACACTAACTAGGGAACCTTATCTCTTATGAAGGTGTATTAGTTGACCTTGAAAAGATCAAATCCATAAGGGAGTGGCCAAATCCAAAGATTGGCAGGATATTACAGGATATATATTCACAATTTCTCCAAAAATGGTCATCCCATTGCAACCTTGTAGAGGAAAGGGAAAATATTTAAATGGACTGCATAATGTGCAGAGATCTTTAAGTAGTTGAAACAATTTCTCATGAGTGACTCAGTGCTGAGAAATGCAGATCTGGACAAGGATTTCGTGGTGTGTACAGATGCATGAACAGAGGGACTCAATGGAGTCTTAATGAAGGAAGGGAAAGTAGTATGTTATGAATCTAGAAAGTTGAATAAACATGAATTTCACTCTCATGTCAAACCATAATGGACTACAATAATTGTTTGGAGAGATGAAGTTGAATGTTAGGCAAGCAAGATGGTTATCCATGCTCAGCGAGTTTGACTTTGATACTAAGGACATAAAATTAAAGGAAAAAAAGGTTGTTGATGCCTTAAGCAGGAGAAGCTAAGTAAATCACTTGGCAGCAATAAGTTGGTATGAAACATATATGGAAGAAAGAATCAAAACCGATGGACACCTAAATGAAAAGTAGCAAAAACTAAAATGAAGGATCTCATCTCACTTAGGACAAATATGTAAGGTTTAAAAGAAGAATTCATGTGCCTAATAGCGATTGAATAAAATGGCTAATGATGAAATAATTCCATGTTAAGCCTTACATAGTCCACTAAGGGTATCAAAAGACCCTCACAACCATCAAAAAGTATTATCACTAGACGAATCTAAATAAATAAGTGGTTGATTTCATAGCAAGATGCATGGAATTCCACCATGTAAAGGTTGAATGAAAATACTCAAAAAGATTGTTGCAGCCTATCCCTATTCTAGAATTGGAGAGGGAGGTATAGTCCTTATGTACTTCATCATAGGATTTCCAAAAATAGCTAAGAAACATGATGCAATCATGGTGGTTGTGGAAAACCTGAGCAAGGTAGCTCATTTTGTTACAGTCAAATCCACCAATTCCACTAGTGATATAGCAAAAATGTGCATAAATGATATTGTGAGGATACATGGCATTCCCAAGAAGATTGTGTCAGATAGAGATGCTAAATTTACTTCTAGGTTTTGGAAGGAATTGTTTGCACGATTGGAGACCGAATTAGCATTCAGTACAACCTATCATCCGAAAAAATATGGGCAAACAAAGAGGGTTAATTAGATATTTTAAGATGTGTTCAGGATGTATGTGATGCAGCAACCTAAGAAATGAGAAGAATATCTTCCACTTGTAGCATTTTCATACAATAATGGACACCAAGAGTCCATAACGATGAGGCCCTTTGAGGCATTGTATGACAGGAAATGTAATACTACTATCAGCTAGAGTGAACCAGATAACTGAGTGCACTTAGGACATGGTATGCTTAAGAATATGGAACAACAAGTTTAGATCATAAAGAAAAATCTGAAAGTGGCACAGGATAGACAGAAAAGTAATGCGGATAAGAATAGGGTGCACAAAGAGTTCCATGTGGGGGAACGGGTTTACCTAAGAATTAAACCAAAGAAAATTTTGTAAAAGCAGAGACATGTGCCAATTTTTCACCATGGTATTGTGGGCCATTTGAAATTCTTGAGAGGATTCACTAGTACAAAATGGCTAATTAGTTACTAAAACAATGACTAAAAATTGCATATAGATGACCATTTTTTAGTCTATGACCAATAGTGGTTAATTTACAATATCTTATAATGCGACCAATATTTAGTCATATTTAGCTTAGTGATTAATTGTTTGTCTCAATTTTATTGTTTAGTAGTATACTTAGTCATAAATTTGGTCATTAATTTAGTTATTGATTTTGTCATTAATTGCCACAATTAATGACCAAATACACAACAAAATATACTACTACATGATCACCCAAGAAAACGAATCAATGACCAAAGGCATATGACCAAAGTGTTGGTCGCATTATAATATACTATAAATTAGGTACTAATAGTCATACATATGCAAAGTTCAATCATCATTTGAAACCAATTAATGACCAAAGAAATATGAAAAAATTTCAGTCTTGTTATAAGATATTGTAAATTAGCTACTATTAGTCGTATATATGCAAAAGTTAGTCATATTTTGTAATCACAAATTTATCATTTACAGTGGTAATTTATCTTCTTCTTCTATTTCAGTTTCATATTCATTATATAAACAACTGATTTAATATTATGTATTCATTTCATTTGCTTTCATTAATAATTATAATAAATGACTAATTTATTCATTGTATATTCGTTTTATTTATGTTCATCATTAATCAATATAAATTACTAATTTAGAAGTTTTAGATTGATTTTATGTGTTAATTACTGATCAACAGAAACTAATTAGTATGATTTTGTGACTAAATACAAAAATGACATACAATGTGCATGTTCATCTAATATGAAAATGAAAAGTTACATATGTTAATTACAATACTAAATAATATGAAGTACAACTATAAATAATTTCAACCACATAAATAATATTATGTAACATGTTAAGTATTACAATATGATTTTCCAACTTAACATTGGTTGGATTACAATTTACATATGAAATATTATTTCATCACATTAAAACGTTATGATTGTGTTTCCAAGGCATTGTAGGTGAATTCGCCAACTCTAAAAACTTGACCATCAGTTTGTATGTGTGTGTCTTATGGAATATTCTCTTTAAGGGTATGACTAGACTATTTCTCTTCTCTCTCTCTTTTTGCATTTGTCGCTCTAATGTTATTTTTGTCCTCTTTCTTCAATTCTTGCTTCTTACCATCAATACTAAGTTCCTATTCTGAAAATGAAAGAAGATACAATGTAGAGTATCGGACATGAAAGATGATGAAAACTAGAATATAAAATAAAATATATTATAAAGGATTTATATGACATATACCTCAACATCAAAAATTTGGGTAATAATGGTCACTATATTTCCACATGACCTGTATAAACAAAGAAAATAAAACATCATCATAAAAAATAATTCCTTAGGAACTTAGTATTAAAACCTCAAGAAAAGCTTAAGCACAATCATGCCAATCAAGTTACATGCTAAAAATCTGAGGTTGTAGATAACTTGTGAAAATAAACGGAAAGAAAAATACAACATATAATACATATTGTATGATAGCTGGCCGACAAATTACATCATTAAAGGAAAAATTAATCCTAGGAGGGGCTTGATTAGGAACAACTCAAGTTGGTTTTTGTGTCATTGAGTATGTTTGAGAAAGAAAAATATTTTGATTCAGATACTGACATTCCTATGGTTGGTACATATTCTTTCATGCAATAGCTGGATGTAGAGACGAGTGAGCCATTCCCTCCAACAATGATTCTCATTCGTTATTTGGCAAGTTCTCAGATAACTTATGTTAAGACTTAGACCTAAAATGAATAGAAAGAATGAAATGCTAAAGATTCATATAACATAGAACCCTAACAAATTCCATGGAAGTAGGGACCAAAAGGTTACCTGGTGAACTAGCTAGAGAGATAGCCTCGGATACTTTTCGTTCTGGGCCAGACTAGTTGGTAGAGGAAGGATTGTGACCTGGCTCAGGACACCCAGCCTAGGCATGTTGTCCAATCCATCAGTGAGAAAATCCACATTGGAGGGGCATGTTGAAATGGAAAGAGGTTGATGTCTAGTTACATGATGAGTCCATAAATAGTCCCTTGTTTAGACTACAATAAACACAACAATGCCTAATACCATGAAGCCACTTCCCCGAAAGAATATGAACCACTAAACTCACACCACAGCAGTGGAGAACTATGAGCAAGAGTTCACCAAGACTGGAGAGTGAAGTGAAACATCCCTCGTATACAACCCCATATCTTGACACAAACAAATAACGTGTCCCCCATTACAGAAGTTGAAAATATTGTTCCCTTCAAACCACAAAGGAGACCCGATCCAATAACAAAATTTACCAGAGACCAAAATAATACCCACATTCCTATGAAGACCAGAAAGATCACTCATGGATGAGGATGGAACCATAATCTTCCACATGTGTGAATAGGGCTTATAGCCAACTAAAGCATGGAAAATATACCAAACCACGATTGTGTGGGTGCCTGGATCCCAAGGGCTGACTAGGAGATAGAACCCAACTCATACCTGAAAATTGCAATCATCGTCTGCAATCCTCAAACAAGGCTAAAACCCTACTGAATTTCCATGGACCTAGACGCATACACCTTCACTCTCCTTCTGACCCAAATTCATTTCCTAGACTACCAAACTAAAGTGGACCGCTTGCCAAACTCCGAATTTAACCATATATTGCATGAGGTAAATCATCACAAAGAAGGAATGAATATAAAGATGATGCATGAAGGGGAGTTCATTCCCCTGTGGATGAGGAGCAGGCCCCGATGTCCTTGCATGGGACACCTGTACATCCGCTTGATCACCCCCATCGGGGGCTTATATTTTCACATTTAATTATGAGAGTATTTTATAATTTCTTTATTGTTTAAATTATTTCAATATTTGCGTCAAATAAAATATTTGAATACCTATTTTATTTAAAAAATTAAATATCACTTCATATATGTGTGTATGTGTGTGTGTGTGTGTTTACCATAAATAAAATATTTCAATATTTATTTTAAACAAAATAATTGTATATCAATTATATATCTCCATAGACAACATGATATTATTTTCTAATTCTTAATATGTTGTAGATGTATACAATATTTAGTTCATAATATAGAATTGATATCTGGCATTTAAAAAATATTAAGTAAAATACATCAATACCTATCCTATAACAAATATATATATCAAACATATAACAAATATAAAAAAAATATAGCAAATATAACAATATCAAACATATAACAAATATTTCAATATTAAACAATTACAAGTCAAAAATAATATTTTTGAAACTATGAGTTATATATCTCTCCTTCATAATGAAAATTTATACTATTTTTTAATCTCACTTGACATTCTTCCTAGTAGACACCCTATTTAAATATAAAACCATAACCATAATGAAATATTCAGGTTATGCGGAGAAAACACAAATAAACATTCAAATAATTAATAAATCATAAATAAACATCCAAATAATTAATAAGCCCCTCATCAACATGACTCGGGCATATTATAAACACAAAATCATCCGATTGGTCCAAGATTACTATAATCACACAAAAAATAATTTAATAAATGAGTCATCAAAATGGCCCAGGCATATAATAAGTAAACCCCTGCAAAGTTATTTCATTGTCTTATTAGCTCCCAAGAAAACATAAATAGTAACAGAGTATGGCTTTAAAAACAACACCATCAAAACATAAATATACAACAAAAGGTATTGATATCATCATTATCCCTCTTTGGTTCACCACCATCCACAATAGCACCAATAGGGCTCCCATACTCTCCCTCCCCGAGCCCTAAAAACACACATCCACCTTCAATTTTACGATCCATTGCAAACTATTAATTATTATTTTTATAGTGTAACTAAATTTTTTTCAAACGTTTTTTAAATTTTTGTCTAAAACATTTCAAATTGGATATGTTATATTTAACCGATTACACTATTGTTTCCTGCGAGTTTTTAGAAGCACAATCATTGTCTATGGTTGTTAGAGGTGTCATCGCCTCAAGATTTCAAGAGGCACAATCATAATTTACGACTATTATAGGAGAAAGGAGGGTGCAAATGCAAATTCCCAACATAAGTGCTTGTTTTACAATACGATTATAACATAAGTTAATATTATAATATTAAATTGTAGTATAAACCATATTATATTAATGGGGTTATGAGAGTTATATTACGAAAATTTTTATATATTGAAATTAAAATATATAAATTATTATAATATTTAATTATATTTAGGTAGGCAATATTTTTAATTACACAAATAGGTGTCTATTTTGAATTATGATTTATAATATAATATTATAATATTATAAATTATATTATAATATATAATGTATATATATAATAGAGTTATATTAGGTCAACACAGACACACACACACACACATATATATATGAATATGGTGATGATGATGATGATGGTGGTTAACGTCCACAAAGACTAATATGGTTTATTAGACCTTAAGAAAGTAAGTGATTAATTGAGAATATTTAATAGTTGATGTCTATGATAAAAAATAAGGGAGAGAAACATTCTAAGATCACTCTAGTTTTGTTAAATTAATAAGTCAATCAGGTTGCTAATGTGGAAGATGTTTGGAAAAGGAGAATGATGTGAGTAAGGGTCAGACAATCCCAGAGAAAGTCTTTTCATATTAAACTCTGATAGTATCACAAAGGAGGAAGATTCTTTTGCCCCAATGTGTTTTTGGAATAGATCAATGCCTAGTGTCACTCCAAAGCTCATGAGAAGTTGTTCTTATATTATAAATGTTCATTTTTGTCTTAGAAAAAGATAATTCTAGTCATCAAGTGTGGGGTTGATCAGCTCTTTATAATATATTAGCTTCATTTTCCCCTCTAACTCCTTATCATCACACAACTTATCCTTGAATTTGGAAATAATAATGTTTTTAATATTTCCCCTATTCTCCAATATGGTCTCCTCCTTTAACCTACAATGGTTGAGCTAGGACTAGGAATCCTTATGCCAACCTCACTTGAGATAGAGGAGGGTGAGTCATAGAGACAAAAAAATCCTTTAGGAAAAATCCAAGAGAAATGTTGAATGTAATAAAATTTGGCCCAAGAATAACCCATATATGACGGAACTAAAGAAACCATCTCAAGCACGAAATTTGAGAAAAAGGTCATTTTTGCTAACAATATAAATGTGCAGCAACAAGCGAGAACACAACCCAAGTTTGAAGGCCAAGAACCACTCAATTTTTGGACCTGTGGTGGGGACCACAAAAGAAGAGATTTCCTACATCAACATAAGGTTGGAACAAATATATACAACACTCAAGAGGAAAGTATAGTGGGTGAATTAGAACAAAGTATTCCTAGAGTTTATGCAACAGTGTGAAATTGCCTAGCAAATCACTAGGCATCCATCATTGAGATTGAAGGTATGCTACAACAAAAAGTCATTTCCATTTTGATTGATCCAAGTTCCAATTATAGTTATATTAGTCTAGAACTTATGGATAAGTGTGGATTGGGAAATTAATTGCACCAAGAATCTTAGTTGGTTCAAATGGAAACAAGAACAAGGGGAAGAATCATCCATTGGGTAAGTTCATGTGCAATGGACCTAAGTGTCATGGCCACGATATCCAACTTGAATTTGTTACCATTGGGTGGGTATGAATTATTATTGGGTGTGGATTGGATGTAACTACACCAGACCAAGGTGGATTGCTATGAGAAAGAAATAGAATGCTTGGATGAATAAGGAACGAAAAGAGTGGTGCAAGGCAAGAGGAAACCCATATCAGTGAGGGTAACCACTGCTACACAACGCAAACGTAGTAATAGGAAAATATGCATGTTGTTTGCAGTGCCATTTTTCCAGAGTGATGAAGCTGGTAGAAGGTCAAATGACAAGGAGGCGGAATTACTTCAAAAGTACCCTGTTTTGAAATAATATGCATATTTTTTGCAGTCAAAGTCTGTGGATTTCCTCTTCACAGAGAGATATTTATCTATTGAATTGGTGTGAGGAGCAGCACCAACATCTAAGGATCCATATACAATGAGCACACCAGAATTGGTTCAGCTCAAATTACTTCTCAAGGAGATGCTCAATAAGGGTTACATAAGGCCAAACGTGTCCCCTTGGGGTGCACTAGTATTATTTGTAAAGAGGAAAGATGAAACCCTTCAATTGTGCATTGATTACAGACAGCTGAGTAAAGAAACCATTAAAAATAGGTACCCATTACCAAGGATTGGTGATCCCTTTGACTAATTAAGAGGAGAAACAATTTTCTCCAAAATTGACTTAAGGTAAGGCTACCATCAAGTGAGAATTAAGGAGGAAGATATCCATAAAACTACATTCAAAAAAATATACGGGAACTATCAATTCGTAGTGGTACCCTTTGGACTCACCAAAGCCCTAGCCGCATCCATGTGCCTGATGAATGGAGTATTACATCCATACTTGGATAAGTTTGTCGTCGTGTTTGTGGACGACATTTTAATCTATTCAAAAATAGAAGAAGAACATGAAAATCATTTGGTTTTGATGTTACAATTGTTTCAAGAACATAAGCTCTATTGAAATATCATCAAGTGTGACTTCTTCCAATAACAAATACACTATCTAAGGCACATCATCTCTAAGGAAGGTGTATTAGTTGACCATGAAAAGATCAAAGCCATAAGGGAGTGGCCAAATCCAAATATTGGCAGGATAGTACAGGAGATACATTCAAAATTTCTCCAAAATTGGTCATAACATTCCAAATATGTAGAGGAAAGGGAAAATATTTGAATGGACTAAATAATGTACGGAAAGCATTGAGCGGTTGAAACAATTTCTCACTAGTGTGTCAGTTCTGAGAATTGGAGATCCAAATAAGGATTTTTTGGTGTGCACAGATGCATGTAGAGAGGGACTTGATGGAGTCTTAATGCGGGAAGGGAAAGTAGTATTTTATGAGTCTAGAAAGTTGAATAAACACGAGGGAAACTATGTGTCACATGATTTAGAATTTTCCTCTATAGTTCATCCTTTGAAAATGTGAAGGAATTACCTCCTCGGTAGGCAGTTCATGCTCATGTCAGACCATAATGGACACAAGTGTTTGTTTGGAGAGCCGAAGTTGAACGTTTGGAAACAAATATGGTTGTCCATGCTCAACAAGTTTGACTTTCATATTAAGCACATAAAAGAAAAGTAAAAAAAGGTTTTTGATGCCTTGAGTAGGAAAATCCAAGTAAATCACTTGGAAGCGGTAAGTTGGTATGAAACATATATGGAAGAAATAATCAAAAGAGATGCACACCTAGATGAAAAGGACCAACAAATAAAATAAACATTGTAGCAAAAAGGCGAGGATGAAGGATCTCATCTGACTTAGGAATTCCATTTTAAACCTTACATAGTCCACTAGGGGTAACAAAACACCCTCAGAGCCATAAAAAAGTATTATCACTAGTCGAATCTGAATATATAACTGGCATATTTCATAGAAAGCTGCATGGAATTATAGCAGGTAAAGGTTGAATGCAAACACTCTAGAAGATTGTTGCAACCTATCCCTATTCTAGAATGGGAGTGGGAAGTAGTCTCTATGTATTTCACCATAGGATTTCCAAAATAGTCAAGCAACATGATGCAATCATGGTGGTGGTGAACAAATTGAGAAAGGTATCTCATTTTGTGGCAATCAAATCCACTAATTCCACTAGTGATATAGCACAAATGTGCATAAATGATATTGTGAGGATACATAGCATTCCCAAGAATATTTTTTCAGATAGAGATGCTAAATTTTCTTCTAGGTTTCGGAAGGAATTGTTTGTAGGATTGAGAACATAATTAGCATTTAGTACAACCTATCATTTGCAAAAATACGGGCAAACAAAAAGGGTTAATTAGATATTTTAGGACATGTTAAGGATGTATGTGATGCATCAGCCTAAGAAATGGGAAGAATATCTTCCAATTGTGGATTTTTAATTCAATAATTGACTCCAAGAGTCAATAAGGATCAGGCCCTTTGAGGCATTGTATGGCAGGAAATGTATTACTACTATCAGCTGGAGTGACCTAATTAACAGGGTGCACGTAGGACCTGGTATGCTTAAGAATATGGAACAAAAAGTTCAAATCATAAAGCAAAATCTAAAAGTGGCACGGGATAGACAAAAAATCTATGCGGATAAGCATAGGGTACATAAATAGTTCCATGTGGGGGAACACATTTTTGAGAATTAAACCCAAGAAAAGTTCCCTAAAAATGGAGACATGTGCCAAGTTTTCACCTTGGTATTGTGGGCCATTTGAAATTCTTTAGAGGATTCACTAGTACAAAATGGCTAATTAGTTACTAGAAAAATGACTTAAAACTGCATATAAACAACCATTTTTCAATCTATGACCAATAGTGACTAATTTATAGTATCTTATGAGGCAACCAACATTTAGTCATATTTAGCTTAGTGATTAATTGGTTGTCTCAATTTTATTTTGTTGGGCGTGTTATAAGATACCATAAATTAGCTACTAATAGTCATACATATCCAAATTGTACTCATAATTTGAAACCAATTAATGACCAAAGAAATATGACTAAATTTCAGTCATGTTATAAGATACTATAAATTAGCTACTAATAGTCACATATATGAGCAATTTAGTCATATTTTTCAATCGAAAACTTATAATTTATAGTGGTTATTTATCTTCTATTTATTTATTTATTTATTATTATTATTATTATTATTATTATTTCCCAATTTCATATTCATTATATAAACAACTGATTTAATATTCTATATTCATTTCATTTACTTTCATTAATAATAATTATAAATGACCAATTTAGTCATTGTATATTCATTTTATTTTTGTTCATCATTAATCAATCTAAATTACTAATTTAGTAGTTTTAGATTGATTTTATGTGTTCATTATTAATCAGCATAAACTAATTAATATGATTTTGCGACTAAATAGAAAAAATGACTTAAATGTGCATGTTAATATAATATGAAAATGAAAAGTTACATATGCTAGTTACAATACTAAATAATATCAAGTACAACTATAAATAATTTCAACCACATAAATTATATTATGTAAAATGTTAAGTATTACAATATGAGTTTCCAACTTAACATTGGTTGGGCTACAATTTACATATGAAATATTATTTCATCATATTAAAACATTATCAATTTCTTCCAAGGCATTGTAGGTGAATTCGCCAACTCTAAAGACTTGACCATCACTCTGTATGTGTGAGTCTCATGGAATATTGGCTTTAAGGTTGTCACTAGAATGTTTCTCTTCTCTCTCTCTTTTTACAATTGTCACTCCAATGTTATTGTACTCCTCTTTCTTCAATTCTTGTTTCTTACCATCAATACTGAGTTCGTCTTCTGAAAATGAAAGAAGATACAATGTAGAGTATGAGGCATGAAGGACGATGAAAACTGGAACATAAACTAAAGTATATTATAAAGAATTTATATGACATATACCTCAAGATCAGCAATTTCAATGCCATTTTTCTCGAGAAAAGTAAGAAACTCAAATAAGTTTTATCTATTTGGGAAATAGTGGTCACTATATGTCCACATGACCTATATAAACAAAGAAAATAAAACATCACCACAAAAAATAACACCTTAGGAATTTAGTATTCGAACTTCAAGAAAATCTTAGGCACAATCATGGCAACTAAGTTACATGCTAAAAAGATCAAGGTGTAGATAACTTGTGAAAATAAATGGAAATAAAAATACAACATATAATAAATAATGTATGACAGTTGGCCAACAAATTGCATTATTGAAGGAAAAATTTCTTCTAGGAGGGGCTTGATTAGGAACAACTCAAGTTGGTTTGTCTATCATTAAGTATGTTTGAGAAAGAAAAATAAATTGATTGAGATAGTGACATTCCTATGGTTGGTACTTATTCTTTCATGCAATAACTGGATGTAGACACTAATGAGCCTTTCCCTTCAGCAATTATGCTCATTCTTTAATTGACCTGTTCTCAGACAAGTTATTTTAAGACTTAGATCTATATCTATATCATATAATACATAAGTTTTAAGTTCATGCAACACTCTTCCTTTCGACCTCAAATGAATAGAAACACTGACATGACAAAGATTCATAAAATATAGGACCATAACAAATTCCATTGAAGCAGGGACCACAAGGTTACCTGACGAACTAGCTAGAGATATAGCCATCGTCCAATGTTTACCTACTGGCTAAGTTGGCAGAGGATGAATTATGACCTGGATTGGGACACCCAGCCTCAGTATGTTGTCCACTCCCTTGGCAAGGAAAACAACATTGGAAAGGCATGCTGAAACAAAAAGAGGTTGATGTCTAGCTACAGGAAGATTCCACAAATAGTCCTTTTTTTAGCCTGCAAAAAACACAACAATTCCCAATACCACAAAGTGACTCCCCGAAAGAATCTGAACCACAGAACTGACACCACAAACAAAGGAGAAATATGGGAAAGAGTTCACCCAAATTGGAGAGTGAAGTGAAGCATCCCCTATCTACAACCTCGTATCTTGATGCAAACAAATAACGCGACCCCAATTACAGAAGTGGAAAATATTGCTTCCTTCAAACCAAAGAAGAGACCGAAGACAATAACACAGTTTACGAGAGGCCAGAATAATACCCATGTACCTATGAAGACCAGAAAGAGGACTCGCGAATGAGGATGGAACTAGAAGTTTCCATAGGTGCGCAGAGGGATTATAGCCAGCGAAAGCGTGGAAACTATACAAAACCATGATTGTCTGAGTGCCTAGATCCAAAGGGCCGACTAGGAGACAAAACCCATCCCATACCTGAAAACTGCAATCATCCTCTGCAATCCTCAACCAAAGCTGAAACCCTAATGAGGTGCCATCAACCCAGACTCGAACACCTTCAATCTCCTTCCAACTCAAATTCATTACTGAGACTACCAAATTGAAGTGGACTGCCTGCGAAACTCCTAATTTAACCAGATATTGCATGAGGGAAATCATCACACAGAAGGAATGAATACAAAGATGACACATGAGGGCGATTTAATTCCCCTATGGAGGAGGAGTAGGCCCTAATGGCCTCACACAAGACACCTGTACATTGGCTTGATCACCCCCACTGGGGGCTTATATTTTCACATTTAATTATGAGAGGAATTTATAATTTCTTTATTATTCAAAATTATTTCAATATTTGCATCAAATAAAATATTTGAATACCTGTTTTATATAATAAATTTAAATATCACTTCATATATATGTGTGTGTGTGTGTGTTGACCATAAATAAAATATTTCAATATCTATTTTAAATAAAATAATTTTATATCAATTATAATTCTTAATATGTTGTAGATGTATACTTTATTTAATTCGTATTATAAAATTTATATCTGGCATTTAAAAAATATCAAGTAAAATATTTCGTTATCTAACCTATAACAAATATATATGTCAAACATATAACAAATATCAAAAATATAGCAAAGATAACAATATCAAACATATAACAAATATTTCAATATTAAACAATTGCTAGTCGAAAATAATATTTTGGAAACTATGAATTATGTATCTCTACTTGATAATCATAATTTATACTATTTTTTAATCTCACTTGACATTCTTCCCAGTGGACACCCTATTTAACTATAAAACCATAACCGTAATGAAATATTCATGTTAATTGGGGAAACACAAACAAACATTCAAATGATTAATAAATCACAAATAAACATCCAAACAATTAATAAATCCCCCATCGCTTTGACTTGGGGATATTATAAACAAAAAAATCATCCCATTGGTCCGGTATTATTAGAATCACACAAAAAAAATTTAACAAATGAGTCATCAAAATGGCCAAGGCATATAATAAGTAAAGGCGTGCAAAGTTATTTCATTGTCTTATTAGCTCCCAAGAAAACATAAATAGTAATAGAGTGAGCGCTTGAAAAACAACACCACCAAAACATAAATATACAACAAACGATATCAGGATCATCATTATCCCTCTTTGGTTCAAAATCATCCACAACGGCACCAACAAGGCCCCCATACTAGCCCTCCCCGGGCCCTAAAAACACACACCCACCTTCAATTTTACAATCCATTCAAAACTATTAGATTAAATTTTTTATAATGTAACTAATTTTTTTCAAGCATTTTTTTAATTTTTTTCTTAAACATTTCAAATTGGATTTGTTATATTTACTTGATGGCACCATTGTTTCCAACAAATTTTTAGAGGGACGCTCATCATCTATGGTTGTTAGAGGTGTGATTGCCTCTAGATTTCCAAAGGCATGATCATCATTTATGGATATTATAGGAGAAAGGAGGAGGGTGAAAATGCAAATTCCCAACAGTCATACGAGCTTGGAAGAAACCATTGATATCGGCCCCAAAAACCAGAAAAATTCTAGAGAGAAAGAAATGAAGCACGAATGAGATGAGGCAATGAGAAGTAGTGGAGGTGAAATTATAAATAGAGGTAGGGTTGGCATTGTAGGAATTAGAGGTGTTTATTTTAGAATATGATTTATAACCTAATAAAATATTAAAATATTGTATTATATTAAAAATGATATTATATGAATTTTGAATTTCAGTGGTCAGAAGATGTTCCATAGTAGTCATTTTGGATTGTTGATGTTTCGAGTCTACACTAAGACCCCAAGTGCGAGTCATATTTTCATTTATGACAAGATAAATGAGAAAGATATTAAAGACAAATTATAATATTAAAATAAAATATGAAATGTTATGATAATTAATTGTGGTTTAATTATATCTAAATAGGTAGAATTTTTAATTATATAGATAGATGTTTATTTTGGAATATGATTTATAATATACTATTATATTAGAATATTATATTACAGTATAAATTAAAAATTATATTTTTATTTACCATAATGTAAATTTTATATATATATATATATATATATATATGGAGAAAATGGCACGTAAAAATGATATAATTGATCTTACATGATACACAATTTATTAAATGCTCAGTTGATATATAATAGTTAAAATAAAATTATATTGAAAAGAAAAAAAATATCTTATTGTTAATTATATCAATTTCAATTTCAACTAAGAAAATAAAATATTTCAATTTTCATATTAAATAATATAGTTTTATATCAAGTTTACATAAAGAAAAACAAACTAATTTAAATTTGAGTTAAGTTTGATCTACGTTGATTATATACATAGGTGTTTGTTTTAGAATACGGTTTATAATATAACTTAATATTATAATGTTATATTGTATTATAAACCATATTATATCAATGGGGTGATGCGAGTTATATTAGGAAATATATTATATATTAAAATAAAAATATATAAATTATTATAATATTTATTTATATTTAGGTAGGTGATATTTTTAATTACACAAATAGGTGTTTATTTTTTAATTATGACTTATAATATTATATTATATAATGTGTATACATATATATATATATATATATAGATAATTGTAGTTTAATTATATCTAGATAGTGAGTTTTTTTAATTACATAATTACATGTTTATTTTAGAATATGATGATGATGATGGTTAATGTCCACAGAGACCAATATTATTTATTAGACCTTAAGACAAAAAGTTCTTAATTGAGGATCTTTTATAGTTGATTTCTATGATAAAAAATAAGGGAGAGAAACATTATGAGATCAATGTAGTTTTGTTGAATTAATAAGTCAAGCATGTTGATAATGTGCAAGATGTTTGGAAAAGAAGAATGATGTGAGTAAGGGTCACACAATCAAAGAGAAATTATTTTCATCTTAAACTCTCTTAGTATAACAAAGGAGGAAGATTCTTTCGCCCCAAGGTGTTTTTGGAATAGACCAATGACTAGTGTCCCTCCAAAGCTCATGAGTACTAGTTCTTATCTTAGCAATGTTCATTTTCTTCTTAGCACTCATCAAGGTAAAAAGATAATTCTAGTCATAAAGTGTGGGCCTGATAGACACCTTATAATATTGTAGCTTCCTTTTCATCTCTAACTCCTTATAATCCCACAACTTATCCTTGAATTTGGAAATAATAATGTTTTTAATATTATCCATTCTCCAATATGATCTCCTCCTTTATCCCACAATGGTTGAGCCAGGACTAGGAATCCTTATGCCAACCTCACTTAAGCTAGATGATGGTGAGTCATAGACACAAAAAAAGCCTTCAGGAAAAATCCAAGAGCAACGTTGCATGTAATAGGATTTGGCAAAATAATAATCCATATAGGAGGGAAGTAAAGCACCTAGCTTAGGCATCCAAGTTTCAATAAAAGTCCATTGTTGCTAACAAGATAAATGTGCAACAGCAAGCGATAACACAACCCAAGTTTAAAGGCCAAGAACCACTTAAGTGATGGACCTGTGGTGGGGACCACAAAAGAAGAGATTTCCCACATTAGCAAGAGGTTGGACCAAATATATACAACACTCAAGAGGCAATCACAGTGGGTGAAGTAGCTTAGAGTATTCCTAGATTTTATGCAGCAGTGGGAAATATCCTAGCATATCATGAGGCATCCATCATTGAGATTGAAGGTAATATGCAAAAAAAATCATTTCCATTTTGATTTATCGAAGTTCCAATTATAGTTATAATATTAGTCCAAAACTTATGGATAAGTGTGGACTCAGAAAGGAATTGCACCCAAAACCTTGGTTGGTTCAATTAGCAACGGGAACAAGGAGAAGAATCATCCATTGGGTAAGTTAATATGTAATGGAGCTTAGGGTCATGTCCACAATATCCAACTTGAATGTGTTACCATTGGGAGGGCATGAGTTATTATTGGGCATGGATTGGTTGTACTTACACCAAACCAAGATGGATTGCTATGAGAAAGAAATGGAATCCTTGGATGAGAAAGGGATAAAAAGAGTGGTGCAAGGAAAGAGGGAACCCATATCAGTAAGGCTAATCACTACTACAGAAGCCAAATGCAGTAGCAGGAAAAGATGCATGCTTTTTGCAGTGCAATTTTCTAGAGCGAAGAAGCTGGTAGAAGATCAAATGACAAGGAGGCGGAATTACTGCCAAAGTACCCTGTTGTGAAATTATATTTATATGTTTTTCCAATGGAAGTTCTTGGATTTCCTTCTCCCATAGATATATATTTATATATTGAATTCGTGCTAGGAGCAGCACCAACATCCAAAGATCTATATAGAATGAGCAGGCCAGAATGGGTAAAGCTCAAATTATTGCTAAAGAAGATGCTCAATAAGGGTTACATAAGGCCAGGTGTGTCCCCTTGGGGTGCACTAGTATTATTTTTAAAGAAGAAAGATGAAACCATTCGACTGTGCATTGATTACATACAATAGATGAAAGTAACCATTAAAAATAGGTACCCATTACCAAGGATTGGTGATCCATTTAACTAATTAAGAGGAGAAACAATTTTCTCCAAAATTGACTTAAGGTCTAGTTACCATCAAGTGAGAATTAAGGAGGAAGATATCCATAAAAATACTTCAAAACAATATAAGGGAACTTTGAATTCGTATTCGTGTGCTTTGGACTCACCAACACCCTGGCCACATTCATGTTCCTGGTGAACCGAGTATTGCATCCATACTTGGATAATTTTGTCACGGTATTTGTTGACGACATTTTCATCGATTCAAAAATAGAAGAAGAACATGAAAATAAAATTGGCTGAGGTGTTACAATTGTTGCGAGAACGTAAGCTCTAGTCAAAGCTCATAAGTGTGACTTCTTCTAATAACAGATACACTATCTAGGACACATCATATATAAGGAAAGTGTATTAGTTGACCTTGAAAATATCAAAACCATAAGGGAATGGCCAAATCCAAAGATTGCTAGGATATTACAGGAGATATATTAAAAAATTCTCCAAAACAGGTCATCACATTGCAACCTTGTAAAGGAAAGGGAAAATATTTGAATGGACTACATAATGTATGGAGAGCTTTAAACAGTTGAAAGAATTTCTCACTAGTGTGCCAGTGCTAAGAATTGGAGATCGAGATAAGGATTTCGTGGTGTATACATATGCATGCAGAGAGGGACTTGGTGGTGTCTTAATGCAAGAAGGGAAAGTAGTATGTTATGAATCTAGAAAGTTGAATAAACATGAGGAAAACTATGTGACACATGATTTAGAACTTGTCGCTATAGTTCACACTTTGAAAATGTGAAAGCACTACCTCCTTGGTAGGAAGTTCACGCTCATGTCAGACCGTAATGGACTCAAGTATTTGTTTGGAGCGCTGAAGTTGAATTTTAGGAAATCAAGATGGTCTTCCATGCTCAGTGAGTTTGACTTTGATATGAAGCACATAAAAGGAAATGAAAACAAGGTTGTTGATGCCCTAAGCAGAAGAATCCAAGTAAAGCACTTGGTAGTGGTAAGTTAGTATGAAACAATATGGAAGAAAGAATCAGAAGTGATGGACACCTAGATGGAAAGTACCATCAACTAAAAGAAACATTGAAGCAAAGAGGTGAGGATGAAGGATCTCATCTCATTGAGAACGGCTTAGTCAGGTTTAAAGGCAGAATTTATGTGCCTAATAGCGATGAAATAAAAAGGCTAATATGAAATAATTCCATGTTAAGCCTTACATAGTGTACTAAAGGTATCAAAAGACCCTCACAACCATCAAAAAGTATTATCACTAGCCAAATCTGAATAAATAAGTAGCAGATTTCATAGCAAGATGCAGGAAATTCCATGAGGTAAAGGTTGAATGCAAACACTTGACAAGATTGTTGCAGCCTATCCATATCCTATAATGGGAGTGGGAGGTAGTATCTTTGTATTTCATCATTGGATTTCCCAAAATATCTAAGCAACAAGATGCAATCATGGTGGTGGTGTACAAACTAAGCAAGGTAGCTCATTTTGCAGTAGTGAAATCTGCCAATTCCACTAGTGATATAACACAAATATGCATAAATGATATTGTGAGGATACATGGCACTCCCAAGAATATTTTGTTAAATAGATATGATAAATTTACTTCTTGGTTTTGGAAGGAATTGTTTGCGGGATTGAGAACAAAATTAACATTTAGTACAATCTATCATCCACAAAAATATGGGAAAACAAAGAGGGTTAATTAAATATTTTAGGACATGTTAAGGATGTGTGTAATGCATAACCCTAAGTGATGGGAATAATATATTCCACTTGTGGATTTTTCATACAATAATGGACACGAAGAGTCCATAAGGATGACGCCCTTTGAGGCATTGTATGGGAGGAATTGTAATACTACTATCAGTTGGAGTGACCCAGTTAACAAGGTGCATGTAGGACTTGGTATGCTTAAGAATATAGAACAAAAATTTCAGATCATAAAGAAAAATCTGAAAGTGGCACAAGATAGATAGAAAAACTATGTGGATAAGCATAGGGTAAACAAAGGGTTCCATGTGGGGGAATGGGTTTACCTGAGAATTCACCCAAGAAACGTTCCGTAAAAATGGAGACATGTGCCAAGTTTACACCCTCGTATTTTGGACCATTTGAAATTCTTAAGAGGATTCACTAGTACAAAATGGCTAATTAGTTACTAAGAAAATGACTAAAAATTGCATATAAACGACCATTTTTCAGTCTATGACCAATACTGGCTAGTGTACAGTATCTTATAATGCGACCAACATTTAGTCATATTTAGCTTACTATTTAATTGGTTGTCTTAATTTTATTGTCTAGTAGTATATTTAGTCATAAATTTGTTCATTAATTGCCACGATTAATGACCGAATACACAACAAAATATACTACTACATAATCACCCGAGTAAACCGATTAATGACCAAAGAAATATGACTAAAGTGTTGGTCGTGTTATAAGATACTATAATTTAGATATTAATAGTCATACATATGCAAATTTTAGTCATCATTTGAAACCAATTAATGACCAAAGAAATATGACTAAATTTAATTTGTGTTATAGGATATTGTACATTAGCTACTAATAGTCGTATATATGTAAAATTTAGTTATATTTTGTAATCAGAAATTTATCATTTACAGTGGTCATTTATCTTCTTTTTTTTAATTTCATATTCATTATATAACAACTCATTTAATATTCTATATTCATTTCATTTACTTTCATTAATAATAATTATAAATAACTAATTTAGTCATTGTATATTCATTTTATTTGCATTCGTCATTAATCAATATTGTAGGCTTTAACCCCGTACAGAAATTACCTGCATACGAATTCTAAAACACAGAAAATAAACAATGCGAGAGAATAACATATAAAACGCATATACACAGATATTTTCCCATGGATCCCAAAACCGGGACTACCAGCTTGATTTTTTTTTATATTCCTTTCAATATTACAATACATATTTATACATGCCGAAGCATCCAATACCATGGACCGAAAACCATCACGTCCAAAACCATGTGCGAAAACCATGCACAAAACCATAGGTAGGTATGCCCAACCTAATGTAAGGTCCAAAAAAAAAATCTCAGGGCAGAGGGGGGCTCCCCGCCCCCATCAAAACCCCCAGACAAAGGGGGCTGCCACCCCCCTTGTGACCCCCCCGCTGCGCAATCAACACAACAAAGGGGGGACTCCGCCCTCGGTTAACTACGTGGACTAGTCGTGAAAAGAATATAACACAACCCAACATTCTCCCACTTGTTGTTTTCTTTCCACATGAGATCTTATTCATTTATCTAGCCCTACAATGCCCATTTCTTCTCTACACCAAGAGAACTTCTCAAAGCTCACAGATTCTGTCAATGCATCTGCAGTATTCTTCAAAGTTTCCACCTTTACCAGCAACACCTTTTTTTCTTCTATCATATCCCTCACAAAGTGATACTGAACATCAATTTTTTCTGTCTTTGAATGATAAGCAGGGTTCTTTGCCCATAAAATTGCACGTTGGCTATCATAGTCTATCCTTATAGCTCCTTGTACTAACCCTATACTTGAACACAACCTCTGCAACCAAAATACTTCCTTGCTTGCATGAGTGGCTGCCATGTATTTTGCCTCTGTAGTTGATAGTGCCAATACATATTGTTTCTTACTCATCCAACTGATTGCACCTCCAAATAGGTTAAACACATACCCACTTGTAGATCTTCTCTGATCTAGATCTCCAGCCCAGTCTGCATCAACAAAGCCACAAATATCCAACACTCTGTACAATCATAGTCTTCCTTGGTAGCACAAACCATAATCACTAGTGCCACACAAATACCTGAAAACCTGCTTCACTGTTGTCCAATGCTCCTTTCTTGGTTTTGACATAAACCTGCTCAATACTCCAACTGCATGTACAATGTCTAGTCTAGTACATACCATTGCATACATCAGACTATCGACTACACTTTCATATGGAATAGGGGACATGTCCTCTTCCTCTTCTTGTGTCTTTGGACACTGTTCAGCAGATAACTTCACACCTACGCGAATAGGAACCTTCACCAGTTTACTATCCTGCATATTAAACCTTTGTAATATTGTCTCGACATACTTCATCTGGTTTAACCATAGCTTCCTCTTTACCTGATCTCTTTTAATTTCCATGACCAAAATATTGTTTGTAGTACCAAGATCTTTCATGTCAAATTTGGAGGACAATTGGGTCTTCAAATCCTCGATAATTTCTTTGTCATTTCCAACTAGCAACATATCATCCACATACAAGACTAGATAAATAACATGGTAACCAATTAATTTAAAATACACACAGTGATCTGCTTTGATTCTGGTGAAGCCAAGTCCCCATATAAATGTATTAAATTTCTTATACCACATTCTTGGTGACTGTTTTAACCCATACAGAGACTTCTTTAACTTGCATACCAGTTCTTTCTTACCCTTTTCCGCAAAACCTTCAGGTTGCTTCATGTAGATATCCTCTTCCAAATCCCCGTAAAGAAATGTTGTCTTCACATCCATCTGTTCTACATCAAAATAAAAAGCAGCAGCAACAAATAGAAATAATATAATAGAAGCTACCTTGGCATCAAGAGAAAAAATATCGCCAAAATCAATTCCCAGCACCTGGGAATAACCTTTTGCTACCAACCGAGCTTTGTATTTCTCCAACTTTCCTTCTGCATTTGTCTTCTTCTTGAACACCCATTTTCTTCCAATGGGTTTCCTTCTAGCTAGCAACTCCACCAGATCCCAAGCCTCATTTTTGTGCAAAGATGCCATTTCATCAACCATGGCCTCTTTCCAGAGTTTTCCATCCTCTGAATCTACTACTTCCTTCACAGTTATGGGATCATCATCAGTAATAGATAAAGAAAAATTTGAATAGAAAGCATATGGGCTATACCTCTTTGGCTACCTCCTTTCTCAAACTGATCTTCTCACACCCGAAGTTTGTGGCTCTTCATCTTTTGATTCCTCCTCTGCTGTAGAGTCTGATTAGTCCTCCTTTAGCTCAAAATCTATCTTTTCAAGTTCCTTTGGTGGGAATTCATGTTTAATAACTTCTTTCACCTCTCTAAACACCACATCTCAATTGTACACAACCTTCCTTGTTACTGGGTTCCAAAGTTTATAACCCTTTAAACCATCCTTATACCCAATAAAAATGCACTTTTCATATTTACTATCCAACTTGGTTCTTTCTCCTTTGGAACATGTACATATGCATCGCATCCAAATATCCTCAGATGTGAAAGAGATGGTTTCTTACGAGTCCATACCTCTTGTGGAGTCCTATCCTCCAAAGCTGATGAAGGTGATCTGTTGACCAGGTAACATGCTACCTCCACTGCCTATGCCCGGAATTCTTATCCTAACCTGGTGCCACTGAGCATGCTTCTTGCCCTTTCCATCAATGTCTTGTTCATTCTTTCTGCAACTCCATTTTGCTCAGGTGTATATGGAGTAGTCTTCTGCCGTGCTATACCACACTTCTTACAGAATTCTTCAAATTCCTTACTACAAAACTCCCCACCGTTATCTATCCTCGGCACCTTTATCTTCTTCTCTATCTGGTTTTCCACCAGATCCTTAAATTCTTTAAACCTGTCAAAGACTTCAGATTTCTTCTTAAGGAAATATATCCATGTATTCCTTGAGAATTCATCTATAAATGATACATAGTAAATAGACTTACCTAGTGATGGAACCTTCACGGGTCCAAACACATCACTATGCATAAACTCACCCCATTCTGCTTCCCATACAGACAATTTTCACAGAAATCAAAATCCAGAGAGTTATGACTCATACCTTCTACCATAACTTTACCATGAAGTATTCTAAGGCCCTTATCTCCAATATGTCCAAGCCTTTGATGCCACAACATGGTCTTCTCTCCAGAGGCCACTATATTTTATGCTCCACTTTCAGGAACCACAGAACTGTTGCACCCATCAACAACAGTGCTACCTTGCAGCTTGTACAGAGTTCCAATCCGAACTCCCTGCATCAATACCAGTGCTCCCTGAACCATCTTGCAGGTATCCTTCTCGAACATTGTTTTTACACCTGCATCATCCATCTTGCTTATAGAAATCAGATTTCTAGCCAATGAGGGAATATTCATAACACTCGGAAGTGTTCTAACCCCTCCACCTTGCAACTTCAACTTTACTTTTCCACAACCAATGATTCTAGCCTTCCTATCATCCCCTAAGAAGACATCACCACCATCGTATTTCTCATACTCACATAACCACTCTCTATGGGGAGTGAAGTGAAAGGATGCACCTAATTCAATAAACCATTCCTCATGATCTACATGTGTACTTGAAGAAGCCAAGTACACATCCCCACCTTCATTTGAGGTGGTTTTCACCTCTACAGAAGCAGCATCCTTAGATCCCTTTCCTTTGTCAGGAGCTTTATACTTATAGTCCCTTTTGTAATGCCCTTCCTTTCTGCATTTCTAGCACACCACCTTTACAGGTTTTCCTAGAGATTTAGATCTCCCTCTAGATTTAGATCTCCCACTCAATGACTTATTTTTGTTTCTGTTCTGGGACCGTCCTCGTACATACAAGACATCACCATTCTGGCTCTCCATATTTTTCCGTCTCATCTCCTCCGTCAGCAATGATGAGACTATTTCATCAAACTGCAAGGTAGTTCCATTGCTACCTATTGTAATAACCAGACTATCCCACAAATCTAGTAGAGAACACAACAAACTAATGCACTTATCTTCATCTGAAATTTTAATATCAACAGAGAATAACTGACATACCACAGTATTAAATGCATTTAGATGCTCTGTCACCGAGTCTCCATCCTTCATCCTCAGGTTATACAACGTTTTCTGTAGGAACAGTTTATTCAACAGAGACTTAGATTGCTACAAAGTTCCTAACTTGTCCCACAAATCCTTCATCATAGCTTCCCCTGATACATTCAACAATATTGAATTTGAGACACACAATCGTATTGTGCTCTTTTCCTTTTGATCCAACTTCTTCCATTCTTCATCAGACACTCCCCTTTAGTTTAGTACCCGAATCTTCCGCGATCCACTGATCTTTATCCACCAACAGATCCTCCATCTTGAGTTTCCACAACTCAAAGCTCTGACAATTAAATTTCTCGATCTCTATCTTTCCACTGCTTGCTATCTTCTTTCACCACCAGAATCGATCCCGCAAATCTCCCACTGAAGAGGGTATACGACAAGCCCAAGTGAAACCCCTCAGCAACAAAGGCATCCCTTTGAAGCCAAAAAAGCTTACTAAATGTAGGTTTTAACCCGTACAGAAATTACCTGCATATGAATTCTAAAACACAGAAAATAAACAATTCGAGAGCATAACACATAAAACACATATACACAGATATTTTCCCCTAGATCCTAAAACCGGGACTACTAGCTTGACTTTCCATTATATTTCTTTCAATGTTACAATACATATTTATACATGCCGAAGCATCCAATACCATAGACCGAAAACCATCGCGTCCAAAACCAAGTGCGAAAACCATTCACAAAACCATAGGTAGGTCCACCCAACCTAATATAGGGTCCAAAAAAAAAATTCTTGGGGCGTTGCCCAAGACCCCATAGCCCGAGCTACCCACCCCCCTATAACCCCCCCATTACGCAATCGGCGCAACGAAGGGGGGGGGGCATGCCCCCCCTCTTAAACCCCTTAGTTAACTACGTGGGCTAGTTGTGGAAAGAATATACCGTAACCCAACAAATATAAATTACAAATTTATTAGCTTTCGATTGATTTTATGTGTTCATTATTAATCAACATAAACTAATTAGTATGATTTTAGGACTAAATTAAAAAAAAAATGGCACACAATGTGCATGTTCATCTAATATGAAAATGCAAAGTTACATATGTTAATTACAATACTGAATAATATCAAACTTTACAACTATAAATAATTTCAACCACATAAACTATATTATGTAAAATGTTAAGTATTACAATATGAGTTTCCAACTTAAAATTGGTTGGACTATAATTTACATATGAAATATTGTTTCATCACATTAAATCATTATCATTGTGTTTCCAAGGCATTGTAGGTGAATTTTCCAACTCTAAAGACTTGACCATCATTTTGTATGTGTGTGTCTCATGGAATATTGTCTTTAAGGGTATCACTAGACTGTTTCTCTTCTCTCTCTCTTTTTGCATTTGTCGCTCCAATGTTATTGTACTCCTCTTTCTTCAATTCTTGCTTCTTACCATCAAGATTGAGTTCCTCTTCTGAAAATGAAAGAGGAACAATGTATAGTATAAGACATGAAAGACGATGAAAATTGGAATATAAACTAAAGTATAGTATAAAGGATTTATATGACATATACCTCAACATCAGCAATGTCAATGCCATTTTACCCCAGAAAAGTAAGAAACTTGGATAAGTTTTCTTCATTTGGGAAATATTGGTCACCATATGCCCACATGACCTGTATAAATAAAGAAAATAAAATATCACCATAAAAAATAACACCTTAGGAACCTAGTATTTGAACTTCAAGAAAATCTTAGGCACAATCATGCTTACCAAGTTACATGCATCATTGAAGGAAAATTTTCTCCTAGGAGGAGCTTGTTTAGGAACAACTCAAGTTGGTTCTTGTGTCATTAAATATGTTTGAGAAAGTAAAATATTTTTATTTAGATAGTGACATTCCTATGGTTGGTACTTATTCTTTCACGCAATAGCTAGATGTAGAGATTATTGAGCCAGTCCCTTCAGCAATGATTCTCATTCGTTATTTTACGTGTTCTCAAATAAGTAAACTGAATACCTAGATATATATCTATATCATATAATAAATAAGTTTTAAGTTCATGCAACACTCTTCCTTTAAACATCAAATGAATAGAAAGACTGAAATGACAAAGATTCATATAATATAGGACTCTAGCAAATTCCATCGAAGCAATGACCAGAAGGTTATCTCGCGAACTAGCTAGAGAGATAGCCTTAGCGTCTTCTGTTTCCCAGCTAGCCAAGTTCGTAGAGGATGAATTGTGACTTGGATCGAGATGCCCAGTCAGGATGTTGTCCACTGCCTCGGTGAGGAAAACAACATGGGTAGGGCATGCTGATATAGAAAGAGGTTGAAGTCCAACTATAAGAAGAGTCCACAAATAGTCATTTGTTTAGCCTACAAAAAACACAACAATTCCTAACACCACAAAGCCACTTCCCCAAAAAATATGAACCACCAAACTGACACCACAACCAGAGGATAAATACGGGCAAGAGTTCACCCAGACTGGAATGTGAGGCAGAGCATCCCCCGTATACAACCATGTATCTTGACGCAAATAAAGAACGTGACCCCAATTACAGAAGTGGGAAATATTATTTCCTTCGAACTAGAGAGTAGACCCAATGGCAATAACACAATTTACGAGAGCCAGAATAATACCCACATACCTATGAAGACCAGAAAGAGCACCCGAGGATGAGGGTGGAACCAGAAGATACCACAGGTTTGAAGAGGGCTTATAGCCAGCGAAGGTGTGGAAACTATACCAAACTGGGACTATTTGGGTGCCTAGATCCCGAGCGCCGACTAGGAGACAAAACCCAACCCATACCTGAAAACTGCAATCATCGTCTCCAATCCTCAACCAAGGCTGAAACCTTAGTGAGGCACCATGGAATTAGACCCAGACACCTTCACTCTCCTTTCGACCCAAATTCATTTCCCAAACTACCAAACTGAGGTGGGTTGCTTTCCAAACTCTGAATTTAACCACATATTGCGTGACGGAAAGCATCAAAGAGAATGAATGAATACAAAGATGACATGAGGCAGAGTTAACTATTTTGTGGAGGAGCATGACCCCATGGCCTCGCACGAGACACCTGTAAGTCTGCCTGATCACCCCCATCGGAGGATTATATTTTCACATTTAATTATGAGAGGAATTTATAATTTCTTTATTGTTTAAAATTATTTCAGTATTTGCATTAAATAAAATATTTGAATACCTATTTTATTTAATAAATTTAAATATCACTTCATATATATATAGATATATAGATATATATATATATATATATATATATATATATATGTATGTATGTATGTATGTATGTATGTATGTATGTATGTATGTATGTATGTATGTATGTATGTATGTATGTATGTATGTATGTATGTGTGTGAGTTGACCATAAATAAATAATTTTAGATCAATTATATATCTACATAGACAACATGATATTACTCTCTAATTCTTAATATGTTGTCGATGTATACCTTCTTTAGTTCGTAATATAGAATTGATAACTGGCATTTAAAAAATATTAAGTAAAATATTTCAATATCTAACCTATAACAAATATATATGTCAAACATATAATAAATATAAAAAAATATAGCAAATATAACAATGATGGTTTGCAAGTTTTTGTGGTGTGGTTTTTCAGGTTGAGAATTTGGATATTCCACAATCTTCATTTTGTGTTGTCTACGTTTCAAGTCTAGAACAAGACTCATCATCAAGACTAATTTACAAAGAGGAGAAATGTGAGTTATAAATATGTTCAAGGAGTTGTAAAGTAAAGTTGACCAGTTCAATATTGTTTATTTTATTTTATTTTATTTATTTATTATTATCTTCTTCATAATTTATTTTATAAATTTCTCTATTATTTACTTTGCTATAATGATGATTGTTAACATATTAATATATTTATAATGGTTATAATAATTCTGTTATTTATATTCCTACCTTATGCTTTTTTGTAAGATTAGTTTCTTTAATTTTCATTTTTATTATATTCTAATTAAATCACAATAGTATGTTTAACTATGGTCAAAGTGTTAAATTATTACTATAATGCCTATAGGTTCTAGATTAATTTTCATTTATTATTGTTTTATATAAAGTCAATTTATTGAAATTATATTCCAATTAACTTTCACTAGTTTGTTTAATTATATGTAAGATATAAAGTTACTTTATTAAAATTAATTTTATTCTAATTAAATTTCAATAGTTAATTTAATTTTGGGTGAAGTGTTTAAAATAAAGTCAATCCATATTGTATAAATTGTGTTTTTTGTTTTAATGTATTTTATACTAATTAATTTATAATTTTAATGTTATGATTGTAGAAAAGTGTTAATATATTATTATACTCATATATTTCTTCTTGCTTTTTATGCACTTGGCTTATTGTTAATGTGTTCTACATTGAATTTTAATTATACCTCATATTGTTTCTATATTATAAGTGAATTATTTCCTTACTTAATGTTTGATATTTTATTTTATTTTATTAAGGTTATTTGAGGGGAAACACATTTCTCCTACGATAGGGTCAAAGAAGGGAGGTTCAATTAAACTCCAAGGTGGGGGGTCTGAGAAGGTGAAAAGAAGGCTCTTGATACCTTCCCATTAAAACCTAAGTTTTGGATCAGTTTTGTGGACGACAATAGTGTAGATTGGCCTCATGGGGATGAGGAGCTTAAAACTTTTTAAACCATCTCAATAGCATGTCAGATGACATCAAGTTTACAATGGAGGTTGAGGAGAATGATTGCATCCCATTCCTTGATATCCTCCTCATAGGACACAAAGTGTTTTGAAAAAATGCACATACTGATAACTCATGTTGATTCACATCACCATCCAGCTCAAAAGATGGGTGTCCTTCAAACCCTCTTTACTAGAGCATGTAGGATATCAGATGAGATACACACTGAAGAAGAGATTACTTACTTAAGGAAAATATTTACTAGCTTAGGATATAATAATAAAGTCATCTTCAAAGCCATCCGAAAATCCAAATCCGAAACGAAAAATATAAATGTAATAACCCTCAAACTGCTAATGCATACCTTCCATATATTTTGGGAGTCACTGAAAAGCTAGCTAAATTTCTCATGAAGAAAGATATTGAAACTTCATTCAAACCCATGACGACCATTAAACAAAGAATGAAATCAACCAAAGACAGCCTGAAACACCTCCAACAGAAAGGTGTGTATATGATGAATTTCTCTTGTAGGGAATGCTACATTGGAGAAACAGGTAGATTGGTCAATATAAGGCTCAAAGAGCATGGTGCACACATCCGAAATGATAGAAATCGTTCTTCAACTTTAGCTGAGCATGCAGGTAAGACAAACCAGCACATTTGCCTCGAAGACACAAAGGTCATTTCCAACGAGAAACATCATTTTAAGCACAAATTTCGAGAGGCACTTGAAATCATCAAACATCTGCATAACCTCAATAGGGACAAAGGCTTAGAAGTTATCAGAAATTGGATTTCCCTTCTCAACCCCATTGACTAGGAGGCTCCCTCATTCACATTGACCTTACCATTTTTCGTCACTCCCATCCTCTTCACTCTTAACCTCAGTTTCAATCCCCTCTCCTCTCAAGTTTTATTTTTCACCTTCTCATACCCCCCACCTTGGAGTTTAATTGAACCTCCCTTCTTTGACCCTATCGTAGGAGAAACATGTTTCCCCTCTCATAACCTTAATAAAATAAAATATAATATCAAACATTAAGTAAGGAAATAATTCACTTATAATATAGCAACAATATGAGGTATAATTAAAATTCAATGTAGAACACATTAGCAATAAACCATGTGCATAAAAAGCAAGAAGAAATATATGAGTATAATAATATATTAACACTTATCTACAATCATAACATTAAAATTATAAATTAATCAGTGTAAAATAAATTAAAAAAAAAAAACACAATTTATACAATATGGATTGACTTTATTTTAATCACCCAAAACTAAATTAACTATTGAAATTTAATTAGAATATAATTAATTTTAATAAAGTAACTTTATATCTTAACACTTTACATATAATTAAACAAACTAGTGAAAGTTAATTAGAATATAATTTCAATAAATTGACTTTATATAAAACAATATTAGGACTCATTTCAATAAATTACCTTAGAAACTAACCAATAACATAAACAAAAATAAATCTAAAACCTATAAGCATTATAGTAATAGTTTAACACTTTCACCATAGTTAAACAAACTATTGTAATTTAATTAGAATATAATAAAAATAAAAATTAAATAAACTAATCTTACAAAAAAGCATAGGAATATAAATAACATATTTATTATAACCATTATAAATATATTAATATGTTAACAAATCATCATTATAACAAAGTAAATAATAGAGAAATTTATGAAGAAGATAATAATAAATAATTAAAATAAAATAATGAACAATATTGAACTCGCCGTCTTTACTTTACAACTCCTTGAACATATTTATAACTCGCGTTTCTCTTCTTTGTAAATCAGTGCGATGATGAGTCTTGTTCTAGACTCGAAACGTAGACAACACAAAATGAAGACTGTGAAATATTCAAATTTTGAACCTCAAAAACCAGACCATAGAAATCTGCAAACCATCAAATATAACAATATCAAACATATAAAAAATATTTTAATATTAAACAATTGCAAGTCAAAAATAATATTTTTGAAACTATGAGTTATATATCTCTCTTTCATAATGAGAATTTATACTATTTTTTATTCTCACTTGGCATTCTTCCCCATAGGCACCCTATTTAAATATAAAACCATAACCATAAGGAAATATTAAGGTCATTTGGAGAAAACACAAATAAACATTCAAATAATTAATAAATCACAAATAAACATCCAAACAATTAATAAACCCCTCATCAATGTGACTCGGGCATATTATAAACACAAAATCATCCAATTGGTCAAGGATTATTATAATCACACAAAAAGAATTTAACAAAAGAGTCGTCAAAATGGCAAAGGCATATAATAAGTAAGCCTCTGCAAAGTTATTTCACTATCTTATTAACTCCCAAGAAAACATCAATAGTAACAAAGTCTAGCTTTAAAAACAACACCCCAAAACATAAATATACAACAAAAGATATCAAGATCATCATTATCCCCCTTTGGTTCACCACCATCCCCAACAACGCCAAAAGGGTTCCCATACTGGCCCTCCTCGAGCCCTAAAAACACACACCCACCTTCAATTTTTACGATCCATTGCAAACTATTAGATTAATTATTTTATAATGTAACTGAATTTTTTTCAAACAATTTTTTATTTTTTTTTGTCTAAAACATTTAAAATTGGATTTGTTATATTTACCCGATGGCACCATTATTTTCTGTGGGTTTTTAGAGGCACGCTCATTGTCTATGGTTGTTTGAGGTGTCATTGCCTCCATATTTCCAGAGGAACGATCATCACTTATGCATATTATAGGAGAAACGTGAAGGGGAAAAATGCAAATTCCCAACACTAATACGAGCTTGGAAGAAACCATTGATATCGGCCCCAAAAACCAGAAAAAATCTAGAAAAAAAGAAATGAAGCACAGATGGGATGAGATAATGAAGAGAAGTAATGGAGGTGAAAGTATAAATAGAGGTATGGCTTGAGTTGTAGGAATTAGAGGTGTTTTTTTAAGAATATGATTTATAACCTAATATAATATTAAAATAGTGTATTATATTACAAATGATATTATATACATTTTTAATTACAGTAATCAGAAGATGTTTCACAATAGTCATTTTGGATTATCAGCATTTCAAGTCTACACCAAGACCCCAAATGAGAATAATATTTTCATTTATGACAAGATAAATGAGAGTTATATTAAAAACAAATTATAATATTAAAATAAAATATCAAATATTATAATAATTTATTGTGGTTTAATTATATGTAAACACGTAGTATTTTTAATTATATCAGTGGATGTTTAATTATATGCAAATGACTTATGGTTTGGAGGCCTATAGAATACTAACAAACTGTGAGGTCTCTGCTTGGCAAAGCATAACTTGCAACTGACAGAGGCTATGAAGGCCCCAAAGGGTGGGGGGGATCCCCTCCTAACGTAATGTAACAAGCAGCAAATCAAGTGGGGAAACTCGATACAATCTAGTCCCCTTGAAGATGTCGGCCCTAACAGTGGTCTTGTCCTTGGAGCTCAATGGTAGGCAAGAATCTGAGGGAAATGTCTTCCTTGTGCATCGAAGAAACCTCGTTTTGTAATCCCATTGAACAACTTGGAAAAATACTGCAGCTATATGAAGGATCATGCCATGATATGCAAATTCATCGGAGTTTGGCTGACAAAGAAGGATCTAATAAAATGGATACAACAGAAATGGCAACGAAAGTTCATATAGAACTCAAACTGGGACCCAAAGGATAATTGACAGTAATATTCTCAAACCTGCAAGATAAGGAAATGGTTTTTGAAAATGGTCCATATTTTTAATGAAGGGTTATACATGAGATACTGGGAGGAATTCTATAACCCAAATAAGGAGAAATTTCTGGAGGCCCCTATTTGGGTCTAACTCTTCCACCTCCCAATGGATTTCTGGGATCCATAAATACTAGAAGGCATTGGTAACTCAATAGGTAGATTTGTGAAAATAGCAGAATCCTCGCGCAAGGGAAGATACACCTCATATGCTTGAATTTGTGTCTATATGAATATCTCAGAGCCCATCCCTGACTCGATGGAACTAGAGTACCAAGAACAGATATGGAAGCAAACCCTAATTTATGAGCACATCCTGTTTCATCATCGCCGATGTCATGAGTATGGTCACCTCTATAAATAATTTCCTATGAACTAGGAGGGCCTAACATATCTAAAGGAGGATTAGGATAAGCACCCCCCACAAGACTCAAACGAGGGGTTCAAAGAGGTCATAAATAAAAGGAAGATCATGAAAATGCAACAAAACTCAGGATCCCACAACCAAAATCAAAGGGAAAATAAGAATAGATATCAGGTGATGCAAGAGGAAGGGGAAACCGCAAATGAGAATGATCCAACAGAGAATTAGGACAAAGATAGGGAAGGAATTCCCGCTAAATATATGACCGTCCCGACGAGAAAATCCCAAATAGACTTGACAGAAAAAGAAGAACCGAAACCAATAGATATCACTACAATGGAAGTCGACATAGCTAGGGAAGAGTTCAGCACAGAGGAAGTAGTTCTAAAAATACTCCTGAATGAATGGAGGCACCTTGATGAAAGATTCATTCTAGAGGATCAAAAGAAATTTTATAAATAAACATTCCAGCAATACATGGATAACTAAGGATAGAGACAAGGAGATATAGAAGAAAAAATAGGCATGCAACAAGACAACTCACAGGAACAGCACAGTCAAAGCAAAGTAGGGAAGAAAAGGGGACGAAGAAATCTACAAGAGTCAATACAAATAATGGGAGAGATGTTGGTAAACATGGGAAGGTTAATATTTATCTCAGCAGTATTCCAACAACTCAACAAAGTTGCCCAATGATAGTTATCTCATGGAATGTGAGGGGCCTTAACAGCCGAGGTAAACAGAGATACCTACAAGACAGATTGAAAAGGGAGAAGCCACAAATTTTTCTTCTCCATGATACTAAGGTAGAAGGGGAGAAAATAGAGGAAATGCTCAGGAAAATGAAGCCCGAATATGAAGCAGTAGAAATTGATGCAAAAGGACGTTCAAGAGGAATTGAAATATTGTGGAATCCTACAGAGGTAATGGTATATTATTAGATGGCAATGCCACGTATTCTTATTCGTAGATTTCGTAACATACATACCAGAGAATGGATTCTCATCTCAAGAGTATATGACCCTCACACTCTTGGAGATAAATAAATCTTCCACTAGAGTTTCAGGAAACTGGGCCAAATGCATACAGAAAAATTATGGTTGATAGGAGGGAACTTCAACCTGATAACTTCACTAGCAGAGAAAAAAGGAGGGTAAGAAGATAAGAACTACAAGTGGAGTAGTTTAGGGACATGCAAGCGAAGCTGTAACTAGTTGATATTCCAACCATCAATGGAACTCATACATGGAATAACTGCAGGGGAGGAACCTACGAGATAGCATCCAGGTTGGATCGTTTTCTTGCAACTAAAGACTTGATAAGCAGGTATGTTTACTACAAAGATTTGATTCTTCCTTGCATGGGCTCCAACCACTGGCCTATCCGGTTGTAAATAGACCTAAAATAGGGGCAGCAAACATGGCCATTCTGGTTCAAAGCCTTTGGCTACGGGATCCAACCTTCCTTGACAAAATAAAGGATTGGTGGACATCGAGTGCAATATTAAGAAATGGAACAAAGAGGAATTTGGCAACATCCAACATGATCAAGAATAGCTTGAGGCCAGGATGCAACAAGTCCAACAATAAATGATAAAAAACGATTTCTCAAGCTCCTTAGTGGATGAAGAAGGTAGACTTCTGACTAGGATCGAGGAAAGAATGAAACAAGAAGAGATCTTATGGAAACAAAAGTCGGGATTCCAATGGCTCCAGGAGAGAGAGAAAAACACCCAATTCTTCCACAAATCCATGATAAAATATAGACAATATAATCAAATATTCTCAATGCTAGATCTGGGAGGAAACATGCTAATACAAAATGATGAGATGGAAAATTTACTGGTGAGCTACTTCTAAAACATCATGTCAGAACCGAATCCTGATAGATCAGAAGCCATACACTGGATAACTAGGAACATAACTCAGTTGGTAATAAGGGATCAAAAACTTGCCCTCATCAGAGTTGTCACTTTGCAAGAGGTGGAGGAGGTGGTCAAAGGACTGGCAATAAACAAATCGCCGAGACCAGATGGATTTACTGCAGAATTCTTTCAAGCAATTTGGTGCATTCTAAGTAAAGACATCGTGGAGGTAGTTGAAGAATCCAGAAGAATGAAAAAGGTTCATCCTACCCTAAACTCCACTTTCATAGCTCTTATTCCTAAACCAGATCACCTAGAAGATCCTCAGGGGTTCAAGCCTATAGCATTATGCAACTTCATATATAAAATCCTCTCAACTATAATGGTAAATCGGCTCAAACATATTGTTTCAGGATTAATCTCCCAAGAACATATTGGATTTATCAAAGGACACCAAATTCTAGAAGGAATAGTAATAGCCCAAGAAGCCATCCATTCCCTAAAGTGCCTCAAGTCTAAAGGTATGATGATCAAGTTAGACCTGTCGAAAGCCTACGAATGCCTAGGCTGGACCAATATTCTTATTATCCTGAAAGCTTTGGCTTTGATTCTTGATGGATACACTGGATCTCGTCTTTTATATCGACCCTTGTGTTCCCCATCCTTTTTAATGGAGCACCCTCTGAGGCTTTCAACGCAACTAGGGGGCTAAGAAAAGGTGAGACGATTTCCCTTTTCTTGTATATACTAGCACTAGAAGGCCTTGGAAGATATGTTAAAGCTAAAGTCCAAGAAGGATAGCTCAAAGGCCTTTGCATGTGGGGAAATGACCTTCCTTTAACTCATAAACATTTTTTTGATGACATTATGATGTTCTTCCAAGCCACCCTTAGGGAAGCTAGATCTCTCTTAGCTATCCTTCAAGATTTCATGAATGCCTTAGGAACCCAAATCAATAAAGACAAGTCTGATATCTCTTTCCTCATAAGAAACCTATTAAGGCATTACACGGTGTTAGCCTCTTCTTCTCAGGGTGAAATCCTTATGGGGGAGTGTGGAATGTCTGCGACAGAAGGCATTGATGGGGCACTGGCTCCTCTTGCAGATGTTATGTGAGTAAGTAAAATTGTCAGTTGAAGCTCGTTGGTTTCCTATTCTCAAATACCGATTGAAGGTTAGTGTTCTTTCTAATGCTAAATGGTTTTACATTTCCTATGCCCAGAGGACTTTCAGAGGATTTATAATGAGTTGTGGGTTAAAGGAAGGGGAACATTGATTTTACAATGTTGGAAATATGGATTTGACATTTTTTCAGAGACCCCTTGAAGGAATTTTGTCTAGGTAAAATTGCCAAGACTCCCAATGGAAATGTGATATATCGGTGGTGAAGGAAATAATAAACTGCATTAGAACCTTTTACTACTGGGGTAAGTGGAATTTTGGCCAACTTGACAAACTTATGGGATGGGTATTGGTGGAGGTCGATATGGGTCAAGGGTTATTGGTGGAATTGTAGGGAATATGGAGTAGCTTTAGTTTCTTGCTACACAATGACTATTGGGGGGTTCCCTATCATTGTTTCAATGCCATGAGATGGGGCACCTTATGGACTCGTGAAAAAATAAAATTCCAACTCGATGGAGACCACACATCAAGAAGGTTCCTGGTTATCATGGTCTTTCAAAAGACGAGAAATTGAGTTTTCTATCTGGGTCCCTTATTCCAGGTAACCCTCATTCTTCTATTCCTGATAATGTAATGGATCATAATGATGAACAAATTTATAATTTTATTTCTGATGGTTTTTCTTCCCCTCGTCGAAATGAGTCTCTACTCGGGCATCGTTTTCCTTTTATGAACCATTTGATTGACCATCCCATGGATTCCACCAAACCAGTTCTTCCTAGGGTATCTATTGATGTTGGTCTTTCCTGTGAATCCCTTTCTAAGTCTCCTTGGATGGGAGCCACGAAAACTTTCCCTTTGGAATTTGACGAATCCCAAAACCCGGATGAGGTTTTTGGGGGGCTTTTTTCTCCGATGGATAGATGTGATTTGGGACATGGTGAACTTTGTGTGGCTCCATCTAAGATATTTCATTCCCCGGTAAAAAATGAAGCCTGTGGCCATCCCTAGATCCCTGCAGACGATAATGATCTCACTCACAATCAAGACGACAGCCAGGGACACTCCCTGGATAGGGAATTGGAGGCCATTTTAAGTGATTTACAAGGATTTTAACCCTTAACTATCAAAAGGAATTTCTTCCATGAATCGAAGGATGGTCCCAGTCCTTCATCTCGTTAAAATGTAACCCACAAAAAGAAGAAGGGCCATAAATATAAGAAAATCTTGACTTTTGCCTTTTATTATAAGCTGACCTCTCCCCCTGATGTGGATGATTTTAGGAATTTATAACATGGTTTGCCTCTTATGTCTATTTCTTTCTTGTCTCCTGGTTAATCGAATGTTATTAACAATGTGGTATTCGATTCCTTAGAGGGGATATGCCCGAACAACATGTTAATCCATGATTATTCTCTCCTTGAATGTCAGAGGCATGGGAGAAACCCAAAATATTAGCTCCTTGAGAGGTGTTTTTGAGATTCAGAACCCTTCAATCATCCCCATCTAGGAAATGATGATCCCTCGTGAAAAATCATGGGAGGAATTTTTATCTATTTGCTCAGATTGGTGTGTATGTGCAAGTTACACGAATGGTCTCTTTGGTATGAAACCAACACTCAAGGCATACATATCCTTATACGAAATTAAACATGAATGCAAAAAATTACATATATAACCATAAATATAGAGATGCAACAGAATTAACACTTCATTTCATTAATATCAAATATTAAAATATGCTTATAAGCAAGATGGAAATAAGACTAGCTCAGGCGACGGTAGCTTATCTTTGAGAAGAGATGTGTTAGCTACATGCCTTTGAACTATGTTACAATGAGGCATGGAGGCCTATTTATTATTAAGAAACAATGAAAAACCTTAAACATCCAAAAACCTCATCCTAGGAAATGAAGTGCCAAAACCATGTGCCTGTTTGGGTAAATAATTACATCAACTTCCCGAGGTCATAACTTTGGCATATGACCTTCATTTGATGCGCACAATACCTCGTTAGAAACATATATGAGGAATACAACCTATGAGTGGCCACAATTGGTTAGAATCCCTTGATGGACCTATTTTTCCCAAAAAAAACACTATTTAGGGCCTCAAAATAGCTTCAGAAGTTTAGGACCCGAAAAACTACCAAAAATAGTAAACTATGCCACAATTAAGGAAATTAAAAGACAGAAAGAGACAATGGTGGGGGTCCAAGTGGAATAGGTGGGTGGCCACCAACATCCGCCTCGATCAATCATCCCCCCTTAGGAATAAATGGTCCCCATTACATCTAGTGCCTCCACGAGATGGGGAAACTTCTGTTGAACTTGGTCCCTAGTGAGCCACTTGCCTTAGTGGAGGAGTTGGCAAACTTTGATAACCTGATATAGTTGGATCTTCTGCTAGTGAGTTTTCTTGACTTGTGTGTCCATAATTTGATCTTTTGTGGCCTATTACATGCAGTCTGGTTTTAACTCTGTTGATGTGAGCTATTCTACAATGTTTGATGTGTCTAGTAATGGTCGGAAGTATGGTCGAAGACGGTCCACATTGAACATTGGGTGCAGGCAAAGGAATGGGGGAATGTTGAGTGTTTAGTCAATTTAATATGTCCTAAATAGCTACATTAATTATCAAGCCAGGAGTCGTAAACTGATGAAGTGTGGTGCACTATATGTGCAAGACAACCTCTTTCTTACTTTTTATTGTTTTCAATTTTATTTTGTTTTTGGGGTTTTTATCTTGGTTTGTCTCCTAATGCGAATGGAAACCCTATTCCTAAGTTTTAAGAATACTTTAGAAGGCAAGTGTGGAGATAGATTTTAAGGTAATTATGTCCTTTATGATGACTTCCAGAGCTTAACACTTCAGAGGATCTCAAAACATACTAGTGATGAAATTAGTACTTGAACAAGAATGTAAATGTGCAGCTATTCAAATCAAACAAATGATAAACTATTGATCATGAAATCACTATCTATACTGCTCATCTAAATACAGAAATAAAAGTTAAGCTATTGCACTCAAACAAATCAAAAATTGCAAACTAATAAAAGTAAAATCAATTAACTTCATTTATAGTCTGATAGCTCGCCAAGTAGCTTTTCGGGGTTAAGCCATGGCTCTGGAGATAACGTCAATAACATGAGGAATTGATATATAAATTATCTACTTGCAAATGAAATTAAAACCAATTCACTTCACTTATAGTCTGATAGCTCGCCAAGTAGCTTTTCGGGGTTAAGCCATGGCTCTGAATATAACGTCAATAACATGAGGAATTGATATCTAAATTATCTACTTGCAAATGAAAATAAAATAAAGTCTCTTCACTTATAGTATGATAGCTTGCCAAGTAGCTTTTCCAGGTTAAGCCATGGCTCTGGAGATAATTTCAATAACATGAAGAACCTAATATCTAATTGCAGAAATTAAAGTAAAATCAAATCACCTCACTCATAATATGATAGCTTTCCAAGTAGCTTTTCGGGGTTAAGCCATGGCTCTGGAAATAACGTTAAATGACATGAAGAATTTTATATCTAAACTAACTATCAACAACAAATGAATAAGATGAAATCAAAGCATAACTGAAATTGAAAGCTAAGAAAACAAAGTCAGCAGAGAGACCAATCTCATGTCACTATTTATTGCAAATATTAAAATGCCTGAGCCTAGCCTATCCTGAAAACACATTGATCAGTGTTAGCACAAATATACAATGCATGGAAAATCATGTACAAGAATGAAACATTAACACCATCACTGAAATATGAAATATACACAAGTGAACAAACTACGAAATATCTACAATGGAAATAAGAAAATAGCATATGGAAACTTTACAGAAATAAAGAAACGAAACCTTAGCCAGTAGGGGCCCTCTGCACGGCCTTGGTTAACACGCTGTCAGTCCAAAATTACGCTCACACAGTCATATAAAACAGAGTCTTGTTATATTGAAAAACAGAGGAAGGATCCTCTCGTTACAACAGCAGGACCAATGTCATGGCACAGTACATGAACTAACAGCAAGATTACATCCAAAAACTAGCTACATGTGTTTGCAAACGTGTTATTTATAAGGGAAATTACATAATTGTTTTTCCTATGGAACACCTCCAGCAGAGGACACATAAAAATACAGCACCCATGAGCTTAGCGTGTTGGTTACAATGATCATTCAATCTACCAAAAGGTGGCTATTGGATTTGCGTCGTGGAGGTAGTCTACAGTTGTCAAAATGAATCCATGGATCTAGGAATGGTCTCGGACCCTTCACATGTTGAAAAACAGAGACCTGTTTGCCGTAGAACTCCTCGTTTGACCACCGTTTGACCAAGGCTTTCCTCTATGAATCTGGCTAAACCAATAGGACCTAGTCCATGTCTAGATCATTTCTAAACTGCCCATGTGCCTTGTTTTACTTGCTGACACCTGCAACCTAGAGATCAACAAAAACAGCTGCGAATCTCAGGTCAGCTGCGGAAAGTGGCTGCATTCCGCAGCTGATGAGCAAAATCTAAGTCAAATAGCAAACACAAAAACATAGTTATAAAACCACTTAAATGCACTGTCAGAATCAATATGTAATGATCTTTGATAACTTGTGAGGCACTAGTGAGGGGAAAAAGTCTAGAAAAGTGTGTAGAAGAGATCTAGTTTCAGGGCTCAACATACCCCCACTGTGAAGGTGTTGCATGTCCTCATGCAACCAAAACTGTGACCATCCTCCCTTCAGTTCATGTGTTCTGAGACCTCTGCTAACACATCCAGCCTTCTTTTCTTCTTTCTTGGTACCACTGTCATCCTAGGCTTTCTCATTAGGCACCTGAATTTGAGGTTGATGAGAGCTCTGCTCAACCTCCTGCTCTTCTTCTTCAATTTCCTATTTTTCTTCTACCACAGCCCAAGATGCAACATGGTCTTGTCGTGAATAATCTTATCCAACCTGCTTTGTTCTTTCAATGTTTCATTTTCTCTTTTGATGTGTCTATTTAGGACTTCCAGTTCAAAAACTTCCTGTTTTAGTGATTGGATTAGAGCTTCCTGGGCTGTATTAGGCTGGGCAGATGAAGTGCCTTGATCTGTGGCAGTCTTCTCCAATGACTCAATAAAATCATACATTTCTTGTTGGGTTGGATCTATCTCAGGTGTAGCCTTTCTTGGGTTGTCCCCAAAATCTGGCTGAGAAGGACTGATCTCAAAATCTAGCTGAGAAGGACTAATCTCAAAATCTGGTTGAGAAATAGGAGTATGGTGTGGGCTACGGCTAGGAGGGATTGCTGGAGGCTGTTTCAGTGTTTCCCCTCTTAAATAAATGAAGTGGGCCCCTTTAGTTTGTACTTTTCTCAGTTTTCCTTTAATTCTGGAGCTTCTCCTTAATTTTTGAGCTAGTGTCTCCTTTCTCCACACTCTTTTTTTCTTTCCCTTTTCTCTTTGCTACAGTTGATTGCTCCTGAAGGTAAACTTGTCTTTCAGAAAGTATTTGGTCCTCTTCTGAGGAAGGTTCTGGGGTTTGATAGACAGCCTCAATATTTCTTTTCCCCTTTAGTTTTCCTTGCTTCCTAACCTCAGTTCTTTCCTTCCTACTTTCAGGCAGCTTCTCTTCCTTATTAGTTTCTTTAGCTATGTTAGTAGGAGTGTCCTGAATGTTCACACTTGTTTTCCTTCTTCTACTTTTCCTTGCTGAGCTACTCTCAGGTGTTTCAGGTGGATCCAAAAAGAAGCTTCTAATCAAGAACTGTTCCCAGGTGTCCTTCTTTTCCTTCAACTGTTTTTCAACTAAAATTTTTACAAGGCTGTGATGGTAAAAGTGGGGTTCTATGTCCTCCAAATTCTTTTGTACAGTTATGGACATCTTTTTCAGGCTATTCAATAGAAAGTAAGGCAAATTGATGGTTTGATTTTCTAGAAAATTCATTAGCAACTGGATGTGGTACATATACATGGACCCAAATTGTCCTTCACATGTAATAAACTTTTGGATTATCAATAATAAACTAGTCCACTTTTCCTCTAGAGTAGAGAAAGGGATTCCACGTTTGAAAATGGTTATATCCATACCTGGATTATGTAAGATAATCCTCCAGGCCCTCTCATCAAAGTTTTTGTTTTTGAACCACTGTTCCCCCTCCTATGGGAGTTCCATTGCTGCTGCGATAGATGCCGCTGTGACTGAAAATTTAAGATCTCCAACCTCAACTTCCACGCCATTAAAAGACCTTGCAAATGTCTTCATGACTTCTTTATTGTAACCTCTGAATTTCTATATGAACTGTAGCCACTGTGCCTTCCTTAATATGCTTTTCAATTGTGAATACCTCTCCATGAATTTAGGCCCGTCCGGTTCTGCTCTTAGCAGAAGACCCATTCCTTCCTCCTACCTTAAAATACGTCTATGAGTGAGTAATGGATTGACAGAGGTGAAACGGCTGTGTTAGAAGGGAATGGAGAAGGTTTGTGGAGAAAAAACAGTAGTTGTAAACGAAAGAGCAGAGAACAAGTAATGAGAATGAGTTCACGGAGATGTAAACAGGCCAGAAATAACAAACGCAACTTCAATGGGATAGTATGGAAATAGAGTGAGCCCGACTTTTGAACTAGAAGGCTACGGAATAGGCGTGAGCATGTTCTCAAAATGACTACGGATTTGTGCAGTGGGACAGAGCCGTGATCAAATAGATTGTATCCTCATAATTACCCGGTTCAGCAGGTGGAATGCCGACGTACAAATAAACATGAGTTAAATTCAGAGGCGGATCATGAGGCCATTAAAAATTAATGCAAAGTTCGTGGAGGAATCATGTAAAGGACATGGAGCAGTTATGAAAGCTATCAATTCTAATCATTACACATAATGGAGCCAGTGGTTTCATAACTATATAGAATGTGCTTTAAAATGCTATTTGAAATGAATTTTGCTTACCTTAGAGTCTTACCACTTCCACCCACTGACCTTCGATTGGCTGCTTCCTGTTGGTACTTTAGGTGCTTCATATCTTCAACATATTTTCCTTCGTCATACCTGCATTTGGTTCTCATCATTATTTGGCCAACATCTGACTATCAGTGCTGAATAATAGAGTGTTGGTTGTGGAATCAACAATCAGCTGCGGAATTAGTTTTTAGCTGCTGAAACTGAATTCAGTTGCAGAAACTGACACAATGAACATATGACTGAATGGAGATGGATGGAAATGAATGATGACTGAGTGAATGATATATGAAAATTGGTCATAAAAGGAATTTTATTGGCGAAATGTGATGATGAAATGAAATGAAGTGAAGCGAAATGAAGTGAAATGACATGAAACTATGAATAAAATGAGGAAAGATTTTTTTTAGAAAATATAGGGCATCATAAGTTTTTTATTTTCGCCCTGTATTTTCTGTATAAGACTGCCAATCAGTGATTGGTTTTCAAGCTTATACAATTTTTATTTTTTAATTTTTTTTACACAGAAAAGAACAAAGACTAGGCTGGTGGAGAAGAAGGATTCTTCTTCACCAGCCTTATTGCAGAATTATCTTGAAATATTTTGATAAATTCCTCCTTCGAGAGTGGCTTATGATAGATCTTTAATCTGTGGCCATTCACAATAAGAGGAGTTTGATGTTTATTAATGGTTTTGATTCTTACCGCTCCATTGCTAAAGACTTTGTCAATCTCATATGGCCCAATCCAATGAGTCTGAAATTTACCTCTGAAATCTTTGAACTTGGAATCAAATAGCAATGCCCAATCTACTTCTTGAAACTTTTTCTCCTTGATGTATTTGTCATGCCACTTAGCTATTTGATATTGAACTAGATCAGTTCTTAGGATTGCTTCTTGTCTGATCCCATCTAGTTCATTCAACTGCTCCATTCTATGCTTTTGGGCTTCTGATAGATCCATTCCCAATTGAAATGCCATATTGAAGGTTCTAACTTGGAACTCAATGGGGAGCAGAACTTCTTTCCCCTAAACAAGTTCATAGGGAGAATGTCCTGTTGTATTCCTCCATGTAGTTCTGTAGGCCCATAAGGCTTCAAGAAGCCTTTCTACCCAATCTATTTTGTGTAGATGAACAGTCTTGGTAATGATGCCTTCAATAACTTTGTTTGTAGACTCCACTTGACCATTTGCTTGCGGATGGTAAGGAGTAGATTTTATGTGCTTGACCTTGTACTCTTCCATCAGCTTCTCCACCAGTTTGGATGTGAATTGACCTCCCTGATCTGTTACAATTTCTCTTGGAACACCAAAGTGAGTGAAAATATCCCCATAAAGAAAACTAACAACTGAATGCTCAGTAGCAGAAAATAATGCTTTGGCTTCTACCCATTTAGTGACATAATCAGTGCATACCAATATATACTTTCTTTGTTTAGATGGTGGGTTAATAGGTCCAATGAATTCTGAAGCGCATTTTTCAAAGGGTTCGATGAGTACCTGTGGTTGTAATGGCATTTCATTTGAAAGAGTAGGTTTCCTACTCTTTGGCAATTGTCACATCTTCTGACATATTGTTTTGCATCTTTGAAGAGGGATGGCCAATAATATCCTTGTTAACACCCCAAGAAACTCTCCTAGGTTGTATCTCAAAGATGCTCAGGAACATTACAAACTCAACAAAAATGTTGGAAATAGGTGGATGAATGGAAGGAATGATGCATATTCAAGCCAGATAACCACTTCTACTATGCTTAACCCCAGACATGGGTGAACACCCCCATACTACAAGGCTTTAGACCACCAATTACTCACAGTTTGAGGAACAGGTGAAGATGGAAAATACTGACCACACCAGCAGATGCACACGACTCTGTGATGGCCAGCTGCAACCAGTTAAAAGGTCTGTAAATCTATTTCCTAATGCACAGACAGGATGACAGCTCTCTGGCATTAAAATAGCAGAAACCTGCATACACACTCAATGATACATACTAGGTTTTAACACAAAGGTGGGATGACGGCCCCTCTAATGCTAAACATCAAGAGCACATGAAAAATGCATAACAAGCATGGCCTAGAACAAAGAAGAAGTGGAAAGTGAGAAATTAACAGCAAAAGAAGCTTGTATTAGTTGAAAATGAAGACCAGATGCTGCAGGTATCACAGTAGTTACAGTCTCCAAAAGTTGAACCTTACATCAAAACAATATCCATCAACCTCATTACATCTTGATTCTGGGTATATATAGAGTTTGTTTACAAAAGTATCATGTTGTTCTATGCGTGGAGGGGTTATAATGGACCACCAACCACCTTAACTATCTAATATGGGTCTTTGCTGCAAACTGCGTGCATTAATGAACAAAATTGGCCTTTTGAGATACTCTTTTGTCCTTCTTGAATGGGTGGAATGTCGTATGAATGAAAGCTCCATAACTACTGAACGAATTCAACTGGTCGAGGCATGTCCTTTCCTTCTTCGGCCATACTGTCCCTTGAATGTGGTCGTTGAAGAGTAAATGTGCCAAACATGGATAAATGGTCGTTTCTGTCCTCCAGGAGCATGGTACAGGCTGTGAGCGCAGGCATTATGGAGGAAGATCCACCATTGGAGAGCATCAATCTATGGCGGAGAGCGCTTTGCAATGGCTATCGGGAGGAAGTGGAAACAACAAATGTGAGTCGTTAGATGAAACAGATGGATGGCTGAGATCATTTGATAGGAGGAATCGAGAGATGGATGATCGGGATAGATGAGGGCCATCATATATTATATGGGTAGATCTGACGATGATCGGGAAGCGAAAGCACACGGTAGATAATGCGCGGGGATGGTGGTTTTGGGGGCGAGCGGTATTCCTGCACCGCTTACCGGAGGTGAGTGGTATACGTACATAGCCGAGTGATCACAATAGGAGGTTGACACATGGATGATGGGACAGGCTAAAAACCACCGTGATCGCGAGTTAATGCGTGGGCAGGTTTCAGCGGTGAGAGGTGCGACTGTCATTGGATCGCAAGATGGAAGATCGGACAGTGGGAATTAATGCACACGTTTTCGGAACTGATGTGACAGGGACAAAAACAGTAACAACGCGCAGTTATATGAATATAGTCATATGGGTTTAAACTTCGCACCCGGGGACTTTGGGAAATCTGGGTTTATGGAGAAATTTAGAGGAAAATGGAGGTATCGGGAGTTATAAGAGTGTAAGTGAAGTGATGAGGAATGGGCGGTATGGCTGCTGCAAATCCCCTTCTTTATCATAGACAACCGATCAAGCCTGCTTTTGACCTTCAAATGTTGAAATTAATAGCAGAGCTAACACTGGCTCCTTCTGGGGATGAGATCCTCCCTGTGAGGTCTCAAGAACCTGCAGATCAATGCCTTCCTGATGAAAACAAATTAGCAAAATTCCTAGTGTTCCATTGGGCATGGAGTCTGACTAAAACTGATAAAACCAAATATTTACAACCTTTAAGGCCAAAAGACCTTAAATCACATAAATTTTTAGAAAACGCCCATTAACTGGGCCATCAAAAACTGCTTCTCCTCCCATACTTTTCAGTATGAAGGTGTTGTTCCCTTGAATCTGAGAAATTATGAAAGGCCCTATCCAGAAAGCATCAAATTTTCCATGGTTTCCTTTCTTTTCTTTTAGTGCATCCCATTTAAGGACCAAGTCTCCAACCTGAAAATTATTTGTTTTTGTCTTCTTGTCGAAAGCATCCTTGATCTTTTTCTGATGTGCTGCAGCCTTTTCCACCAGCTGCTCTCTAATTTGATGTACCTCTACTAAATCAGTGATCCTCTTTGCCATGTTTTCTTCCTCATTCTGTTCTATTTAAAGGAATTTTTCCACAGTGAGAGTTAGGTGAATTGGGAATACAGCTTCAGTACCATATACCAGCTTGAAAGGAGAATTCCCTGTGGATCTTTTAATGGTCACTCTGTCAACCCACAGCACATACTTGAGCTTAGAATCCCAATTTTTTTTATTATCCTCCACCAGCTTCTTAATTATCCTTATCAGGCTTTTATTAGAGGATTATGCTAGACCATTGCCTTAAGGATAGTATGAGGTGGAATGGACCAATTTAATACCCATTGAATCACACATTTCCACCAATTCTTTTGCCCTGAAGGTTGTTGCATTGTCTGTGACTAATTTGTGTGGACAACCAAATCTGGTAAAGATATTCTCTGTCAAAAACTTCATGACCACATTATGATCAGCCTTTCTGGTAGGAATTGCTTCAATCCACTTGGTAAAATAATCAGTGGCTACTAATATCCATCTATGATGGCCACTAGAATGTGGATTGATTTCTCCAATAAAATCCAAGCCCCACTGTTGAAAAGGTCCTTTTGCCTATATTGGTTTTAGGGGCAGGGACTTCAACTGTTGCTTTCCTTCAAATCTTTGGCACTTGTCACAAGATTTAACAAAAAAAAATACCTCAGAAAATAAGGAGGGCCAGTAATATCTAGCTCTGAGAATTTTATGGGTTGTAGACTTCCAATAATGGTGCCCTCCACACATGCTGGAATGAAACTGCTGCATGACTTCTATTGACTGTTCTTTTTCCAGACACCTCAAAAGCACTCTAGATGGATCCCTTCAGTAGAGAAGATTTTCATTAATGCAATATTTAGATGCCCTAAGCTTTATAGTTCTGGCTTGACTTTGAGTAAAGCTTGAAGGGATTTCTAGCTTCAGCGAGAATTTAACTATTGCAGAATACCAATCACAAGAAGCTAGATTTTCGGCCACTGACTGCTTTTCTCTGGTTCAGCTGCTTCCCTTCTTCATCTGTCTGACCACTTTCTGCAATTGTGCACAGGAAATCAATATCCAATGATCTGCAATTTTATTCAGCCAATAACTTGGCAAGACCCTGACCTTTGACAAGTTTGGTGGGCTTCAGTTCTATATTAAATTCAATTAGCTTTTCAATCCATTTAGCCCTTCTTCTATTAGCATCAGGTTGTGTTAAGACATCTTTTATTGCAGCAGAGGGAACATATGCAATTATCTTGGAATGCAAGATATAAACTTTAAAAGCTTTCAAGGATTTGATAAGGGCATATGCTTGTTTTTCAATAATTTCATACATCAGCTCAGCATCCCTTAAGTTTTTGCTGAAAAATGCCATCGGATGCTCTAAGCCTTCTTCATCTACTTGCAATAGAACTGCTGCAATGGTGTCTTCAGAGGCAAATGAGAATACATGGAACTCCTTGCTGTAGTCCGGACTTATTAAAGTGGGAGACTCCATAATAGCTTTTTTAATGGACTCAAAAGATCCTCTTGCTGCATCAGTCCATCTGACCTCTGACCCTTTCTTCAACATGGAGATAACATGCTTCACCAGTTCTGCAAAATTTGGTATAAACCTCCTTACAAAATTAATTTTGCCCAAAAAGGATTGGATATCCTTCTTCAATCTTGGGATAGACAAACTCTATATTTCTTTTACTCTTTCTGGGTCAATTTGAACACCTGCAATAGAAACAACATGTCCTAACAGCGTGCCTTCTTCTAAAGAAAATTGTGACTTTTTAGGATTGACTGAAATCCCAAACCTTCTGCACTTCAGAAACACTTTTTTCAAATGCTGCAAATGATTTTGATAGCTTCTGGAGTATACTGTTATGTCATCAAGGTAGATAAGGACAAATTTATCCTTTTCTCCTACAAATTCTATATCCATAGCTCTCTGAAAGGTTGCTCCAGCATTCATCAATCCAAAAGGCATCTTGGCATACATAAAAGTGCCCTAAGGAGTGGTAGATGCAGTCTTCTCTTGGTCATCTGGATGCACAACAATCTGATTAAACCCTGAAAATCCGTCCAGGAAAGACATCACTTTGGCTCCTAAGACCTTCTGCAGCAAATGCTCCATCTTGGGTAGAGGATAATTGTCTTTCTTAGAGCATTTGTTTAAGTTTTTGAAATCAGCACACAGTCTGATTTCTCCACTTTTCTTCCTCAACACTACTAGGTTGGCTACCCACTTGAAATATCTGCAAGGGACTATGATCTTAGCAGCCAACAACTTTTTAATTTCTTTTTCAATCAGAGGAAGAAGTATAGGATTTATTGGTCTCAGCTTCTGTTTGAAAGGTATGGTATCTTTCTCTAGAGGGATTTTATGCTGAATAATCTTTTTATCATAGGTTTTCAGGTCACTATTCCTAGGAAAACACATCAGTAAATTGCTTCATTAAAATGCAGTATTCAGAACTTTGGTCAGCAGACAGATGAGAAGACAGATTTATGTATTCTAGGCTGACCTAGACTCCCTATGTCATGCTTACAGACTACAGATTGATCTTCTTTTTGGGCAGCCTTTTAAGGCACATCATTTTGGTCAAACAGTCTTTCTAAAGGAATTAAACCCTTAGGAATATGATTGCTGGGAAGCTGGACAATGCTATTTTTACCAATTTTATTTCTAAGTTGGGATTGGGGGGTTTCTTGCAAGGCTTCATTTTCTTGGTCAATTTGCATTTCAGAAAACTCATCAATGACTTGTAGAAACCTATTTAACTCATCATCATCATCAAAAACTTTCCAATGTTGGACATTATCAGGCAAGGATGGTCTATATTTCATTTGGACTTCATAAACTAGTCTGGGAGGCATGGGAGGGACAAACATGCTAGCAGACACAGCAAGGGAATCAACAAGCTGATTTTTGGCTCTAGGAATATATGAAATACAGAAATTTTCAAAGGAATCTTTGAGTCTCCATACCTCATCTCTGTATGCTTTTAGCCTTGGGTGCTTTGCCTGAAATGTTTTATTTACTTGTTGAATGATCAAATTCGCATCTCCAAATACCTGTATGCTTCTAATTCCTCTGTCTTTTGTTGTATTAAGGCCCAATATTAGAGCTTCATACTCTGCTATGTTATTAGTGACATGAAAAGCTATCTTAAAAGATACTTGTGTGCATTTTTGTTCTAGAGATATCAACACCACACCTGCTCCTGCAGTCTCCCTGGAACATGCTCCATCAAAGAACATCTCCCAAACCTGACTTCCTTGATCTTCCTCGGCCTGATTTGTTGGTTTCCTGAGCTGCATTGAGGCCTTCTGGGATTCTTCTATTTGGAGGATACATGCTCCAAAATAAGTGTCTACGACATATATGGGATGATTAGTAGGATTCTTCTCATCACTGATGATGTATTCTAGTTGTGCTTCTCTGTACAATCTCCTGCTTTCTCTTCCAAAAACTGGTACAATGGCATAAGATAAATCATTCTGTAATGTCCCACCTAGTCTCTTACTCCATCCTCTGGACAGCAGCATGCCAAATTTAGGAGGGACATCTGCTACCACAATATCCATCATCATACTCTTCATGGGCAGCTGAGTTAGGGTAATGGCTAGATCTTTGATCAATCCCAGACATTTCACCTTTCTTGAATCAAAAGAGAAGAAATCATGATATGGTCTGGTGATGTCAAGGCCTAACTCTTCCATGACAGCTTTAGGCATCAAGTTATGGCTGGCCCCTGTATCTAGCAAGCAGTTGTGGAGGATTTTGTCATGAATGGTCAAGGATACATAAAAAGATGGAGAATTATTATCAGCAGGTTCAATCATGGGGCTAAGCACAATAGCAGGCTTATCATCTTGCAAATTGACAGAGTGAGTGGAGGTTTGTGTGGTTTCTAGCTCAAGAGCTTCAAGGATAGGCTTTCTAAATACTTCACCAACTCTATTAGAGGCACAGATATTTTCAATTTTTGAACTTCTGACTCAAAGTTGAAAGAGGAAGGCAACTTATCAGAACCTCTTACCTCTTGAATTGGAGCTTTGAGGATGATTGGGTCAGCTGTTGGCCTTCTCTATCTGATATTTTGTGACTTTGTTTGGACAGTAGCTCTTTGGGCAGTATTCTCCTTGACATTTTTTGCATTTGACCTCAGATTGTATCTTTGTTGTTCACAAGTTTCTAGAACAGCCTCTCTATCCCACTCCTGTCTGTCTTGTTCCTGCAACAAAGATTCTTCATAAGCAGCCAATGTCAAAAATGCAGCGCTGCCTTTATCTTCCATGCAATGAATTTCATCCTCATCTTCAAATTGTTCCTCCTCCATAACTACATTTTGGAAAGGAGCTTTAACTTTTTGTTCTTCATTTGGTTCTTTACCCCTCTGAATTATTTGTAACTGCTCATTCGCTCTTCTGAATGGATTTGGATTTCTTGGAGCAAATATGTTCTGCTGCCTTATCTTTCCTAAATTCTGCTCAACCTTCAGCTTAGATATTTCAGCAACCAATGACTCTATCATCTTAATCATTTTGTATAATTTGGGTTCTAAAGATGATGCAGAGGAGGTAGAAGCTTGATTGCTCTACCTCCTTCTATCAGCATGACTTTTTAGCTTTTCTGTAGCCATAATATTAGATTCCACCTCTAGTGCTACATCCTGCATGTCAGCTAGAGTGGCACATCTTCTTTCAATTAATAACAAGTAGAAATCAGAGTCAAAAGCATTGGCATAAGTGATTTTGGCAGAGGTGGGGGTAGGCTTTACCTCAGCTAGTATCTTACTATACATACGATTGAATCTTTTATGGAATTCAGGTAATGATTCCCCATTTTCCCTCTTCAGGTTACCAAACTCAGTATGGTAGTACAACAAGTTTTTTTATCTCCCCAGTGCTTCAAAAATGCATCATCTAAGGCTTCAATATTAGCAATAGATATAGGAGCTAGTTCTCTGAACCACTTTTTGACCTCTCCATCAAGGCTCTGGACAAAAACTCTCATCCACACATCGTTTTCACTTATATCTAAGTTATCAGCATAACTATAAAAAGCTTCAAGGTGTTCTTCAGCCGTTACTCCCACTGTGCCAGTGAACTTAGGCATATATTTCTTATATTCTCCCACAAGCACGGGATTTAAAGGAACAGGCAAGACCAAGGGTCCATATCTAGGAGCAACAATTCTTTCTATCTTTGTGGGTGCTTGCTAGCCTGCCATGATTGGGATATGTGGAAGGATACTAGCAGATTGAGCAGTTTGAAACAATGAAATAGATGACAGAGACAAAGGGATGTTTTGGACTGTATGGGAAGCTTTCTTTGGACTGAGATTCAAAGGGGAACTAGATGGACAAGGGGTTGTATTGATCTCTAAAGGAATTTCCTTATTAACAGTGCTGAGCTCTAAATCTTCAAACTGTATATCTTCAGCTATAACTTTATCTTTCAGAGATGCATGAGATTTCTTAGGCTTACCTGATCCTGATGCCCCTTTCTGTGATGCTTTCTTCGATTTGACAGTCCTTTCTGGGTCAGGCACTGGTTCAGCTAGTGATTTCTGAGGATTTCTTCGAGTATGTCTTACAAACTGAGCCAGAAATTCAATTTGGAGTCACCAAATGTTGGTCTTCCTCCAGTGGAGTCGCCAGATAGATGATTACAACCAGAAATGTGCCCAGACCTTGTCTATCATCAAAATCTGGAATTGTGTCGTTCTCCCAGGGAAACTGAGCTTCAATCTCCTCTCCCCAGCAACGGCGCCAATTAATGTTAACACCCCAAGAAACTCTCCTAGGTTGTATCTCAGAGATGCTCAGGAACATTACAAACTCAACAAAAATGTTGGAAGTAGGTGGATGAATGGAAGGAATGATGCATATTCAAGCCAGATAACCACTTCTACTATGCTTAACCCCAGACATGTGTGAACACCCCCAGACTACAAGGCTTTAGACCACCAATTACTCACAGTTTGAGGAACAGGTGAAGATGGAGAATACTGACCACACCAGCAGATGCACAGGACCCTGTGATGGCCGGTTGCAACCAGTTAAAAGGTCTGTAAATCTATTTTCTAATGCACAGACAGGATGACAGCTCTCTCGCATTAAAATAACAGAAACCTGCATACACACTCAATGATACATACTAGGCTTTAACACAGAGGTGGGATAACAACCCCTCTAATGCTAAACATCAAGACCACATGAAAAATGCATAACAGGCATAGCCTGGAACAAAGAAGAAGTGGAAAGTGAGCAATTAGCAACAAAAGAAGCTTGTATTAGCTGAAAATGAAGACCAGATGTTGCAGGTATCACAGCAGTTACAGTATTTAGAAGTTGAACCTTACATCAAAACAATATCCATCAACCTCATTACATCTTGATTCTGGGTATATATAGAATTTGTTTACAAAAATATCTTGTTGTTCTATGCGTGGAGGGGTCATAATGGACCACCAACCACCTTAACTATCTAATATGGGTTTCTGCTGCAAACTGTGTGCTTTAATGAATAAAATTGGCCTTTTGAGATACTCTGTTGTCCTTCTTGAATGGGTGGAATGTCATATGAATGAAAGCTCCATAACTACTGAATGAATTCAACTGCTCGAGCCATGTCCTTTCCTTCTTCGGCCATACTATCCCTTGAATGCGGTCGTTGAAGAGTAAATGTGCCAAACACTGATAAATGGCCATTTCTCTCCTTCAGGAGCATGGTACAGGCTGTGAGCGCAGGAATTATGGAGGAAGATCCACCATTGGAGAGCATGGATCTACGGCGAAGAGCGCTTTGCAATGGCTATCGGGAGGAAGCGCGAACAACAAATGTGAGCCGTTGGATGAAATAGACAGAGGGCTGAGATCATTTGATAGGAGGAATCAAAAGATGGATGATCAGGATAGACGAGAGCCGTCGGATCTTATATGGGTAGATCCGACGGTGATCAAGAAGCGAAAGCACGTGGGAGATAATGTGCAGGGACGGCGGTTTTGCGGGTGGATGGTATTCCCCGCACCACTTACCAGAGGTGAGTGGTATACGTACATAGTCGAGCGATCACAATAGGAGGTTGACACATGGACAATGGGACAGGCAGAAAACCGCCACGATCACGAGTTAACGTTCGGGCAGGTTTCGGCGGCGGGAGGTGCGACTGTCGTTGGATCGCGAGATGGATGATCGGACAGCGGGAATTAATGCACATGTTTTCGAGACTGGTGTGACAGGGACAACAATAGTAACAACGTGCGGTTATATGAATATAGTCCTATGGGTTTAAACTTCGCACCTGGGGACCTGGGAAATCTAGGTTTATGGAGAAATTTAGAGGAAAACGGAGGTATCGGGAGTTATAAGAGTGTAAGCGGAGTGATGAGGAATGGGTGGTATGGCTACTGCAAATCCCCTTCTTTATCATAGACAAGCGATCAAGCCTGTGTTTGACCTTCAAATGTTGAAATTAATTGCAGAGCTAACAATCCGAAAGAGAGGATTTTAGAGGCTGTCCTTTTGTCAGCAAAGTGTCCGCTGCATGGTTCATCATGACATGCTTTGAGAATATCAGGCATCTCATCTTCCCTAACACATCTTCTGATCACAAGATCTGGCCCTGTTTTAAACAATTCGTTAGAAATCCACGAATATTTTGAACTCTCCTGAATAATCTTTCTTCTTTCACCAGGAAATAAATGTGGAGGTAGTCTCCTCGTAACCAAATAGTTAGCTATATCTACATACCAAGGAGTCTTAGTAGTTACTGCAAATAAATATCCATCAAGAAACTTGTCCTCTACAAGAGAATCTTCTTTAGTATTCTGAATCCTAGACAAGAAATCAACTACTGTGTTTTGTTTCCCTGGTCTATCTAACATAGTAATATTGAATTCCTATAAAAGTAAGAGCCACCTTGTAACTCTGCCATTAGTAATGGGTTTGTTCATTAGATATCTAATTGCAGAATGATCAGTATGAATAAAAGTTTCATATCCTGTTATATAATGTCTGAACTTATTGATTGCATGAACAACAACTAAGAACTCTTTTTCAGTCACAGTATAGTTCAACTCAATAGGAGTTAAATTTTTACTAGTATAGTAAATGGCATAAGGAACTAAATCCTTCTGTCCCAATACAGCCCCTAGAGCTGTATCTAAAGCATTTGTAGAAATATGGAAAGGAAGTTTCCAATTTGGTCCTCTCAAGATAGGCGCTTCAGATATTCTTGTTTTCAAAGTTTCAAATGTTGATTGGCAATCAGGACCCCATTTGAATTCACAGTCTTTTGTAAGCAGTTTGAAGAGTGGAGATGTTATTTTGGTGAAGTTTTCTATAAATCTTCTATAATATCCAGTAAATCCCAAAAAACTTCTAACATCTTTTTGACAATTTGGAATAGGTAACTTGGAGATTACTTCAACTTATGATCTATCAACTTTAATCCCATCCTCTGAAATATGATGTCCCAAAACAATACCTTCAGTAAATATCATAAAGAATTTTTCATGGCTTAGTGAAAGGTTTGTTTATTTACATCTTATAAGGAATTTTTCCAAATTTTCTATTGCCTCTTCAACAAATCACCATAAACTGTAAAATCATCCATATATACCTTTACACAATCATGGATTAGATCAGAAAAAATTCCTAGTACTGCTCTTTGGAATGTTGTAGGTGCATTACATAATCCAAAAGGAAGCAGTCGATAAGCAAAAGTTCCCCATGGACAGGTAAATGTGGTCTTATTTTGATCTTCAGGTGCTACCTGAATTTTATTATAACCACTAAAACCATCCAGAAATGAAAGATACTTTTTGCCTGCTAATGTATCTAATACTTGATCGATAAAAGGCAGAGGAAAGTGATCCTTAAAAGTTACTTTATTCAATTCCCTGTAATCAATGCATACCCTCCATTTACCATTCTTTTTGGGTACTATAACCAAAGGAGAAACCCATCGGCTATCTGAAATTGGGTAAATGAAATTTACATTGAGTAGTTTTTGGAGCTCTTCTTTCACTATCTCCCTAAGATTTGGATTCATCCTTCTCTGAGGTTGTCTGATTGGTCTATTGTTTTCCTCGATATAGATATGATGGATGCAATTCTTAGGGTCAATACCTTTCATATCATTATTCTCCCATGCAAATGAAGTAGAATGTTTTTGCAAGATTTTGGTTAGCTCTTCCTATTGTGACTTTTCCAAATTTTTGTTGATATTCAGTGTTTTTCCTAGAAAATTTTCAATGGTAGAGCTACCAAACTCTTCCATAGAGTAAAGAGACATTTGTCTTGATGATAAATATTCAATATCATAATCTAACTGAAATTGTGTGTGGTCATATTCTGAAGATGTTTCAAAATTTTCTAATGTGTTCAAAATTTGACTATCTTCACTAATTTCAGAGACAGTAAAGACAGGTTGTATAATATCTTCATCGTCGACCCATTCATTGTCTCCTACTTATGCAATTTCCTTTGCTAGAGGATACAAATTGAATTTCTTTGTCGAACTACCATCAGAAATATACATGTCCCCAGATCTACAACTAATGAAAGCGTCACTGTGGCTAGCCAAGGTCTTCTTAAGATGAGTGGATGCCCTCCTAAATTACTCTTGGGAGTCAAAATCATGAAATCTACTAGATATTCCCAAGAATCTAAGGAGACTGAAATATCTTCTAGTACACCATCTGGTTTGATTATTGATCTATCTGCAAGTTACAGTAAGGTGGGTGTAAAAAGAAGATTAGGAAGTTTAAGCTGTTCCATAGTCTGTCTACTCATAATTTTTATAGCAGCCCCTAAGTCAATCAAATTGTTTGGAATTTCTATCCCATTTATATGTGTCTTGACAATTGGACTACCTAGATCCACATACTTCTGCATGGTAATTTTTCCCATCATGATATCTGCAATTTTTCCTACCAGGTGGATTCTTCTTGTATCTCTTGGTTTCCTTCCTGGTCTTTTGAGACTCAACTCCTTTATTGTTTTCGCTAGAATAAGAATCTATCTAATGGCTTGTAGCAAGGGAATCTTGATACAGACATTCTTTAATTCATCTAGAAAATCATAGTCAGGCAACAAGATTTGTTTTTCCACCCCTTTGTCAATTTGTAATCTTTCAAGGAAAGGAGGCGTGGATGAAGATGCAAGTTGCTCAACTATAGGAGTTGTGGGGGTTGACTCTTTTTCTTTTTCTTTTTGAATGATTGGATTTTGAAAAGATGCTTCCTCAGAACCTTTATTGATTTTAAGAGAATCCTCCTCAGAGGTACCTTGCTCTTGAACATCTATAGAAGGTTTTTCTAAAACTCTACCAGATCTGAGTTGAACATCATTAAGAGGAACAATCATATAGGTAGGAAATTGTTGTCCTTCTACCATGTAAGCATTCTGAGGATTTTTGTTGTTGGGATTTGGCAATGATTGGGCTGGTAGTTGATTTGTCTTTTGTTGAAATGGAAGCAAGAGTTGAGAATTTGGATTTTTTTGAGAAGGTTGTTGTTGTGGAAATGGCAATGAAAGTTGTGGGTTTTGATTTGGAAGTTGTGGATTTTGTTGATTTTGAAAAGATGGAGGATATTGATAAAATTGAGCAAATCTCCCATAAGGATTTTACATCCCCTATGCCCATGATTGGTATGGATTTTGAGGTTGGGGCAAAGGATTTTGCCAAGAATTCCAATTTGGCGGGAGCTGAAAGTTCATAGGATTGTTAAATCCTTGATTTTGTTGCCCTTGCCATGGTCTTCTTGAAACAAAACAAAGGGACTCTACTGAATTTGGATCTTCCTGAAAGACAGCTTTGAGCCCAAGAATTGAAGGAAAATCGTTGGTCTCATGACTTTCTGAGCAAATCATACATGTTTCTACAACTTTTGCATCCAAGGGACATTCCCTTAGAGCATGTTTCTTTCTACATTTTGGACAAAAGATGGCCAAAGCATCAGCTCCTGCTTTCTGCTTGTTTTGTAATTTAAGGGTGTCTAGTTGTTCACTAAGGCTCCCTAGAATATCAGTTTTGAACTCATCAAGCATATTGCCAATCTCTGCCCTACTTACTAATCCAGTTGCAGATTTGTTTGCTCTAATAAGAGAAGGATCCCTCGGCCCTTTTCCAATTTTAGATTTTCCCCTAGAGAGATGGACACATAGTTCTGCTATGTCACGAAGTGGAAGTTGAGAAATATCTCCCTTCCCCATCATGTTTAAAATATCTATCCATTCATCTCTAATAGATTTCAATAGAACGGCTTCCAGGGTTTGCTCATCTAAATTACTCCTTTTTTCTCTCTTTAAGTTGTATTGAAATATTTCAAGTAAATCCTCCAAGTTTTCATCTTCTCTTTGCATCATCTTGAATACCTTATCCTTATGATTGGTGGGCATACAATAATCCAGGTATCTATCCAAAAATGTTTGTTTCATATCATTCCAAGTCCTAATAGATTGAGTGACTAATCCCATAAACCATTTCAAAGCAGCTCCTTTCAATGTTGAAGGAAACAGTTTGAGTTTTGGAGAGTCTTCCATATAGTCATAGGTTCGGCACAAGACTTCAAACTCAAATAGAAATGTTTCAGGATCCTCACTTCGCAATCCATAAAATTTTTGAGGACAGATGGTGAAATGCTTTTCATTGTTGTATGAGTTTCCTCATTGGCTATAGGGAATCCAAATGAGTTATCTCCTTCCCTATTTCCCCCATTGTTACCTCTACCTCCTCTGTTATTTCCTCTTCCTCTACCTCTACCCCCTCCTCCAAATCCATCTACTACTTCCTCTGTCATGATAGTTTCCTCAAAGTCTTCTAGTTATTCTATTAATGGTGAACAAGGAAGATTTTCTCCCTCTCCCTCTTCTTCAAGTGATTCTACTTCTTTGATTACAACATGTTCCCCTGTAGAAGTGAAGAAAGGTTATTCTCCTAAATCAGATTTAGTAGATAGTGTGGGAGAATCTCTTAATTCGCCTGCTGCCCCTTGAATTCCAAGAATCCTAAGGCTGGGAGTATGAGTCAGAGATGATGTAGGTGTATCTTGTCTATGCCTTGAAGTAGCTGGAGTTGTGAAAATCGAACTTTTGGCCCTAGCTATAAACCTTCCCCTAGAATCTCTTGCTCTATGCATGTCATTTTTTTATTTTTTTATTTTTATTTTTAATTCGGGCTAATAATTCTCTTTCTGATCTTCCAGGTTACACTAGGCGCAAGAAGAGAGCATAATCAAGAAATTATTGAACTAATAACTCTCTTTTCTGATCCTCCAGATCACACTAGGTGCAAGAGGAGAACATACTTGAAGAAGTTATCAATTTTTCCCTTCTCTTTTTTTTTGTAAGAGATCGGCTATCCAGTTACACTTCCCCGGCAACGGCGCCAAAATGTTTATTCAATTTAGTATGTCCTAAATTGCTACATTAGTTATCAATTCAGGAGTAGTAAACTGATGAAGTGTGGCACACTATATGTGCAAGACAACCTCTTTCTTACTTTTTATTGTTTTCAATTTTATTTTGTTTTTGGGGTTTTTATCTTGGTTTGAATCCTAATGCGAATGGAAACCCTATTCCTAAGTTTTAAGAATACTTTATAAGGCAAGTATAGAGATATATTTTAAGGCAATTATGTCCTTTATGATGACTTCTAGAGCTTAACACTTTAGAGGATCTCAAAACATACTAGTGATGAAATTAGTACTTGAACAAGAATGTAAATGTGTAGCTATTCAAATCAAACAAATGATAAACTATTGATCATGAAATCACTATCTCTACTGCTCATCTAAATATAGAAATAAAAGTTAAGCTATTGCACTCAAACAAATCAAAAACTGCAAACTAATAAAAGTAAAACCAATTCACTTCATTTATAGTCTGGTAGCTCGCCAAGTATATTTTCGGGGTTAAGCCATGGCTCTAGAGATAACGTCAATAACATGAGGAATTGATATCTAAATTATCTACTTGCAAATGAAATTAAAACCAATTCACTTCACTTATAGTTCGATAGCTCGCCAAGTAGCTTTTCGGGGTTAAGCCATGGCTTTGAAGATAACGTCAATAACATGAGGAATTGATATCTAAATTATCTACTTGCAAATGAAAATAAAATCAAGTCTCTTCACTTATAGTCCGATAGCTCTCCAAGTAGCTTTTCTGAGTTAAGCCATGGCTCTGGACATAATGTCAATAACATTAAGAACCTGATATCTAATTGCAGAAATGAAAGTAAAATCAAATCACCTCACTCATAATCCGATAGCTCGCCAAGTAGCTTTTCGGGGTTAAGCCATGGCTCTGGAGATAACGTTAAATGACATGAAGAACTTGATATCTAAACTAACTATCAACAGCAAATGAATAAGACTGAAATCAAAGCATAACTGAAATTGAAAGCTAAGAAAACAAAGTCAGCAGAGAGACCAATCTCATGTCACTATTTATTGCAAAAATTGTATGAAAATGCCCGAGCCTAGCCTATCCTGAAACACATTGATCAGTGTTAGCACAAATATACAATGCTTGAAAAATCATGTACAAGAATGAAACATTAACACCATAACTGAAATATGAAATATACACAAGTGAACAAACTACGAAATATCTACAATGGAAATAAGACAACAGCATATGAAAACTTTACAGAAATAAAGAAACAAAACCTTAGCTAGCAAGCGCCCTCTGCACAGCCTTGGTTAACACGCTGTCAGTCCAAAATTACACTCACACAGTCATATAAAATAGAGTCTTGTTATATTGCAAAACAGAGGAAGGACCCTCTTGTTACAACAGCAAGACCAATGTCACGGCACAATACATGAACTAACAGCAAGATTACATCCAAAAACTAGCTACATGCATTTGCAAACGTGTTATTTATAAGGGAAATTACATAACTGTTCTTCCTATGGAACACCTTCAGTAGAGGACACGTAAAAAGAAAGCACCCGTGAGCTTAGCTTGTTGGTTGCCATGATCATTCAATCTACCAAAATATGGTTGTTGGATTTGCGTCATGGAGGTAGTCTACAGTTGTCAAAATGAATCCATGGATCTAGGACGGTCTCAGACCCTTCACGTGCTGAAAAACAAAGACCTATTTGCCGTAGAACTCCTCATTTGACCACCGTTGGACCAAGTCTTTCCTCTACGAATCTGGCTAAACCAATAGGACTTGGTCCATGTGGATATCCTTTCTGAACTGCCCACGTGCCTTGTTTTTCTTGCTGACACTTGCAACCTAGAGATCAACAAAAACAGCTGCAGAATCTCAGGTCAGCTGCGGAAAGTGGCTGCATTCCGCAACTGATGAGCAAAATCTAAGTCAAATAGCAAACATAAAAACATAGTTATAAAACCACTTAAATGCACCCTCAGAATCAATATGTAATGATCTTTGATAGCTTGTGAGGCACTGGTGAGGGGAAAACGTCTAGAAAAGTGTGTAGAAGAGATGTAGTTTCAGGGCTCAACATTGAGCTCAAAACAATTGTCTCCCACAACCTTGGTAATGGTGTAAGGACCATATCGAAGTGGTCTAAACTTCCAATATGCTCTGGTAAGGTGTTATTTCTGCAAATGCAACCAAAATTTGTTGCCCACATGAAAATTGTGTGGCACCCAATGTTGATCATGTCATTGCTTGTACTTGGCATTTGACTTCTTCCAGATGTCGTGAACCTGCTGGTAGATGTGTTGGATGCATTCAATATATCTAGTCACTTTATCAACCTTGGAAAATACATGTGCGGATTTTGTCTTTGTAGTCATATGAGGCATGGCAACATCAATCAAACACAATGGTTGAAATCCTAAACCCACTTGAAAATGACTATGACCAGTCGAGCTATGGAGAGCTCTATTATAACTATGCTACACTTAGGGAAGACTCTCATCCCAAGTTCGTGGATGCTTGGATTTGTACATTCGGAGCATGTTAACTATCATCCTATTCACGACCTCCGTCTGACCATGAGTCTGGGGATGGAAGGAAATTGGCTTGGTGAGTTTGGTGTCCAATAATGTCCAAAGGCTTGACTAGAATGTGCTCAGGAACCCACTATCCCAATCTAATATAATGGTCTATAGGATCCCAAAATGTACCCATACTCATTCAAAGAAGAGTTTGGCAGTTTCCTATGTTGTGATACTCTTCTTGCAGACTGCCAATATAGCCATCTTAGAAAATATGTCCACGACTACAAATACAAACTGATTACCATGGTTGGTAGAAAGGAGGCCAGACATATAGTCCATGGAGATGGATTCCCACGACTAGTTGGGAGTAGGCAGATGAGTGTACATGCCTTGCTTCTTGATGGTTGGCTTGGCGATGGCATAGGTAGTGCAGGATATGATATATTTCCTAGCATCCAATTGGAGTTTAGGCCAATAAAAGTGTTTGTCTAGTACAACCACAATTTTCTCCACACCAAAGTGTCCTGCAAACCAACTGTAATGCGCCTCCCAAATCATCGTAGAACGCTTGCTTGAAGGAACACAAAAGTGGCCCAGGTAGCATAATAATGTGTCTTAGAGGTTGTAATCAGCAACTTGCTTTCTATCTACTAGCATCTAGTATGTGGAGGAAAATTCTGGATCATTTTTTTATAGTTACGGTTATCCAGAGGTCTCGTGGCCACAAGAGTTGGGAACAGTAGTCAATGCTGCAACTAGGGATCAGCTGAGGCAGACTACAATATTATTGGTGTTGCCCCTTTTGTATTTAATGTTCAACTGTAATTTATCTAGATATGTAGACCACTTCTGATGGTGATCATTCTGCAAATTACTTTGTGTTTGTATAAACTAAATAGGTCAGTGATCAGTGTGGATGATCGTCTCCTTCCCCAGAATGTAATGCTTCCATTTTCGACAAGCTTGCACGATGGAATACATCTCTTTATTAAAGGTGGGGTACTTCTGAATTGTATCAGAAAGTGTCTCACTATGATAGGCCACTGGATGTCTATGTTGGGTGAGGACTACACGAACAACATAGTATGAGGCGTCTGTCTCGATTTCAAATATTTTTTGCAGGTCTGGAAGTGTGAATACTATTGGAAAGCAGAGTGAGTGCTTCAACTCAACGAATGCTTTCTATTGGGACTCGAACCAGGAAAGCTTTGCTTTCGCCCTACCCTTAGCAATCTAACTCAAAGGCCAAGTGATATGGAAGGATCCCAACACGAACCTCCGATAAAAATTTGCAAGGCCCAAAAGGTTGCAAAGCTCCATTAGAGTGGTCGGGGCTAGCCAATCGTGAATGACTTGGATCTTAGTCGAATCCATTTTCATTCCATGCTCATCTATGATGTAACCGAAATATTGCACCTTGATCATGCCAAAGGTGCATTTCTCCAAGTTAGCACACAGTTTGTGTTGTCAAAGGGTTTGAAGGACATGTCGAACGTGTTGCAAGTGTTCTTCCAAACTCTTCCTAAAGATGAGGGTGTCGTCCACATAAATAACCATGAATAATTTGATGAAGGGTCACAAGATGTCATCCATTAGCCTCATAAAAGTAGCAGGGGAATCTCCCAACCTGGAGGGCATAACCAACCGTTCAAAAAGGCCTTCCTTTGATTTGTAGGTGGTCTTCCGTACATCTGTGGACTCTATTGGAACCTAGTGATAGGAAGACTTTAGATTGATCTTGCTTAAATACTTGGCCCCCTTGAGTTGCTCCAGAAGGCCATCAATCTGTGGGATTTTATACTTGTTCCTAACAGTGAATTTGTTTAGTGCTCGATAATCAATTCAGAGCTTCCATGTCCCATCCTTCTTTTGTACAAGTGCAATCGAGCTCTCACAAGGCAAGGAACTTGGTTTGATGTGCCCTTTTTGTAGCAACTCCTGGATTAGTTTAGTTTGTATCTAAGTCCATATATATTGGATGATCCTTGAAGTTTACTTACCCGGATTGATAGTAAATGAAACTTTGATTTGAATCCGCATTTTAGACCAAACAATATTCACCTTACTTTGAGAATGAATGAGAAAGAAAAAAAAATTCCTATTCTAGGAGATGATCATACTACACTTCTTAGCATAGATGAAAGAGATAGTGGTAGGCAGGGCTACCTCTGATATCCTGTATAACTTACTACCCAAAGAAATAATAATAGAGAAGGGTCTAGACTCATATACAACATGTTTCTCCCATAAGCATGGTTGTCCTAATAATACATCACAAACTTCAAGAGGAGAAACATCACACAATACCACTTCCATGAAAGACTTGATTCTGTAGGGAAGGCATCACTTCTAGCTAACACAAAGATCTCGTCCTTGGTGAAGCCACCTGATTGTGTACGACTCCATATGTGTTGTAGTCGGTAGGCCCAACCACTTCACGGCCTCTGTTGAAATGAGGTTCGTATGGCTCTTACTATTGACAATTAACTGTAGCAGAGAACCCTTCACCCACATCTGTGAGTGGAATAGGTGTTCCCCCTCCTTTAGATCTTCAGGCACAATCTTATGGACCTTCAAGCTCAATCTTCTAGATCTTGGTGGTGGCCACAATGGCGCTAGGCTCTGCATCAATGATCTACTTACCTTTGTCATTCCCCTTCTCAGGTTCTGACTCAAAGTCATAACATGCATCTAACTCGGAAGCCTTCAGCTCGACCACCAGTGACAGCTTGGCCCGACAGTCACTTGTGTTGTGAGTGGAGATCTTATGGAACGCACAACACTTTCCCATGTCCTTCTTTGCCTTCGTGGTGTTCTTCTTTTCTTGCAGCTTTGGCACGTTATCCTAGCTCACCCCACCTTGGCTTTTCCCTTTTCTCTGTAGCTTTGGGGTGCCTTTCCCTTGATTCAGATTTTTAGATCCAAAGTGTCTCTTTTTCTGTTTAAAATTCTACTCAATCTTGACAACATATCGGTATGTCATGCCGAGAGAGGAGATGTCTAGGAATTCCATCTCATCCTGGATGTACTTGTGTAGACAGTCGAGGTACTTGAGTACCAAATGTTTCTCAAAATCCTTGATACCTAACTTCGTGCGAAGGGTATAAAAAACATCAGTAACCTCTATCATGTATTACGTCCCTTTCCTGCCACAGCATGGTCTGTTTTGTGTATTTATCCTCATAACTCCTGACATTGTAGTATCGCTCCTTGATGGCGTCCTGGAACAAATTTCTAGTGGGTGCGACCAAAAATAGTGAGGGTGTACTTTCGTCTTTCTTCTCACAATAGGTTTCCCACCAATCCTTGACGTGGGTGGAGGCTTTAAGAAGTGAAAAAGTAATCTTTTCCGAGCTGGAAAAATCATGAACAAAAAAATATCCTTCTAACATATTTAACCATTTATCTACTGCGTCCGCATCTATATGACCCTAAAAAATGGGAATGTCAAAGTTAACTTATACCTTAAAGGGTGTGGCACTTGCAAAGGTTCGATGAGTTTGAGCCCTAACTCCTTATATCCCAACCTCGTTGGGGACATGCAAAGAAAAACAAAGAAAGAGCAGACCGTTCTAATACCACTTATATGAACTTAAAGAAGAACACAACAAATTACAAATATAACCATAATATAGAGATGCACCAGAATAACACTTCATTTCATTAATATCAAATACTAAAATATGCTTACAAACAGAATGGAAATAAGGCTAGATAGGGAAATGGTAGTTTATCTCTGAGAAGAGATGTGGCGGCTACATGCCTTTGAACTATGTTATAATGAGGCTCAAACATCTATTTGTCATTTAGAAACAATGAAAAACCCTAAACATCTAAAAACCTAACCCTAGGATATGAAGCCCCAAAAATATGGGCCCCGTTCGGGTAAATGGGTACATCAACTTCCTAGGGTCGTAACTTTGGCATATGATTTATGTTTGACATGCACAATACCTCGTTATAAAGGTATATCTAAGGAATACAACTTTTGAGTGGGCAGTTAAAGACCCATGTTGTCACTGACTTTCCCAAAAAAACACGTTTAGGGCCTCAAAACGGCTCCAGAAGTTTAGGACCTGAAAAACTGCCAAAAATAGTAAATTTTGCTACAATTAGGGAAACTGAAAAACTGAAAGAGACAGTGGTGGGGGCCCGAGTGGAATAGGGGAGTGGCCACCAACATCCACCTAGACCATATCCTATGTATGTATCATTTTATCAGGGCATTTCATGCGGTTGAGCCAAATATTGTGTATCATCTACATATATGCACGTTATGTTGGCAAGCATCATTTTTGGGACCAGGTTTCAGAATCAGGATTGTTGGGCCTTGACTCCTTAATAATGGCTGGCGACCTCAATTTTTCCATAGGATTAGGGTAAATTTTGGGTGTAAAAGAAAATGAGTATTGCTTGACCGAATATTTTCGGGACATGTTGGATGCCTTTTCCCTCATTAATGTGGCTCTACTTCCTATGGCGCCCACATGGTGGAATGGTAGAATGGGTACAAAGGGTATTTTAAAGTGTCTGGACATGTTTTGATGAGTCTATCTTTGTACAGGTTATTGGTTGGTATCCAATCCAAAATTATCACTTCTTTCTTCTATGATCACCTTCCCATTGTACTTTCCTAGAAAGATGTTGGTATGTGATATTTTCCATTTAAATTCAATCCCAGATGGCTGAAGATGAAGGATCTTGAGGCTCTGGTTTATAAGGTCTGGAAGCAGAAGGTTTTTCCTGTCATGCCAAATATAATATATTTTGTCTCTGAAAAACTAAAGGGTTTAAAAAAGATGTCTACCTTTGGATTAAAACTAAGAGGGATATTGACGATAATATCTCACTTAGATTTAGGATTCGATTCAAATCTTTGTTGATCCAATAAATATGCTCTATTTCTCTAAGCTTTATCGCTCAAAATTTTTGGAATTGGAGGGTAAAAAGAGGGAAATCCTTTGTTCTCGGGAGGAAGATATATGAATCAAAAGTAGAGCTATGTGGTTGGAAGTTGGGGATAAGAATTCCATATTTTTTCATTCATATGCTAATCTGAGAATAAAGGTGAAATCTATCCGGGAGATTAAGGATGAGGACGGTCACCATTTCACAACTCAAAAGGATATTGAGAGTGCAAATGTTAATTATTTCAGTGAGTTTTATATGTAGCAAGAGAATGAGTTATTTTCAGAAATGGAGTTCATTAACCACGTGTCGGAGATGCTTTTGGTAGATGACAACTCGGAGATGGGAAATTCAATAACCAAGAAAGAACTGTTGGAAGTTATTAAAGATTTTTCTAGAGAAAAAAGTCTTAGGCATGATGGGTGGGGAATGGACATTTTTCATCATTTTTCTCAATTCATGATTCCAGATCTTCTTGGAGTTCCAGGATAATCTCGAGTTAATGGGTTCATTTCTGGGGCATTAATGCCTCTTTCATCACCTTGATTACCAAAAAGGATCACTCCAAAACCTTTGCTGATTACCAATCCATCTCTCTTTGCAATTCCGTTTATAAAATTATTTCTAAACTTATTGCATGCCGGATCAAATCGGTTTTGTCAAAATTTATTACTCCGGGACAATTCAGCTTTCACAAAGGCTGATAGATCCAGGATGCAATAATTATTACTCATGAAATGTCACATTCAATAAAAGTTTGGAAGTTAAATGAATGACTTATCAGGGTGGACCTAATTAAACCCTATTAGTATGTGGATTGGGAGTTTTTCTAAGTTAGCACTGATCAAAATTGGTCTATCACCTATCAACATAAAATGGATCATGGCTTGTATCAAAACTACAAAATTTGTGATGATCATAAATGGATTGCCCACTCATTTATTTAGGGCTTATAGGGGCTTGAGGTAGGGGTGTACTTTATCCTGCCTCCTTTTCCTTCTGGTTATCGACTGTTTGAGCCTAAAAATGAGCATCTTGAGCTTCAAGGGGGCGATCAGTGGACTAAAAATCACTAGACACACTGTTGTGTCTCATCTATGTTTTGTGGATGATTTATTGTTTGGTGGGACGAAAAAGTATGAAGAATGGCTTCATGTATACAAAGTTATCACTTCTTACAGTAAGGCTTCTAGGATTTTGATGAGTAAAAATAAATCTATTCTGGTTCACAGTGGCAAGGAAGATTCAGAAACAAGGAAAATTTGTAGCTTTTTTTATCTCACATGTCAAAGCATAGATTCAGGTTTTGTGTACCTTGGATTCAAACTCAAACCTAATAGGTATGGAAACAAATATTGGGAATGGTTGACCAAAATATTTGAGAAAAAATTGTTGGGATAGAAGCGTTGGTGGCTAATGTTGGGTGGGAGATTGATTTTGCTAAAATCAGTGCTTCAAAACATCTCAGTGTATTGGATGTAGTTGTTCATGATGCCCAGGGCATTCATACACATGATCGAATGAATCATGACTAGTTTTCTGTGGTATGGCAGTAATCAAATGGGGAAGATTCACTTAGTAAGATGGTCTTTACTGGCTAGGCCAATAGAGAAGGGCGCATGGGGCGTCATGGAACTCGGTAATTTGAACAAATCTCTGATAATAATAAAAAATGTTGAGAGAAATGACTCATTTTGACCTCTCGTCAGACATAATTAGAGAAAAATATATGTATGGTCAACCATTTACTATGTGGATTTAGAATGGAGCAAGGAAAAATACAAGCATATCTGTGATTTGGTGTAGCATGATGAAAAATCTACATTGGCTAATGGAATTCACTCATTGGGAAGTTGGAGATAGATCACAAATTGCAGTGGGTTTGGATTCTGTGAAGGGTATGATAAGGAATCATTACTTATCTGTTCAACTCCTCGATATCATACATAACAAAGGAATATTTACCCTTCATGAGAGTTATGCCGCCTAAAATAATAACAATGTTGTATATGAATGGAAGACAATTGAATTTTTAGGGCTCAAGGGTGTTTATGCAAATGAATGGGATACATATATCAATCTAATAAGACAAGCATAAATATTCAACAATGCAAACAAGGATGAAATGGTATGGGATGGAGCACTCAAAAAGGGTCACTTGGCGGTAAAGGAAATATATAGAAGTATTTTGGTTGTCAAGAAAGAAACTAATCAAAATAAGTGGTTTCAAGATACATGGAAAGGGGATCTGCCAAATAAGCTAAAGTGTTTTAGTTGGTTGGTGTTGAATGACCGGGTGTTGATGTGCAAAAATCTACAGAGGCGAGGCTATGCAGGACCAAACATCTATATATTATGTCATAGGGTTCTGCGGGCGTGGACCATCTGTTCCTTTCCTGTACACATGCTTCAACTGTTTGGGATGGGGTTCTATGATCATTCAACCTTTTAGTGTGTCAACAGTGCCAATCTTTGAGAGACTGTATTTTCTATTAGTATAAAAGCCAAAAAAAATACCGCTCTCTCCCTCTCTATATTCTATGGGTCATCTGGCCAAGTAGAAATGATGTTATTTTTTAACAGAAATCAGTTTTAGTCTGCGCGAATGTTATTAAAGTTGTGTCATACTTCAATGAGATTGGACCAGTCAAGAAGAAGGGGAAAAGCATACAGCTTAGATATAAAGACAGTTGGAGGGTATTCCCTGTGGGGTTCTTTGATGGAGCATGCGAGAAAAGGAAATGTGGATGTGGTGCTTTCATCATAACTAAACCATGTTACTATTATCATCTCTGTTGGGAAGGATGAAATAGAATCAATAATAGAGCCGAGGTTATAACATTGTGGGGAGTTTTAATATATTGCAAAGTGACCTAGGATTGAACAACTATAGGTATATGGTGATGCCAAGGGAATCATTGATTGGATAAAAAGCATACCCTGTTCAACTCACCCATTTTAACTAATTGGATGAATCGCTAATACTAGTAAGATTTTTCAAGTTCATCCAATTTGAGCATATCTACATATAACATAATATGACTGCTGGCCTTCTATCTAAAAGAAATATAAAAATGGTACATGGTAAGATCTTTTATGCAATTTTTGAAAATCATATCAAAATTAAGGATAACAGTGTGACTTTTATGTAAGTAAAATCTACATTTTCTTTATGAAATCATACCAAACCGTGTCACTTTTTTGTTACTTCGAGTTTTCTTTTTACATAAAGAAAGGGAGTTCAATTTTGTTTTTGGAAAAATAGAGAAAAGCAAAAGAAAACGATAATACAAGCTTTTCCATAAACCCATGGAGATCAGGTAGCTGTATAAATTAAGTACAATACATAGGATATAAAAAGTATGGATTAAATAGTTGCTTATATGTATTTGGGATGGGTGTATGATTTCCATAAACCCATGGAAATCAGGTACACAAGGCTGTATGAATTAAGTACAATAGATAGGATATAAAAAGTATGGACTAAATAGCTGCTTATATGTATTTGGGATGGATGTATGATTTCCATGGAAAAATGGACTTATGATAATGTACTTCCTCCTTTAGTTATAATAATAAATAGAAGTGTTTTCTCCTTTATTTATATAATAAGGATGTTTTTTTCCTCCGAAAAAAAAAAAAAAAAAACACTATAAAGAAAAATATGTTATTTTAAAATTCCATAACGCTTTGAAACGCTGGTTGAACACAAAGAAATTATATTCTGGTAAATCCAATTTGAAGGAACCAAAAACATTAACAACTCTTTGGAAAGTAATATCAGAAACTAAAAACAAATTCGCGGAGAGGGATCTCCTCTGGGATCGTTCCCTGCTCACGGCTTTTCTTCAAAGACTCCCAAATTTGGAAAAATGATTTGTGCTGCTCACCTCTTCTGAGTTGCAGTTTCACTTCTTTGAGCGCAGGAGCTATTTGAAGAAGGCAACCCAACAAACGAAGTTCCGTCGCATCGTATTTGTTGATATCTATTTCTACTAATTGGAGCTTAGCAAGTGGGTACATTAATGGTGGCGTTGGATCTCCCTCTGCCTCTTCCTGCGTTACAAAGTGTAACGACATGGGCTGATGCACTCTGCTATCAAGAATAATTTAATTTAAAAGACATTGTATTTACACAGAGATATTAAATCACATCTAAACAATAATAACGATGAGTTATTCTCTTACCAGAACCACTTGTCCGCTCAAAGTTAGGAAGCCTCGCAAGCAAGTTCAGCAGACGAACAGCACTCCCCTCTCTCTGATCAAATGCACATCCAATATCGATAGCAAGCACTTTCAATGAGTTCAACGTACCTATGAATCCAAGAAATCTGTTTACAGAGAAATTGTATCCTGGATACCCGCAAGACAACAACAAATCAATCAACCTGTCTCCGGGCGCCATTTCGAATCGTTGAGGAAAACTCACGAAATGCCATTCCATTCACTGACGTGTCTTCAGACTTCGAAGTTTAGGGCAATTGACTGTCAATCCTCGCGCCCTAAAAACATGTAGAACTAAATCTGTGGGGCCTCTTGAGGTTGAGAGAGGAGATGACGGGCCTCTTGAATAGACAAATTCAACTTATGAAGAAGAGGGCAATGCAAAAGAAAGTGTGCTAAGGTTTCGTCTGACATTTCGGTACAGAGGAAGCTGCACTCTGTGAGATGCTTGAATCCCGCGAAATCGGTTGGAAAAGTGGTGAGACTACAGTTGTAGAGTGTGAGATTAGTGAGACGACTGCATGAGAAAAGGGCAGGGGGCAGGGTTTCCCCGTCATAGGAATATTCGAGAGAAAGGCGTTCCACATTTTTCCTGGCAACGCACTGCATCCATTCCGACGCGCTTTGCTGTGTAAACTGCCATGGGTTAACGAACAGTCCAGGACCCCGCCACAGACTGTGACTGTGAGTGTAAAAGACTTCAGATCCGAAGAATGTTACCGCAATATGTCGAATATTCTATTTTCCACAGTTGACAAGTCGAGTGTGGTAGGCGCTTGATGAGGTGATGAGACACTCTAGGGAGACAGTGAGATGGGGTATTTCTCTGTGGAGGAATCTCCAGCGATGAGAGAGCACAGAGCATTTGATGGCGTCTATAATGGCGAGCTTACAGAGCATGAGGGAAAGCACATCGTCGAGCAGTGCAGACAATCTTTCAAGAACCATTGCCATCACTATAAAAATGGGCCAAAGATTGTTCTTCCCTCCCACGGACGGAGTACAAAACGATTGGATTGAACAAGTCCTGCAGTGAAAAAGCTGAGCAAGAACCTAAATTGAAAATGGTAAGAAATGAAACAAATATTTATATGACTTCCAAACATCTGCATAGGTTCCTAGGTGTAGATGGGGCACATAAGTGGTATAACTAAAGTCAACGGTTGATTTTGCTTCAAGGTTTTCTATACATAGAAGTTGCAAAGATGCCCACCATATATATGATTAATAACATAGGTTTATTATGAAAGGTTATAGGCTCAAATTCAAAGGAGAGGTTATAGGCTCAAATTCAAAGGTGAGGTATGTTATTTACATTTTCTTAAAGTAGTGAAACAATTGCTTAGATATGGGTTTCTTAATTCACAAACAAAGAGTTTATTATTATATTAATTTGGTGTAGAGTTTAGTGGTGATTTTAAAATTAGATTATTACTATTATAATATTTTATTTTTTTTGTGTGACGACCTAGTGGTTAGCACAGTGGTATGTTATCCCTCTACCAAGTTTCAAATCTCATGTGGAGATATCTTTGACCCCTTGTGATAAAACTCAAAGAGTAGACTCCCCATTTTAGTGGCTATTGCTATATCTAGCTTGGTTGATTCTTGGATATACTCCTTACTATTGGTGTTATAGTGGCTTTAATTTTACAAATAATTTGGCAATTTTGAAGGAATGATGGGTTATCATTATTGCCATGCATCTTGCTCTATGGTAATCAACTAATAAACACCATAAATTTATTATGGCAATCAACTAATAAACACCATAAATTTATTGGTTTTATTGAAAGGATATCCATAACTATAAAATATTTTTGAAAAATAATATAAAAGTTTAAATTAGTGTGGTTAAATTAGATAATTTTTATTATTTTATTTTAGTATAGTCTAACTAATAGCTAAAATGACGTTTTTTCTACGTATTTTCCTAATCAAGTACCAAAATCCAATGGATATTTTAAAGAAATTTTATTATTTTTTAATTAATAAATTAAATATATTTATAAAAAAAATAATAATAATTATGTTTGTAATATTTAAGAAGTATACATAATTAGTAAATTATATTTAGTATTTATATATTATTAAGTTAATATTTATTTTTAAAATAGAAATTTTTGTAGGGTAAATATTGTATTTCCTTCTAAATTCTAATATACATGGATACACTAGGCCAATCTTTCACTCGAGAGACGAGACCATAGTCAAAAGTGCACTCTTTGCAGAGAGAATTAAGAAAGCATGATTAACAAAAAGCTAAATAGATGATATATTTTGTAAGAGTATTCTATTACTCACAATGTTAATAGTTAAGTAAAAGTACATAGAAGACCTTCATTATATAGTAATGGAGGAATCCAAGTGTCAGTTAAGGATAACTACAACAATTGGATAGATGCAAGCCCCTATGTGAGCTTACAACTCAACATACTTAGCTCATAGGGAAATGAGGCGTTGGAAAAGCCAACTCTAAAACCCCCCTTTAAGCGAAACATAGGGAGTAACTAAGGAAGAAAACAAAGAATGGGTCCCGGCAATGAGGCATGATTATGTACCAATGTACAAACTCTCATAAGTGGAGAAAGAGAGAAAAAACCATAGGAAAAAACTCCCCCCCAAAAGAGAGAAATATGTCATGCTTAAATTATCATGGAGCTAAAATTGTAGATCTTATAAAAATCCACTTAATGGCAAGAACATAGGCCTACTCCAATCAAGAAGTATGAAATGTTGAAGTACCAAAAATCTCGAGATGCGAGTTGTGAAACCTCAATGAGGTGAGTCGATCTCTGAAGTAGGGTTTTTGTAGAGGCACATAGGTGGCAAACATTGTCAACTTCTCCCAAAAAAAACTTCAAAGAAACTAGGTGTCGGTAAAGAACTAGGACGAGGCTTCAAACAGAAGCAACACCATCAACCAACAAACAAACAATGAGGCCTGTAAGTATGGAAATATCAACTCAAACTTTGTACAACAACACTTTTGAAATTATCTGAACACCATCACCATCACAATGATTAAAGAAACAATATATGTCACCATCTAATTTGCGCACCCATCCCCTAAAACACAACTATGGAAGGAGCAAGAATCAATAGTATTCATTGTCACCACATTTCTCTCCCTTAAACACAACTGAGGGAACAATGGCAATCAACAATGGAAAATGGATGCAACATAACAACATGACTTTTGCAAGCATTGGTTGAATTAACAAGATGACCATCCATTAACCCATCCACAAATGATCTTGATGATCGACACTTGTCCACATTCATTCTCTCAAGTCTCTTATGTAACGATCTGAATGCAAGACTAGTAATTGACCAAGAATGTTGATGGTCGGGTAATTTCATCTGATGAGGACATGACATTTTCATTTAGAATGACATTAGCATCCATGTCATCAATATGTTTATCACAATTAACATGAGCATTTTCTTCAAGCACCTCACAGTTGGATGTAGGTGATGAGGCAACAACAAAATCGTATCCAACACCTGCTCTTGATGTCTTCACTATAGGGTTAATAGGGGAAAAAATTCCATGTCCATTTTTCCCAACTCCTCCTCCATTATATCATGTTTTTCTCATCAATTGAGAAAAAATACCAGTGGTATGTTTTTCAAAGTAGGGTGTGACAAAGGCATGTGATGAGTCATGATCATCAACATCAGGCTTCTAGGATTCTACATCATCAAGTGTGGAAGAAGGAGAGCTTGGAACCTTAACATCAACCATCTCCATCTCAAATTTCTGAATACGACTAACTTCCAGTTCAAGTTTCTACTTAGACTCGTGCAGATTTTGAATGACCTCATCCTTCTCAATCATTTCTTGTGACAATGCATAATATTGTTGTTTCCAAAGTTGATATTGTTCCAACATTGTTTCTTTTAAAAAGCTAATTTCCATAACGTGTTGATTATTTTTCTCTTGCAATTGCTTCTTTCTATTTTTTGTTCTTGAGTCGTAAAAAGACTCAACTTTCTCCTCCAAGTCATCAAGGAGGTCAATCTTCTCTTGAAATTAATTCGCAAGCATCTGGAAATATTTTCCCATGGTTGAATCTAGATTGTCAACCTTCTTGATTCTCTTACCGTACTTAGCTCATAGGGAAATCAGGCATTGGAAAAGCCAACTCTAACATATTTATACTAAAAAATGGGTGAGATTGGCTAGGAGAATGAACTATATAGTAAAATGAAAAATTAACTGAGGCATAACAATACTAAGTTGAGGGATCATATTCTTTAGCAACAACCTAAATAAGATCTTCAATGTTGCCAAGAGTGTTTCCTGATGAGGGAGGAATTCCAAGATGCTACCCAATGCAACCTAAGAACTGATCCATGTGCCTTAGGTGATGGTGAAGGTGCTCCATGTTGGATCGATCCTTGAAAAGGTCCATCAAAATTCAAGCAAGGAGAAACTTTGAATGCCAATAAAAGTCAATTGTGTACATGTATCAGTTAAAGCACCCTCTCTTATGGCCAAAACTCTAGCATCCATATGGCTAGATCAACAAGAAGCATTGCATTCAAAAGTTGTCATCGTTGAGAAATCCATTCTCATGACATACAAGCTAACTCCTCCTAGATGGGCCCCAAGGTTAGGTCTCAAATCTTGGTAGCTAATTCCTAAAGCTTGTGGTGCCCACACGTGTGCCCTTGAGAGGCTCATTCCTAATATTAGACTACCCCTCAACAAATGTATGCTCACTGATGGGGAATATCGCAAGGCTAGATAGGGACATGGAAGTGGACAATCGTATATGAGTGGATAAGTAGAGTAATCAAGGGGAAATTCCACATAAGGAGAGAAGGGGGGCCAAGTAGTAGAGAATCAAATGAAAACAAAAGTTAGAGACAAGGAAGGTAGCCAACCTATCACGGAGAAGCAGTAAGAGTGTGAAGGCGGATAAGAGAAAATGTTGAACCTGCTACGGAAGCTAGCAAAAGGAGACAACAACCTGCGAGACTGTAACATGCCTCATGTAGATAAAATTAAATGTGTTTTATTGTTATAAATAACCATTAAGGTATTTTTTTTTAATACTCTATACGTGTCATAATTCTAGCCTCTTTCATTTAGTAGAATTCAAAGGTCTTAATTACATTCTTTGTCACTTTAATTATAGCCAATATATTGTATTTATAACTCACTTTGTAGTACTTCTATTTTTTTCCTCCAATTATGGTATGAATTAGACCTTTGAACTATTACATATGTAATATGATAATGATCCTAACTACGTAATTTGCACTTTATCCCTTTCTAAAGTGATTTATTGTCATGTACCTCGTGAGCTTACCCGAAAATTCCAATGTTAGGCTCCACTAACTTAAAATTTGGTTTTGATTATAGTTGGAATTTGACCGTAGTCACTAGTACATTAATTCCAGCTATTACATGAACATTATCATTGAGGAAACCATTTAAATTCTTTAATAAAGTTAAAGAACCCCAACGTGGGCCCGTGATGTGGTCTTTTGATTTCCTCAATAAAACTTATATGTTGGATCAATTATTAAGCATACTCTACATCAAGAATTCTTCAACACCATCAATTGGTTTACCTTTAGGCATAATGAAATTAAGAATTTAGACTTAACAATACTTTGAAGCCTTCATAGAAACATTAACACATATGCAATGCAGTTGCTATTGCCCAATTTCTATGGTGTATTCAGAGGAACACTGACATTGTTATCGTATGCACAACAAGCCCACCATAAGTGCAATCATTCCATAATGTAAATACATATATATTATGAACCTTAGGCTATAAAGTGTCGAGCATTAGAACATAATTATTTATCTATACTTTCTCATGTGTAGTGATTAATTATCAAAATAGCACATAAGTGGCAGCATATACATTAATGCATCAATTCACATATTACGTTCCTCTACTAATTCATCTTGGACCACCATAAGGAGCCATACTATTACATGCGTTCATATAAGAGATATCATAAAATCCAATAACACAGACAATTATGTTCATATATCTCAGTCACACGTAAATCTACAATAATTCTCATAGCTAAGAAAACTCATGCATTTTCCTTTATAAACTAAATGAATTTGAAACAAATATGGAAGAAAACATCATACAGAACATTCCACACATCATGACACCAACTAAAACATCACTTGGAGAGCAGAGCACCACCTCCCAACCATGAATCACCTCTGATTCCCCCTGAACAAAGGTTCTTGCCATGGATCAACTGCATCCAATTGATCTATGAAATGGGTATTTAATACCCTCTTTCATGATTTAGTTTCCATTAGTGGCGTCCCACTTTTATGGATTTTTTCCATTTTCCTAGGTATTTTTCCAGAAAACCTTGTCTTTATCTCCCACGAGGTTTTTCCTCATAAAATCTTGTCTTTATCTCCCGCAAATCTTTTATGTTTTTTCCTTGATGGATGTTTATCTCCAATCCATCTGATGGATATTTATCTCCAATCCATCCAAGCATATCTAGAATCAAATCTAGAAGATTATCATGAAAGATTTATCCCTATCCCATTCCTCAATGGGATTTGGCAAGAATCTCATCTCTTGGTGTCTCGCTTTTCCAAGTGATTTATTTAATAACATATTTGTTTTCCAATATTACATATCACACCTAGATTTTTTCATCTTAGTTTTACTTAATCTAATACACAAGGGAGGGGTGTCACATACTCCCCCCCTTAAACTTTACACCATCCTCAGTGTAGCACTGCCTCATGTCCTCATTCACAGGTAGTTTGTTTCTGAATCCACAGCTCTCATGACCTTGCCATCTCATGCAAGTCTTTTGATGTATATCAGTTAAAAGGAGTGCTCCCAGCATATCTTCATCCATGGCTACTTGTAACATTGTTTTCAAAGAATTGAGAGAAATTATCAATGCAAAAATTTAACTATGATCAATATCATTATTTATTACTTAATACTACTAAAGCAACTATTGCTCATTATTCATTTTATCTAAAGAATGCATGTTCTCTCCCTGCATTCTTCCAAGCCTTTGTGCTCTTATTGAACACTTTCTTTCTACAGTTCCTCTGCATACATAAAAATAAACTGTCATATTTACATAACATATCATAATCAGGCTAGTTTATGTTTAATCATAACCACATATACTCATCATAATCATATGTATTCCATACTGCAATTAACCCATTGTTCATTATCTTGGAACCATTTCTTAATTTCCTTCTTCTATGCAACCTCCAAATCGGTTGACCTGCAAGATACCTACCCAATGTCTTCATGCATACCTACACACAGGGTGTATTATACACATTGATATACATATCGTATTTCAATCTTGTAGCACATGTATTCATACGGGTACCGTATGTACTACTTGTACATAGTACCATCTGTGCTACAACCCATCATACCATCCTCATGGCATCACCTACATGACATAAGCTTTATCCACATGTTTTCCACTATGTTAGTATCATGCCAAACATTCCTTTATCTATTTCTGGTAAATAGAACAACTGTGCTTAGTTTATAAGGAATTTTCATGAGCATGGTTCATTTCTGTAACCAAAGAAAGTTTTATGTCAAGTGCAAATCATTTTCTGATTTCATGTGGTTGTAACACAATATCAGTAGTATAGTATTGTATTCATGCATATTTTCATCTTAATCATACCTTCTGCTTAATGTTCTAAAGCAGACTATTAACTCATAGATTTTTGAAGTTTAATAATCATCAGATCAATACTTCATTCTTAAATAATTCATCTCATGTGATTTACTATTGCCCTTTTTATGCCTCAACAACTTGTTGGCCATGCATAATTTAGTGTAGATATAATCTCATTTCCCCTTCATGAGTTATACATGAAAGTTTTACTACTTTTAATCCTACACCCTCTTAGTTGTAGGTACTTATAATTTGAGGTACTCACATGTTAATGTACCTCCTCTTTAACATTAAATCATCCTTAACCAATTTTATGAATTCCTGCATGGTTTATGTAACATTTCTTATGTTGTCTTATTCAACCCAGATACATTATCAATGTAATCTAACAAGAGAGCCTCCCAAAATTGCTTGGTACAAAATAGGCATTTCAAGTGGTATGATATCAGTTTCTACCTTTTAATTGATCCATTAATTCATAACATACAATTTGTGCTTATTATTAATTACATGGTTTTTATATTGTTTTACTCAAGGATACTTATAGGTACCACTATGCATATCCAATGAAAGATGCATATTTCATGGTATATAATAACCTGTTAAAGTTAGGTTCCCCTTGTTACACAACATTTTGTCACTGTCCCTGTACTCCCCATTCCTTGATCCTGGAGGAAATATGCAGTGAACCCTGCATGCTTTCCCTTCATGAAGAAACTCCCATTGTGTCCCTCTTCATGAGCAGATCAATTCCCTTTTGCACCATTTCCCCTGAAACTTCTGTTTTTCCTAGTTTACAAGACCGACGCTAATGGACCTTGTCTTCCTCGCGCCAATACGCAGGGATTAGCATTGTCCCTAGCACCGACCAGAGTGACTCAGCTGTGTTCCAGTCGCATCAGTCCTATTATGTAAATTTTTTTAAATGAAGAGCCGAAGCTTCCAGTTCTAGAAGCTTTGAAATCTGGTAAATGGTTTGGCCAGATGGGGTTGAGGATGTCAGTTTGGGCTCCTTTCCCCTATAATGATGGAACTACCTCAAGGGATAAGACCTTCTCCCATAAGAGGAGGATCCATCTCCCATCCATTCATCCTATATAAAACTCCATTTTTCCCAAGCACAAGCTAGAGTAAGTGCTAGTGTTAATATTGGTGCTAGTCCTATTTTGGTTTGGAGTAAACAGCAAGCTATTCATAGTTGTAGCTCTCTAGTTGTGTGAGGGATAAGTGTGATTTGGTTTGGAGTGAAGCATAAAGGGAAGAGCCCTAAAAATATTTTTGTTGAGGCCATCATGGAATGCTAGCAGAAGTGTGTGGGAACCTGATCTTTTCAGAGGAGAACAACAACAACAAGACAATGGTTGTAATCTCTTCTTGATTCAATATATATGCAACTATCGATTGATTTCCTACATGTTTTTTCATCTTAAATATTCATGGCTTATCGTTTCTTGACTTGTTAATTAGGTTGAATTACAATTTGTCTATTATCATGGTTGTTGTTTGCTATTGTTTACTTGTTTCAGGTGTTTGAAGAAGGAATCGAGAGATAGCTGGAGTGAGCAAGCAAGGACACCATCAAATGAGATAAGCTTACTAAGAGGTAGGCCCTCTTAATTGGTTCTAACCTAAGGAAATCTTCCATAGAATGTATCAGTTGTGGCTAGACCCATTATCAGGCTAGAAGAATTTGTTCGTGTCTGTACATATAATTTTACCTCACCACAAGTTAGCGACCATACTAGGGAACCAATTCTTTTGTTTGTCTTGGATTTCATGATTTCGTGTGAACTTTTCTAGTTCCACTTTTTCCCTTTGGTTCTATTTCTTTTCTCTTGGCTCCCTTGATCGGCGCACTTAATCCACTGATAGTCGCGCCGATCAATGCAATTTGATAAGAAACAGTCATGTCGACCAACCTCTGGCACTTGTGTCAGTTAGGCAATCACGTTGATGCTTGTCTGTGAAGATTTAGGTTTGTCCTGAATCATGGCCGGTGTGTTTTTCTCTTATTATTTTGAACCCATAAGCCTTTTAAACTATTTTCTCCCTGACTAGAAAGCTACTTTTCATTTGGTTTTGTTTGCTTGTTGGCTTATCATCTTTCTTCTTGATTTCTTGAGTCATTGAGTAGTTAATGGCACTAGGGCATCTATATTTTTTTCCATTCAGTTGTTCGTGGATTCAATGAGTCAAGTTGTAGGTGTACTTACTCCTTGCATTTCGTTTGTGGTCCTTTATGACTTTGACTTCCATTACACAAGTTTGAAAAGTTTTTGTTTACTTGTTTAAACTTTTCTTTTCCAATATGGATTATGTTGCTTGTCTTGTTGTTGGTAAAGTCGGTGCTTCATTAGTCTGAATGGGTCTCTCTTTTCATGTTTTCATTTGCTTGAAGAGTTGATTGTCTCGAAAAAAATTTCATTGAAGTGTTGTATGTGAAAAGTTTATTTCATTTTTTCATGAAAAGTATGAAATTATAGTTTTTTGCATCATTGTGCTACGATAGCCTGCATCATTAAAGACTAGAATTGCATTGGCATTTGAAAAAGGAAAAGAACTCTTTTTTATTTTGAAAGGACTATTAGATATGTGCTTGTTGGGAAATTAGGAATTGGAATGCATTTTTCATTAGTTTATTTTTCAAGAAAGTAAATTAGTGAAAGATCATTTCACTTTCAGTCTCTTGGTTGTTTTCATTTGATTTTGTATTTGTAACAAATAAAATATAACTTTGTTCGCTTCAGTAGTTTTCCACCCTCTCTAGTGTAAGTATTTCATCAAATTGAAAGGGTCTTGTCTCATTTAGTGGCATTTAAGGTTTTTCGAGTCGCATCGCTAAGACCTGAAAACTGAAACATAACTCAAGATAAAATTTAAAATGAATTCAATTAACCTAAGGCACATTTGACACTTAACGATCACATCTAGAAGGTCTAGGCTAGAGACGTGTTCTGATGTCTTTAAACCTAGCAGTTGTCGTTATCTTCAACATTAGATAGTGTTAGTACGGATTTGTGCTCCCTATACCATCAAGTATATAACAAGAGATCCCTCTAGGCTACAATCCTTTATCCTTAGGAAGCCTAGTCGGCCACCTTCCAAACATGATACGCTGAACACAACATGTGGGTAGATTTTCTGCTTGTACTTCTCGGTTCGCCGGGAGGTATTCTGTAGTTCACTGTTTCCTGGTAATCTTGTTTACCTAGATCATCCACAGTAGTCATTTGATCTTTTTGACTCATTAAACTTAAAATATCATTCGAGCACTTGTCCTTTTGAGCTTGTTTCCAATCGAAAGCGATAGATTCATCTTTTTCTTTCTCGACTCTTAAAAAGTGGAAGAGCACTAGTATTTTACGCATCTTAATAATTTATTGTCCATGATCCAATAACACCTTGTTAGTATTTTCTGAGACCAAGTTGTGATTTTCCCTTAAAAAGAATTTTATAGCCTTGAAGTTAATGTTTCTGTCGACTAAGACAAGGTCAATGTGGCTAAACCATATGGTTCACCCAGTTCCTCTTCCTCTCCTCCGCCTGAAAGATTGTGTGAGGAGTCGTTTCCATAGTTAAGAGAGTCACTTGAAGACCAAGGTGTTGAAATCAGAATTGTTCTGAGAATTCAACCATTGTCATCTCATCCTCTGCATCCTTTTGATATTGGGTCATCTTCTGATCTTAGCCCAGAATCTCCGGACAATCTCGTTCAAACACCTGAGAACTCACCGACCATTGATGGTCAGCTTGGACTGGTTATATACCCTTTTAATCCTCTATTTGACCCTATTGTAATATCATCGTTGCATCCTTACAGTCTATGTGACCAGCCAGGTGTTCCTTTGGAACCATCCCCTCATACTTATTTGGTCATTCGTCATCGTCTATTCCTAGATATGGAACCCAAAGGAGATGCTCCAGTCACCTCTCTAGAAGAATCTAAATTTTCTACTCCATGCACTGTCGAGGAGGAAGAGCAACCTTTTCCTCCTAAGGGTTTCCCCTATACCAAGGGTATTCTCGCCAGTTTTCCACCCAACTATGTGTCTTTGGCACAGTTAGTTTCAGGTACACCTAGTGCCTCATCACTTTACCATAACCCTGTTTGGGCGTTAGGTGCCATGCCTACTTCAGGTTCGTTCATTGCAAACATGACTTCCCAACAGGATGTCACCTTAGTCCCGGTGCAACCCACTATTCAGAACACCCTTGTATCATCAATCCCAGTTACTCGTCAGGCACAACCGGTTGTTTTGAAGAATCTCTTTGTTAGTTATTCCATCCCTCTAGTTAGTGGCAAGTTGTGCCACCGCTTGGCGGGAGAAATCTGAATGTTTATATGGTGTCAGGTGCCACCAATGTGAGTGGCTCACAAGCTCACATGGTTGGTATGAACCAACCTTCTTCTGGTGTTATTCATAACCCTATTGATCCGACTGGATCAAGCAATGTCTAGTACCAACAGGTTCAGAATCTCGTTGGTCTGTCCAGATCGAGCAATGTTCAATATAAATAGACTTACAAGACTCAAGTCCAATACCAAACTCCTTACATTCCATATGGTTCTCAAGGAATGGTTAATCAACCTTACACCCTTCAGTCTGGGCAGTACATTCAGCTTGGATCGTCCACCTTCCAGGGTGGTTATGGCCAGATTCTGTTTGGAAATTTTCCAGGCACTGCTCAAGTACCCTTGCAATAACAAGGACGACCTCTACAACAACAAAGGCAACCTTTATTTCCACAAGGGCAACCTTTTTTGCAGCAAGGGATCTCTACGCAACATTAAGGGCAAATGATCCCGCAATAAGGTCAGCTGCAACAACCGCAGGGTCAACCCTTGCAACAGTTATAGCAAACCATACAGCAGTAGATGCAATATGCTCCGCACACCTCCCAACTTGTGTCCTCACAGGGCCAACCTCTTCAACCTCAAGGACAAATTTTTGAACCGCAAGGTCAACCATTGCAGCAGCAAAACCAACCCAGGCAGCAGCAACCCTTGTATATGTATCAGCAGGGTCAACCCTTGTAGGGACAGGACCAAGGTCAAGTCCTGTAGCAGCAATCCCAAAATCCTAATGTCCTAGGTCAATAGGCCCAGAATCCTTTTGGCCAATGGAATTAGGTACAAAGCCCTAACGCCCTAGGTCAACAGGTTCAAAATCCGTTTGGTCAAGGGTAACAGGTACAGAATCCCTATGTCTAAGCGCAACAAGTGTATCAAACTTATGCCCAAGGACATCAGATCCAAAATCCTCTTGTTCAGGGACAACAAGTTCATCACCCGTATGTTCAAGGACAACAGGTCCCATACCCATATGTCCAAGGTCAATAGGCTCAACAACCTTTTAACCCATACATTTCTTATCAACAACCTATGGTCGGACAATTCCAAGGTATTCGAGGTCAAAATCCTCCATATGGTTAAGGTAATCTGCAATGGGGGTAGCATCATATGCCATATGGCCAAAATCCCCCACTATTTGGCCAAAATCCTTACCATCAAGGATGGGGTCCTCTGTCCAGACCCGCTTATTGACCTCCTATGAATTTTAACACCCAATTGCCATTCTTGGCCACACTCAAGTTGCCAGATGTATCCAACTTACGAATGATCCAATCCTTCATTTGCAATACTGGCCTTTGCTGTCATCTAAGATACCAAGTGATTGTCCAAAGTTCGATGGGAAAGAAAAAGAGGATCCTTAGGCCCATGTGATGACATATCACCTCTGGTGCTCATCAAACTCATACGTTGATGATTCCATTCGTCTCTATCTTTTCCAATGAACCTCATAGGTGTTGCAACTAAGTGGTACATTGAGCTGCCTCGAAGTACTTACCATGACTTTAAATCTTTAGCCATGGCTTTCCTCATGCTTTTTTAGTTGTTGGTTCGCTATGAAGCTATCACCTATTTTCTCACATCGCTTAAGCAAGATATTGTGACACACATCTCTGATCACATCCATGAATGGAGACGTAGACATCGCCTAATCAAATTTGAGATTGTTGATTAGTTGCTCACTTAATGGTTCACTAAATCATTTGTGGCTCCAATTGCTCGTGATATAGCTATGGGTGGATGCATCACTGAAGAGTAAGCCATTGCTCGTGCCCAGTACTTGGATCTAGTTTACTCTCAGTCTGGCACGTTGTATGAGTTATTACGCAATGCTCCACGACCATCATCCAATCCCACGGCATCAAAGTCGCAAGCTATACCTCCTGTCGATGGCATTATTGGTTTGGTATCTCAGACCCCTACTAAATCTTCTTCCAAATAGAAGTCGGTCTCAAATGTTGTTCCTTATAGTTCTTCCCAGAATCCTCCTGGCCCTGGTAAAACCTCAGAGGTCCACGTTATCCAGTCTACTGTAGTGGCCAAATCCTCGAAAGATAAGATGAAAGGAAAAGGCAAGGGTAAATCCGATGCCCCAAAATATGGTCCTCCCAAATCATCTGCTAGCAAATAATCACAATGGAAACCTAACGATCCCTGCCTCACTTGCGAGGAAGATCACTACACTAAATATTGTCCCAGACAATCCAAAGTTAGTCGCTTGCTCAAAGGGACCCTTGTTCTCCTCAAAGAGCCTTTTCCGTCTTAGCAAACCCAAATGGTAGACCAACCCCAATCATCTACTTCCTCGGGATATCAAGTTTTCATGATGAGTACACCTATTAACATGGCTACTAGATCAAAAGATTACCAAACTCCTACTTCGACAGCTGGGAAAGAGAAAGAAACCACCCCTTCCTCTTCTGCCCCGAGTTCTAGGCCTCTCCATATTGAGCGCCCTAACCCTGATTCCGCTATACGACCACCTTCTCACAATGTGTTGCAGAAATCCTCGTACAATCCTAACGCCCGAGCCACTTAGTACTATAATATTTTTGAGGACTTGGCTCAGACGCCGTCAGCTATCTCGGCCCTCAAGTTGCTCCAAAGCTGCCCATCGCAACGGAAATCGTTTTTGTCAACTATTGAGGGTATCGATCCCACCAATTCCAATTTGATATGTTTTGATCTAGAGAACCATGTTCTGCACCTCCCTCATCAGATTACCTTTCTCATTCAGGTAATCATCAATGAGAAGACCATCCATCGAACTGTCATCGATGAAGGTGCTTCCACCTGCATCATGTCAACAACATGTTGGAAGGCGATTGGTTCTCCTGCTTTGAACCAATCTCTAATCACTTTGGAAGCTTTCGATGGGCGTGATTCACGACCCTTTGGTGTCTTACCTAACCTTTCCATTACTCTGGAAGGCAAGAAAATGCAAGTTGAGGTAGATATTATTGATGCCAATCTCAATTATAATCTTCTACTCTGCTAGAGCTGGACCCATGCTATGCATGTTGTAGCCTCCTCCCTATTTCGTGTGATTTGTTTTGCCCACCAAGGGAAGATTATCACTGTCGAATAGCGATCTTTCTTTCCCTCTTCCTCCTCAGATGGCAATGTTCCATACGTCAAGCACATTGGTGCTCCCTATGAGAGTGTGGGGGTAGGTATTTTTAAATATTCTGCCTTAATGGAAATTTTTCCACTCCCACCTCCTCATGTTGCCTCTATCAACATGATCTCGATTAAATCTGATCCTTAGGTCATTCCTTCAACAGATCTTGTTGATACCTAGGGTGAGATTATGTCACTTAGTCCCACTGAAGTCAATTACGTGGAAATTATCTCAGCTTCAAGTTCCACATCCTCTGATTCTTCTGTTTCAAATACCTCTCTCGATACGTACTCACAATCCCCATGGCTTGGCACTTTGGAATCACTTGATCCCTTTGGCGAGACCTTCCTTGTTGATGAAGGTACCATGGAAGTCATGTCTCTCGAGGAACCACCTTGGACCGATACTCATCATCACTCCTTGTTCCTACCTCACCCGATGGTCATGTATACCAATATCGAAGAGTTCTCTTCTCTGTTCTCTATTGATGTGTCAGTTTATCCTAACATGATCAAGATCTTTCAACGGCAGGAACCTTTATCCCTTCATGGATTCAAGATTTTTCTCCCTCCACGAGTTTTTACTGATTTCCCATTATTTCAATGGGGATGTCATCTGACTCGTAACCCTCCCTCGCCTAGGGGGCATAGAGGCAAAGCCTTATATGAGTTCTACTCCATCATTGGCTGAGTCAATGCTTACTCGTCATGGCAACGGTAAAAATCTGGTGTCCTTCTATGTTGATCGAATATCTGAGTCCCAGCATGGACTCCTACCTCAAGAAGTATTATGCTTAGGTCATCTTGCATGGTTACTTGTGTACATTAGTGTGTCATTAATTTTTATGTAGTGTTGTTTTGTGTGTTAGTTTTCAAACAACTTTCCTATTTACTATGCTTTTCTTGCTTTGCAGATGTCTGCAACTCCTCACATCAGTTTTGTTGATGGTGCTTTCCATAGTACACAAAGCCTATCATCCGTGGCATGGGTTATTTATGACCCTAACAATGAGTTGATTGACCTTCAAGGTATCTATCTAGGTTCCACAACTAACAACATTGATGAATATAGTGCGGTCATCAAAGTATTGTCAGAAGCCATTGCTCTTGACATTAGAGAGTTGGTTGTCAACCTGGATTCACAGCTTGTCATCCTTCAACACAATAGGCAATATTCCGTCAAAAACCATCAAATATTGAGAATGTATCTCTGTATTCATCTACTAGAAAGACATTTTGATTACATTACATATCATCATATTCCTAGGCACATGAATACATTGACAGATGCATTAGCTAATTATGTGTTGGATAGACATTTACGAAACATGTGAAAAGATAAAACAAACCATTTGTACCATAGTAAGAAATAAAATACAAAATATATATATATATGGTGATAATGTTTGATACATCAAAACCCCAAAAAATAATATGTGTGTCCAAAATAACATCGGCAACTCGCAGGCCTCATATATCCATGGCACGCAGGCCTCAAAAAATGTAAGTGTTGGACCTAGGAACTAATCAGCATGGTGATCATGGTAGCATGATACAACTCGTGCAACATGAGTCAGCAATCGGTGAATCCGATCTGAGACTCCCATCATGTGTCTCTGGTACTGATGAGGAATGTCTCCTACCTGAGCATACTTCGGGATACCACAAGTCAACCCCTCAAGGTTCCTCGTGATCTCCTCCTCGTTGTCGCTCCCCTCTTGATAAGAAGTGACAGCATCAATTGGGCGAGGAACTCACCTAGATATTGGGGAAATTCCAATAGGCCTCTCTGGTCCAACGTTTGCATTAACAAGAGAAATGTTATAAGCATATATATACCAAAAACAATTAAAAAATCTCAAAATTAAAAGATTGATTTTTTACCTTCATCGTCAAAATCCTCTCCATTTAGTAAGGGAATATCCGGATCTCCATGGAAGTCAGTGCCACTGTATGGCCAGTCCTCCATGACAATCTTCTATCATCGTAGCCATGAGACGAATGTAGGTCTGTACGACATGTTTTGACCCCCAGTGAACCTGGGCATCAAACGACTACAGCGGGCCATCCACAGATCGCATCACATAGGAGGATCTACCTCAGTCAGTTGATATTGGAATAGTGGCACCTGTTCCAATAAAAATATCACGAGCACAGATCCCAAGCAAAATTGCTTCAGATTCCCCGCCTTAACTTTGGTTAGCTAGCGCTTTTTGTTGATCTTCATGGCCTCTACCTAGTTGAAGATCATAGGTGTCGTACAGTCAATAGCATACAAGAACTTCAACTTGTTGGTCTCATGTTCTGCCTGGGACCCCGCCACTCTTTTGACGGTCAACAGAAGAACTCTCAATGTCAAATCCCGAACACTTGAAATCTCAATATTCCCACTCTTGGATTTCAGGGCCTCAGGGCAATGTTCAGCGAGCAATGAAGATATGCTTGCCCCAATTAGTTGTAACCCATACAAGTTGACTAGTTCCCCTCTTCGAGACAGTCCAGTGATGAAATATATATCTGACATTTCCAACTCCAGCTCTTGGTCATCAATGACAAATATTTCCTAATTAACGTCCCAAAGAATATTCAGGTACCGAAGCAACTTGGGTTGGGCCCACATCCCTGGAGTGAGAAAGAATTTGAGGAGCCCACAAGCCCTCAAAGCTTCTAGGTAATTTGGATCATTCAATGCCTGGGTGTCCACATCCTTGTGTTCCCATTCTTTCTAGTCAACCATTTTCAGTGATTCTGTTATGAAACCAGCTCAAGAAAAGATAGAAAAGATAGATCAACGCCTTAGAATTCAGCCTCTTCGAGGGGGCAACCTCCTTTACATTACATAAATGAACAATTCTTCAATGATACAAATGACAAAACCTCCTTTCTATATATAGGAGTCTAGGGAGTCACAATATAATCCAGCCGACCTAACAATAATAATATAAAGCCACAAAAATAACAATAGAGGGATTCTATGGGGCACAAAAATAACAAAATGGGGGTAATAGGGGCACAACAATATAAATAAGGGGTATAACTACAATAGTAATGGGGTAATCACTAGTATTATAGGGACCCAACATGCCCCTCTCCTTCAAAAAAAGTGTTGTCCTCAATGCTTGAGTAGTTCTGGATACTTCTGCATAAAATTCTCATCCTCCCATGTGGAATCTTCAGCGGATAAGTTCTTCCACTTGATAAGATACTCTGAAATTGATCGATTTCGTAGCTGTCGAGTTCTTGTTTCTGTGACTGCTTCCGGTTCCAATATAATTTTTCCTTCCTCGTCAAGTTCTGGCAATATTGTTTGAATTGGGAGCTTGTCACCTATAACCTTCTTTAAACATGAAACATGGAAAACTGGGTGCAATCGAGAAGCTGCAGGAAGCTCCAATTTGTATGCCATAGTACCAATCTTTTGCAACACCTTGTACAGACCATAATACTTTGGTGATAATTTATTATCCTTCTTAGCTTGCTTTAGGGACATTTGCTTATATGGTTGTAGCCGTAGGAATACCCAATCACCTACATCAAAACTTCTTTCACTGCGATGTTGATCTGCCTGTTGTTTCATTCTATTTTGTGCCAACACGAGGTTATCCTTTAAGAGTTGGAGGACTTGTTGTTGATGTTTGATGTGATGTTCCACTGCCTGAACCTTAGAATTTTCTCTTAAATATGATGTGATGGATGGTGGTTGATACCCATAAAGTGCCATAAATGGGGTCATTTTTGTTGTTGTATGGAAGGAAGTGTTATACCACCATTCAGCCAGAGGAAACCATTTGACCCATTGTGTCTGTTTATCAGATACAAAGCAACGAAGATATCCTTCCAAACATTTGTTTACTATCTCAGTTTGCCCATCAGATTGAGGATGATAAGATGAGCTATGAGCTAACTGAGTACCAAGACAAGAAAATAATTTTGTCCAAAAATTTCCAGTGAAAATGGGATCTCTGTCACTTACAATAATCTTTGGGTTTCCATGTAGCTTTTGAACTGTTTCCATAAATGCAGTAGAAACTGTACTGGCTTTAAATGGATGTGATAATGCACAAAAGTGTGCATACTTGGTAAGTCTGTCAATACCACCATGATGACACTCTTTCCCTCAGACTTGGGTAAACCTGTGATAAAATCCATTGAAACCTCCTCCCAACGTTGGCTTGGAATGGATAAAGGTTGTAATAGACCCGGTGTCTTAATTGTTTCAACTTTATTTTGCTGGCAAACCAAACATTCCGCCACAAACTTTTGAATATCTGATTTAAGGCCATCCCAAAAAAATTCCTTCTTAACCCTGTGGTAAGTTTTTAAAAATCCTGAGTGCCCTCCTAAGGGAGAAGTGTGCAATTCCATAAGAATCTTTTGTTTTAGCTGGGAATTCTTACAGAGGTATAAGCGATCTTTGTACCATAACGAATCATTTTGCCAGCTAAATGTATCAGAAGTACTGGAATCTTGTTGTAGCTTTCGAATAAGTGCCCACACTTCTTCGTCATTCTTCCATTCCTCCCTTGCTTCGTTTATCCAATCTGGTTGGATAATAGAAATGGCACACAACAATGCTTCCACATCCTCATCCTTTCTTGAGAGTGCATCTGCCACCACATTTTGCTTCCCTTTTTTGTAGATGATTTCAAAGTCATAACCCAACATCTTTGTGACCCACTTTTGTTGCTCTTCAGAGGATAATCTTTGTTCTAAAAAGTATTTAAGGCTATCATGATCTGTTTTTACCTTGAAGTGTCTTCCCATTAGGTAGGGTCGCCATTTCTTAAGTGCATGGAGTATTGCCAACATTTCCTTCTCATAAATAGCTTTGCTTAAAAAATTTCCCTTGATTGGACGACTTTCAAAAGCAATGGGTCTTTCATCTTGCATTAGAACAGCACCAATTCCATTTCCTGAAGCATCACATTCCACAATAAAGGTTTTTGTGAAGTCCGGTGTAGCTAAGACCGGTGCTTGGCACATTGCCTCTTTAAGATGTTCAAAGGCCTTTGTTGCTTCTGGAGTCCATGAAAATGAATCTTTCTTCAATAATGTTGTTAGAGGTGCTGCTATTCTCCCATAATTCTTAAAAAACTTGCGATAATACCCTGTCAACCCAAGAAATCCTCGCAGATGCTTTATGGATGTGGGGATTTTCCATTCCTTAATGGCTTTAATTTTGCTAGGGTCTACCTTAACTCCTTCATGAGATACAATATGACCCAAATATTCCACCTCCTGGACTCCAAAGAAACATTTGGATCTTTTTGCATATAATTGTTTCTCCTCCAATAGTTGTAGCACCCTGTCAACATGTTCAACATGATCCTTCCAAGACTTGTTGTAGATTAGTATATCATCAAAAAATACTAACACAAATTTTCTAAGGAATGGTTTGAAAATTGAATTCATCAAACCTTGAAATGTTGAAGGTGCATTGGTAAGGCCAAAAGGCATGACCAAAAATTCATAATGACCCTCATGAGTTCTAAATGCCATTTTCGGAATGTCTTCAATCTTCATTCTGATTTGATGATATCCCGAACGAAGATCCAACTTGGTGAAGTAAATTGATCCATGCAATTCATCGAGTAATTCATCAATAACAGGAATGGGGAACTTATCTTTAATAGTGAGCTTGTTGAGCTCCCTATAATCCGGACACATGCACCATGATCCATCCTTCTTGTGCACCAATACTACTGGAGCTGAGAAAGAACTTTGACTCGGTTGAATTATACCAGCCTCTAGCATTTCTGCAACCATACGTTCAATTTCACTTTTTTGGACATAGGGATATCTGTACGGCCTGATGTTTGGAGGAACACTTCCTGGAATCAGATGAATAGCATGATCATGATCACGCATAGGTGGGAGACCCTTGGGAGTCTCAAATACCTTGGAATGATTGTCCAAGACTTTTTGGAGATCTAGAGAAATAGATGATTCCAATGTGGAAACATCTAGTGAGCATAATTGTGCAATTACACCTCTTTGCTCCTTTTTTAGAAGCTTTGTCATACCATGAGAGCTGATTATCTTTCCTGGTTTCCATGCAATACCCCTTAATTCAACTTCCTTTCCTTCCATAGAAAATTTGATGAAAAGTTCTTGAAAATTAAAAGCTATTGTACCCAAGGATTGTAGCCATTGGACTCCTAGTACAACATCAGCACCTCCCATTGGAATGGAAAGCATTGGGCTAGTCAATACATATTCTCCCATGGATAGCTTGATATTATGGCACTTTCCAGAGCAATTTATTGTTCCTCCATTTGCAATCATCACTTGACACTCTGGTGCTGGATATAGGAAGCAATTCAATTCTTTTGCTACCCTACAATGAATAAAATTGTGGGTGCTTCCTGAATCAATCAACACTATTACCTTTTTCTTCTTGATTTGTCCTTCTATCTTGATGGTTTGAGGAGTGGTAATTCCCGCCAATGCATTACAAGATATGGTCGGATTTATTTGTTCTTCATCTAGGCTTTGTTCCTGAAGTATATCTTCTTCTTTTGACCTTTCTTGCTCCTTTTCTTCTTCCTCTTCACAATCTATGTAGAATAATTTCTTCTCAGCACACTTATGACCTTTAGTGTATTTGCTATCACAATTGTAACAAAGCCCTTTTGCTCTTTTTTCTTCCAATTGTTGTGGTGTCAACCTTATAGGTTGTGGAAGACTAGGGGCAACAACACTTCCGTCTTTATAGTTGTGAGTGGTATGCTTCCTGGTTGCCATAATTTTGCTTTCCATTTTTCTTGCTAACCTGAATGCCTTCTCTAATGAATCAGGTTCCCAAAGGCGAACATCATGTTGGATATTATCCTTTAAAGACCCTATGAACACATCAATCCTATGCTCCTCTGGAATATCTTTTACCCTTATGTTCAATTTTTGGAACTCCTCAATGTGCTCCATTACTGAACCCTTTTGTTTGAGACTTATCAATTGGCTAAAAAAAGTGTTGCTTTTTGTATCTTCATAATGTGCTATCAATTCTTCCGTAAAAATTGCCCAAGTGATAAATTGTTTACGAGAGCAAAGCCATTGATACCATACAAACTGATTTGGTTCCAAATATACAGTTGCCATACGTACCTTTTGTGCGTTTTGCACATTATTGAGATCGAAGAATTGCTCCATCTGTAATATCCATGTGGCAGGATCCTTGCCATCAAACTTCCTCATATCGATTTTTGGAATATGGTGATTCTTTGATCCAACATTAGCATCTATGGAATCATGATTAACATTTCTTTTGTTCTCATCATGAGTTTCCTTTACTACCTTTTCACCATTAGTGACCCTTTCTTGTAGCAACTTCTTCAATTCTTCCATGTCTGTCTTCATATCTATCTTCAAATCTGTCATGTCTCTCTTCAAATCTATCTTCGAATCATCCATCTTAGCTTCCATGCCCTTTATCTTAGATTCCACTCCATTTATCTTAGATTCCACTCCATTTATCTTAGATTCCACGCCACTTATCTTAGCTTCTGTTAGCTTTTGTGAGCGTGACATTTGTTGCACTTGTTCTTGTAATTTTGATATATCATGTAGCATTTATTCCTCTTCTTCATGGGTCATGCTAGAGCTTTCAGGTTCCTTACTAGTTGTTTGCATTTTCTTTCCTCGGGGCATCAGTTACCGATAATAATGATTTACTATGCCCTTTGAATTCCGTTAAACCAAGCTTACACAAAAATTAAAAAAAAAACTACACACCTTTTTTCACTTTATAGAAGCCTGATATTGAATCTGATGTATCTCTGTAATTTCGGATCATCCAATTCTGAAATTACTACCTATAGTACCCTTCTGCGTCCTCTTTCCAATGCCACAAGTCTGAGCCAAATTGGATTCTCCAAGGAAGAGTTATGTGAAATCTCCCACAGTGACCTGTTTTTAGACTGGTTTAGTAGAGCGAACTTGTACGACGTACCACGAGTCACTGTTTCAACCTTTAAATCTGAAACACACAAAAAAGAAACTACAGTCCATCCTCTTTCTGTACCTTCTTACGAAATTTCAATCCGATCCCCAGAGAGAAAGTTATGATGATTTTCCCCAGGTCACCTGTTTTGAATGTAATTCAGGAGTCTGCAAAAAGACCAACTTCCTCAGATCATATCTCCACAAATATCACGTGAAAAGCTCTGAAATTCGTACCCAAGGTTTAGCGCGATTTCATCTCAAATGGGTTTTTTTTGCGACTTCTGAAACGTCACAGAAAAAATTTATAGCGAAAATTCCACGATGACCTGTTTGGAGCAGCGAAACCCTAGAATCCAAAGCTCTGATACCAAATGTTATGAAACCAGCTCAAGAAAAGATAGAAAGGATAGATCAACGCCTTAGAGTTCAGCCTCTTCGAGGGGGAAACCTCCTTTACATTACATAAATGAACAATTCTTCGATGATACAAATGACAAAACCTCCTTTCTATATATAAGAGTCTAGGGAGTCACAATATAAACTAGCTGACCTAACAATAATAATATAAAGCCACAAAAATAACAATAGAGGGATTCTATGGGGCACAGAAATAACAATATGGGGGTAATAGGGGCACAACAATATAAATAAGGGGTATAACTACAATAGTAATGGGGTAATCACTAGTATTATAGGGACCCAACAGATTCTTTCCTGCAAAAGCCATTAATTTGAGTCAACAATCTTTCTTGGCTCGTAAATTTTAAGTTTTAGCAGCGATTTTTTGAGGGAATAGGATTTTTCCCTATTCACACCACCAGCGCACCTGTTTTAAAACAATTGCACCAATGGCACGATAAGCTTTGTTAACCATCCTCGGTCGGCACGATTCCTTGCCCAGAAGTCGCTCTGACTAAAGGAGAAAATATTTTTGCAAAACCCCCTCAAAAAACCAAAAAATGGTTAAAAATAGGAATAAAAGACATGAAAATGGAGTTCAAGGCTTTAACTCTTACCTGTAACTGGCGACTCGGCGAATGACCTCCCGGATCTCCCACAATCTGCTCTGGAACAATTGGGGAAAAAGTGAGTAAAAATCCTTTAGAGCAAGGGAAAATGGTAAATGGTAAAAAATATATTTACTTTTCTCCTTTTTATTCATTTTTTCATGAAAATATCAGGATTTTGTAAATATTTTAACCTATTTTGCCTCAAGAACTAGATAATACACTTTACCCTTTTTGTGTAGTGACAGGTGATGGATGTTTGACAACGATGACAAGTCATGTTTCAGCTCTTTTATTGACTCATTAAGCTCATATGAAAGATTTCCGAGTGTTTTTCCCTTTTGACTCGTAAAAGAGAATAAAATGGGGGGTCTGCTTTCAAATCTCTTTTCTGACCCTTTAAAAGAGAAAAGATAGCTGAGCCCTTGTTGTTTCGAACTCCTTAACGAATGCGAAGCATCGTGCCCCCAATATATGTTTACCCCTTTTTTGGCCTAAGAGGCACTATTTACGAAAAAGGTACTCCTTGACTGAAATGGTCAAGCGGTTCTATCAAGTATCGTTTTCTACCTTTTTAGGCTCGAGAGACACAAATGTATGAAAAGGACCATGTGGAGTTTTCTTTTACGTGTCTTTTTCAAACTCTATAAACATGAAAAAGATACCGAGTTACACCTTTGTCGGACTCGTTAAAATATTAAACGATATCGAATTTGTCACCATGACGAACATGAGCTTCTCCTTCCTAGGGCTCGTTAAACTTACTAGGTCGGATTCGTCCGAAGGATGAACTTACAGTGCAAGCATATGTTATCCCCTTCAAGCTTGTGATTAAAAATAATTGGGGTACCTTCCAGAAATGGTGGGGGGAAATTTGGAAATATAATCAGTTGTGTCGGCAACCCACTCTTGAACATGACACCTTCTGCTTCGTGTCGGGTTGGGATATCCTCCTTTGTATCATTTACCATCCTAGGTTGGGCCATTCATTTTTGCCTTCCATCTGATCATTGCCACGTCATCATGTCTATGGATCCAAAAGCTACCAAACTTCTAGTTGTGTCGTCGATATGTTCAAGAGTTGTCCTTCTGCAGTTACACTTACCTCTAATTCTTTGTATCATCCAAAATCATTTTGCATCCTTTCATCTCATGTTGATGATGTGGGAAACATTATGGCCCTCCTTTGATAGAGTCATTTCCTATCGACTTCAACTCATTATCCGAGAAGTTGATCAAGAGAATCCCTTCCAGTACCTTAGAGCTTGCATGCCCTAGTGGCAAGTTATTCACACTCAATGACAAGTTCGTATCATTGGCTTTTGATTGAGTGATTGCATGGGTGTTTGAATTCAATTCCTCTATTCACATTTTGTGGATTGTGTTGATAGTACCTTGAGGACCATTGCCATTATTGGTGGTTTCTCTTGCGCTTGTTAACAGTTTACATCATTGACTGGTAATCAAGTGAATTTCTATCATGTTCAACGTCAACACATCTATTCGCATGTTATAATTTGTACTTTGATCAAGTCGTGTTGGAGCGCAAGACCCTAGGCCCATATTACAAAATTCCAGGTTGCAAAGTGATGTGACATGGTCATGTTGATATACATGTCTCTTTCAGATGGATGGCTGCGACCATACCATGATTTATCATATGTGATCCTTCTCATTATTGGGTGGTTGTGACCATACCTTGGTTTCATTATGATCCTCTTTGACAGATGGTTGCGCCCATAACTGGATCCATTTACATGATCATTCTCTGGATGATTACATCCATGCCATGATTCATGTATCTTTTGATAGAGTTCTCATTTATGTATATGTATATGTATTTGCTTGCAGGTTTTTCGACGGTAGACTACGGTTCCCCATACTGATTCATAAAGTGTTTCATCCCTCACTCTAGTTTGGCCTTCACGCTTTAGGGGGCATCTGTTACACAACATTTTTCACTGTCCCTATACTCCCCATTCCTTGATCCTGGAGGACATTTATAGTGAACCCTACATGCTTTCCCTTCATGAAGAAACTCCCATTGTGTCCCTCCTCATGAGCAGATCAATTCCCTTTTGCATCATTTCCCATTAAACTTTTGTTTTGCCCAGTTTACAAGATTGACGGTAACGGCCCTTGTCTTCCTCGTGTCGATATGTAGGTATTAGCACTATCCCTAGCACCGACCAGAGTGACTCAGCTATGTTCCAGTCGTTCTAGTCCTATTATGAAAAGTTTTTTAAATTAAGAGCCGAATCTTCCAGCTCTAGAAGCTTCATAATGGAAGTCTGGTAAATGGTTTGGCCTCATGTGGTCGAGGATGTCAGTTTGGGCTCCTTTCCCCTATAATGATTGAACTACCTCAAGGGATAAGACCTTCTCCCATAAGAGGAAGATCCATCTCCCATCCATTCATCCTATATAAACCTCCCTTTTTCCCAAGCACAAGCTAGTGTGAGTGCTAGTGTTAATATTGGTGCTAGTGCTATTTTGGTTTGGAGTAAACAGCAAGGTATTCATATTTGTAGCTCTCTAGTTGTGTGAGGGAGAAGTGTGATTTGGTTTGGAGTGAAACCTAAATGGACGGGCCTTAAAAATATTGTTGTTGAGGCCATCATGGAATGCTAGCAAAAGTATGTGGGAACCTAGTCTTGTCAAAGGAGAATAGCAATGTCAAGACAATGCTTGTAATCTCTTCTTGATTCAATATATATGCAACTATTTATTGATTTCCTACATGTTTTGTCATATTACGTATTCATGGCTTAATGTTTCTTGACTTGTTAAGTAGGTTTAATTATAATTTGTCTATTATCACGGTTGTCGTTTGCTGTTGTTTTCTTGTTTCGGGTGTTTGAGGAAGGAATCGAGAGATAGCTAGAGGGAGCAAGCAAGGACACCATCAAACGGGATAAGCATACTAAGATTCAGGCCCTCTTAATTGGTTCTGTCCTAAGGAAATATTCCATAGAATGTATCAGTTGTGGTTAGACCCATTATCGGGCTAGAGGAATTTGTTTGTGTCCGCACTTATAATTTTTACTTCACCACACCCCTTAATCACACTTTCTTATAACCAAAGAAAAAATCACATTCCAAATTCATTGTATATAGATTCATTAATCAAAGGATTAAATCGAAAAACAATTTGTATAATTATATAGTCTTATACTATAACATGTTCTCACATTCTTAACATTATTTCATGGAAATCTTTACCATGGTATAATACTTAGGGTGGAACCCTCTTATATAACCCCCAACTTCTCATTACGTATATACTTTCCCTTTGGATTTTTACTTATGAACCAATTACCTTACTAAGGTTTAACATTTCCTTCTTTATATAATCATCCCCTCGAGTAGAATCTACATAAACATCACCAACATTTAAAAAAAAATATTCACATTTGATACATTATAAAATTTGAAGTGTCGAAATGCTATGCGAGGGTGGAGAGGTAGCAAGCAGGGGAGTTTAGTTAGATGTTGCATGTCTAAAGTATGATGGCGCAGCTAGCTGTACAGTGAGAGTACACATCTCCCTCGGTACAGGGTAGACACACTTTAATATTCCTTACAGCCACCGTAACTAGGTTTTTTCACCATTTTACTGTGCCCGCCTTTACCTGCTCTGCGGTTTGTTGCTTTGACCCATGGCTACCATCGCCTATTTCTCCTTGCTGCTCTCTCCCTTGGAAGTTACCACAGGCAGCTGGCGACATAGTTTACCTGACAGCGAGGGACCTTGATCTGGTGGATTACTTGGAAGAACCGTTGGCAGAGGGTTCTATTTGGATGACCCTGCATACTGTTAAGCTAGGGTTGCTTTCGTTAAGTAACAAGCTACATGAAAAAATTTCCAGCCTCCCCTCTCTCTCAAGTCCATCTGACCATTAGGTGATCTTGCCAAATGACCCTCCAACCTGGCCGTCCCTCTCCACTCCCCCACTGTCTCTGTCATCCCTAGGGTTTGCAACAGGATGCCTTAACCCTAACCCTCTGTCTCCCACCCCTGGTCACACCTCCCTCTCCCCTCAGTCTGTTTTCCCCTCTACTCCTCCCATTCCATCTTCCACAACGGTCCCCCTAATTTCGCCATGCTCATCCTTTCCTCCTTCTAGCAGTTTCATTGATATCCCCCCTTTAGCGGATGCCCTCCTTGTCGACTCATTCCTTCCCCCCGAGAACCCCTCTATATCGAAGAACATCTCTGACCATCGAGGAGACTCAGCATCTGAAGCAAGGCCCTACAAGAAGACCAAGTGCTTCCAGACCAAAACTATTAACACCTTCCTTAGGCTCGAGTAGGATGTTGAACTTGAAGATACTATGGACTTTGCAGATAGGGTTCTAGTCGGAAGAATTCAGGGATGGAACTATACGGTGGCTCACTTAAAAACATGGGTCTCAGAGGTCTGGGGGCATCATTTAGCCAACCTACCCTCAGTACAGACATTCGTGAAAGGGTGGTTTGCCTTACGTTTCTCCAGGCCAGATCACACGAACTGGGTCCTATTGTCCTACTGGCATTTCAAGCATGCCCCAGTCCTCCTGAAGCGTTGGTCACCACTTTTCAACCAGGATACATAGTAGTTAGGCATTGGCATAATCTGGGTTAGATTACCAGGGCTCCTGTTGCACTTCTGGTCCAAAGACATTTTCCGTTACATTGGAAACTCAATTGGCACATTAACAAATCCTATTTATCTACAAGCAAGATGGCTTTTGCAAGGATTCTAGTGCATATGGATACCAGGGGAGGGTTATAAGAATACATTACCATTCAGTGGAGATCATTCACCCAGAAGCAGCCACTGGACTACGAATGCATACCCTACAGATTTCATAAGTGCCACAAGTTCGAACACGTATATAAGGACTACTCCCTAATCAATAAGAGTGGTCATCAATCAGAGGACAAAGACCAAGGTGCTCGTAACCCTCAGAACCAATCTCAGCCGGAAATGGAAGTGGAAGATTAGCCACTACAAGGCCCGGTAGAAGTAGACAAGGCACATGAGAAAGAATCAAGGAAGAAGCGTGGGAAAGCTCCACTTCGGCCTCCCTCCCCACCTCTAACAAGAGCTCAGGCGGCTATAGGGGACACTTATTCCATGAGTATGTCTAACTCTCCTCTCACTTTTGCATATACCACATTTTTTTCTCCTGTATTGCCTTCCCCTCCATTGCATAACTGGACTATGGACTCTTCAATCGCACCCCTCAATATCTCTCTCTCACTTTCTCATCCTCCCTATCTCTTCCATCAACCCCCTATCATTCAACATTTCCCCATAGCACCTCCCCCACCTTCTTACTCCTTCCCTCAGCCTTCCCTCTCCGGAGTACCCTCTCCCACATTACCTATCCACCCTCATCCAGAATCTCGTTACCCCCTTCGCTCCAGAATGTGATCTTAGGGCTTTGACATCATAGCCTTTGAGGTAGACTCCATCCCCCCTCTTCCAAAACCCCAGGGGCATCCCTCCCATCTTTCAAAAGCCAAGCATCAGGTCAGGGAGGATATTGCATCTGGCAAATAGAAAACCATCGACTAGGCCCTTAGAGCAGAGCAAACCCCTATCTCCCCCCCTCCATGAAGTTGCTCTCCTTCAACTATCACGGGATGGCTAGCTTGGATAAAAAACTAGCCCTAAAGTGCCTTTTCGCCATAGAGCTTGTAGAAATTATATTCCTTCAAGAAATACTTGGCCCTACATGCACCATTTCCCCCTTACTTGAATCTTGGCTACCGAGCTGGACTTCCCACTCCCTAGATGCCATGGGCAGATCTGGAGGTTTAACCCTAGGTATATGCAATCGTTCCATCAGGACTCTAAGGATTTGGGTAGGATGGGGGTTCTTGGGAGTAGACATCTACTCTCCTACTCTTGAATAAGACTTCAAGATCATTAATGTATATGGTCCCTATCACGACAAAGCCGTTTTTTGGAGGAAACTGCTTAATTCAACCCTCCTGCAACAAGATAACATCATCTTGGGGGGGACCTAAACTTCTCCTTGGGGTGTGCCGAATCTTGGGGAAATCAAGCACAAGTGGACACTTTATCTATTTTATTTTAAAACCTCCTCAAGACCCACAGCTTTATTGATATCCCCTCAGCCAAGATGCAGCCCACGTAGAGGAACAATAGAACAAGGGAAGCAAGCCTAGCCAGACGGCTCGACAGATTCCTCATAAAAGAATACTTGGTCAACAGGGGATCCCGTATCAGACAATGGGTGAGCACTGGTGGCCTATCAGATCATCGACCTATCTACCTAGAGCTGCAAGATGTAATAGACAAACCAAAGGCCCCATTCAAATTTAATTCCACATGGCTACAGGATGTGGAATACATAAAATTGGTGACCGATTTTTGGAAGGCAAACCCCCCAGGCTCAATAGGAAACCTCATGCACGACTTCTTGCATAATATGAAGGAGTTGAAGTCCCTCTCCAAGATGTGGGCTAAGAAGAAAAAGGAAGCGAAAGAGCAATTTCTCAGAACAGTGGAGGAGGATATCTACTCCTTTAAGGAGGGCACGGGAGGATTTATAACATATCAGGAGCAAAAGGATAAATACTCCGCATCTCTGCAGAAGAGAACTCAAATCTTAAGAGACAGAGAAGAGAGTTGGTGACTCCGAAGCTGAGCCATCTGGCTGAAGGAGGGGGATGATAACACTAAATTCTATCATAAACATGCCAATGGGAGGAAGGCCATTAATACAATATGGGAGCTCAAAGATACACATGGACAATCAGTTCAATCCTTCCGAGAGTTGGCTACACTGTCATGTTCACATTTCAGAAACATCTATAAGGCTCCACCCAATGCTACCTTGGTTGAAGTAATGCAAACTGTATAGCTCTTTCCCAGTTATGTATACCAGGAGGCGAAACAGGAACTCTCACGAGAAGTGCCACTAGAAGAGCTATAAGACACTCTGAAGTGGCTAAAGAAGGACAAAAGTCCAGGGTCGGATGGATGGACAGTGGAATTTTACAATGCCTTCTTCGAGTTTTTAGGAATAGACGTCTTGAGAATCATAGAGAAGAGCAGAAGGAGTGGAAGGATACCAGAAGGCCTTAAATCCACCTTTATTGCACTCATCCCCAAAGCTAAAAAGCCCTCCTCCTTTGATGACTTCAGGCCTATATCCTTATGTAACTACATATATAAAATTATAGCCAAGATTATAGCCAATCGAATAAAGCCAATCTTGTCCCTCCATATATCCCATGAACAATTTTCCTTTTTACATAACAGGTAGATTCATGAGGCAATTGGTACTGCTCAAGAACTCCTTCATTCCGTATAGCTTAGGAAACTAAAAGGAATGATTTTGAAGATAGACCTATCTAAAGCCTTTGATAGAGTCAACTGGCTATACCTTTGAATCCTATTAACTCAACTGGGATTTCCTTTTACTTTCATTAAGTGGATCATGAGTTGTATAACCGATGTTCCTTATAGTGTTCTCATTAATGGATCGACATCCCCCTTTTTTCATGCTGAGCGGGGACTCAGGCAGGGATTCCCCCTATCCCCACTACTATTCCTTCTCATCATGGAGGGCCTAAGCAAAATTATAGGAGAACACAGACAGGGGAGAATCAAAGGTATCAAAATCACTGACTTAGCTATATTGACTCATTTGCTTTTTATGGATGATGTCCTCATATTCCTCAACGGTGGCATTGGCGATTTCACTGCCCTTCATCAATCCATTGGTACCTTTCAAAGGGCCATGGGAATGGTTTTGAATGAATCTAAATCCACCTTAACAGCATTCGGGTGCTCCCAAAACAATTTACATTACGCCCTAAGGACATACCCCTTTATTACCCAACCTATAGAGGAAGGTCTGAGATACCTGGTTACTGACTGAAGCCATTTGGTTACAAAATATCATATTGGATCTAGATCATTGCAAAGGTAGAAAAGCGTTTGAGCACATGGTACCATAAATACTTGTCCAGAGTAGGTAGGTTGGTACTGATCAAAGCCGTTTTAGAAGCAATGCCTGTATATTGGATGACCTTAGCCTGGATTCCCAGGGGCATTCTGGATAGGTTGCAAAATATCTGTTGTCGCTTTCTATGGAAGGGGAAACAGACAAGGAGAATCTTTGCCTCGACAAGATGGGAATGTTTGGCACTACCTAAATGATGGGGTGGATGGGGAATTAAGAGATTGGATACCTTTTCCAAAGCACTAGCAACTAAGTTGGTTGGTAGCTACTCAATAATCGTAGTCTTTGGACAAAGGTTGTTACTTCAAAATACATCACCCCTTCAAACCCACTTGATTGGATTAGACAAGGCCACCGATCTAGCGGGAACATATCTATCATCTGGAAGGCAGTAACAAAAGCTATGGACCTGATAAGAAATGGATTGACTTGGAGAATTCGATCTGGCTCCCTAGTGCGCATAGGAGAAGACCCCTAGGTAGGCTGTGGAAATGCACATAGACTTCCCGAAGAGCTGAGAACACATCTTGCAGATCAAGGTATAACACACATATGTCATATAGCAGACAATAGTTGATCATCTATGACTTGGTAGGCTTGGAAAACAGGATTTTCTCTAAATATTCCCTTGCCCTGGCAACAAGACTAGAGATACTACATATCTACATTAACTGAGGCCCATATCAGGACCTCAAAAGGAGATGATGAGCTCATTTGGGCCCTTGCCAAACATGGATATTATGCCCCAAAAATAGGATATCTAGTCTTGATGGATCTCCTCAAGCCACCAGCCTCTGAGCCTTGATGGAACCTATTATGGAAGTTAAAAGTAGCCCCAAGAACAAAGTTGTTATTGTGGCCCATACTAAACAACAAGGTCCCAACAAGAGTAAACCTGATGAAACAATCTTTCTCAGAGCCTTTTTGGTGCCACCTATGCAAAAACAACAATGAAGATACAGAACACCTCTTTCTGGCTTGCTCAATCTCTCAAGAGCTATGGAATGGATTTCTCTCAATGCTCTCCATACACTGGTGATGGCATGGTAGCAACTTAAAGGATGCATGGAATAATTGGTGGACAGACACCATAGGCAAGGAAATGAATATACCTATGCTCATTTGCTGGGCATTATGGATTGCCAGGAATCAAATTATTTTCCAACAAAAGTCCCCCTTTTGGTCCTCCATACTGAACAGAACCTTAGCGGATTATCATTCAATTCCTGAAGACACCACACAAAAATAACCCAAAAATGTAGAGACAGAAGTCATCAACTCGTCCATACCATGGGCTTACTTTGATGGATCAGCACAGGAGTCGAGATGTGGAGGCGGAGCAGTATTACATTTATTAGAAACACATTCTTTTAAAATAAAAATGGGTTTGGGCAGAGAAACAAATAACTCTGCCGAGCTTTTAACTGCTAAATACCTCATCCAATATGCTTTATATAAACAATGCACAAACATGCAACTATATGGTGACTCAAAACTAGTTGTTAACTGGATCAACAAAAAACATAACTGCAATGCATATACATTGAAGCACATTCTGGATGAGTTTCATAGACTTATTATGTCTTTTGACTCTTTCACTTGTCGTCATATTTACAGGGAGTGGAACTCAATTTCTGACCACTTATCCAAGGAAGCAACGCTCAGGGATGACGATACTTGGTTGATATGTGAGGAAAAGGATGGTGCCGCCTATCAGCACTATCACAGACCCTTCATAGACCCTGAATCTTTTTGAAGTAGTAATGCAAGGGACAGGAATATTTTTTGACATTATCTTTTTTCTTATTTTGTAAATATTTAACAGAACTTTTATAGCACTATACCCTCTCTACGAAGAGGCCAGCACCTCTCTATTTTTTGTTTATTCTCACATACTCCCTATGTGGAGGTGTTGGGCCTCAAAATAGTCCTTATTTTCACTCCATTATTCACCAATACCTTCACATTTTACCTTCATGTCACCTCCATTCCACCTCCATATCGTTACATTTACCTCATTATTGGGTTATGGCTATGCTTTTCCAAAGTTTATTAATTCTTAACATTTTAAAGTGGATTTATGGTTAAACTTTAGAAAATAATATGCTTATACTTATACCTAACAATTAGAATGAGTATGTTGACATGTGTAGGAACAAAGGAAGCTTCCAAGGCATCTTTATGTGACCTTGAATGATCAAATTCGAATTTGATAAGATAAGACTCATGGAAAAGATCATGATCTCATGGAGAAGATCATGGACCTCATGAGAGGAGATCATGGAGGATAGGGTTATGTGTCTAGATGGTTGAGAAATGTATGGAACTAAAGAGAAATTAGTGGATCATCATTATGAGTTTGTTATCTCATCCCATTGTATAAATAGGAGTACCTCCGCCATTCCAAAAGGAGGACTCTTAGAGCATGTATCCAACTTATGATGGAATAGAATAAAGCTTCATTTTACATATATTTCCATTATGTAGTTTTAGATATAAGTTGCCTTAATGTAGTATATGGAATAGCTTGTCACTTTGTTCTTAGGAGAATTGAGCTCACTCTAGAAGGATCAAAGGAACATGTTATTTCATATTAGATCTTATTTCATTTAATTGCTTAGATGTTTGAGGATTTGTTTGTGATTGATGAATGAGTTTTAAATCTTATCAGCATATGAGAGGACAACCAAGGGTCTAAGTTAGGCTCTTCCTCTATTTGATTTGCATGATAAATGAAACTCATTCTTTTTGCTTTTATGTTTCCAGTATCATATGAGGGGATAACCAAGGGTCTAAGTTAGGCTCTCTCTCCATTTGATTTGTATGATAATTGAAATTCATTCTTTTGCTTTTAAGTTTCAAGTTATTTCATTTCTTATGCTTATGAATGAATCTTAGTTTAGTTTGGATTAGTATATGAGGGGACAATCCAGAGACTAAGTTAGTGTTTCTCTCTCTTTGAATCTGAACAACAATTAAAGTTCATTCTCTTGTCTTCATTTCAAGTTTTTGGTTTTATGTAATCAATGATTTCTCTATGATACTATAGGGAAGGACAACCAGGACCTCCTTGATTAGGAGCCTGTTCCCTTGCATATTATATTGAATCATAAATAATTTAGCTAGACATAGAGTTAGTTGCCTACTCTTGCATATATATTGTTGTCACCATCACAAGCTTACGAGTTTCCATGGTTGATAATTTAATGAAAGCAATTTAAGCAACTAAATTGCGCAACATTTTGGCGTTGTTGCCGGGGATCGAACTCGGGTCACCTGCGTGACAGGCAGGAATACTTACCACTATACTACAAAAATCCCGTGAAAATCAAAGCATTTAATTGCTGGAGAAAAGCTGGTTGAAAATATCATCACACAATTCGAGGAGATCGGTGGAACCCAGGATATGCAATCTGTTGTTGACACAATGATGCGTCTCCATGAGCCAATGAAGGAGATAGGAGAGCGATATCCTAAATGGCTGGAAGAAAGAAAATCTACAATTAGCAAAGAGGATTATGCACGCTATTCTTACCAATATGAACTTATCAAGCAACTATGCAAAGTATACGAGGCAGAGGCATACAATTTTGACAAAATAATTGAACTTATGCTGAAAATGCACCATCAAGATTACCTTTTAGAGAGGTTTTACTTGGCACAGCAGCAAAAGCATGGCATGGCTTGCACTTCATTTTGCAGCTTTCCTTCGTACTTTCTATATGGCTCATCTTTATACCATTCATAAATTTCTGGATCTGGCAGCTGTCTTTTGTTTCTGAGTCATATCTCCACGACACATATTTCTCTTGCTCTTTTGTTTACAGATTGTTTGCATGGATTCCTTATGTCAGCTTTAATTGTTTTTGTATTTTTGTGTGCAACCTCTCTGTGCGAGTTCTTTAGACATCTTCGTGAAATTGAGAGGCCAAATCCTGAGAGGGAAGATGATGGCATCAACAGGAAAAATGGGAAAGAGCAGGAAGGGCAAGTCGACGGTCTTTCTCGCGATAATGGCATTCTCAAACAAGCTGTAGCTATACAGCATGAGCGGCAGAAGGAACATGATGAAAGGGCCAGTGAATTGCAGAATCTGAAGCAGCTTTTATCACAGTATCAAGCACAGCTAAGGACATTGCAAGTAAATAATTACGCTCTACCACTACACCTACGCCAAGCTCAGGAGAGTACGTCCATTCCAGGGCACTTTCACCCTGATGTCTTCTGAAAGCCTGATCGAGAAGGGTTTGCTTTAAGGATTTGAAAACAAATCAAGCGGAAGTTGAAACATATCTTGTGTTTATAAGGTGGTTATGTTAATTAGTTGTTTGTTATTCTTTTAAGATGTTGGTCTCGCTTAGTATTCTTGGAACTAAGCGTGTAAAAGTTCCCATACTCTCCTCGTGTCAACCTGCAAAGAGTTTCATGATTCTACCATTTGATAGGATGCATTATTGAAGTTTATATGAAAACGGTGAAATGCGAGCACTTAAACTTGGATGATAGTACTAAATGTTTGGGAGCTATTCTCTCTTTTCCTACAGAACAGGAAGGCGTCTACCTGTACCAGATGGAGCTGGCCAGGAAAATGTTGGTGCAGGGCAATTGATCAGGAGAAATGCACAAAATGTAGCGGCTCGTGTGGAAATGCAAGCGGCACGACTTGAGGCACATGTTGAGCAAATGTTTGATGGTGGAGATGATGCGGATGGTATTTAGGATGTGCCATTTGATGAACTTGTGGGGATGCAAGGTCCTGTGTTTCATTTGATTGAAAATGCAATAACAGTGCTGGCTAGTAACATGATATTTTTTGGTGTTGTAATCTTTCTACCTTTCCAACTAGGTTGGAAGCTTCTTTCCATTGCATCTCAACTTGTTGTCACCACATCTAGTGCATTACTTACAGCAGGAAACGTCCCCTATGTCATTTGAGTCCTCCATCGATTCACTAGGACCTAATGATCAGTGGATGTGGCCTCTTCCCTCACATCCTAAAACATAGTTTATTTTATAATTTTTCCTTATTAGGTTTTAATAAAAAAAAATTGTTGATTTTCCACTTAAAAAAATCTCAACTTAAACAACAAATTGGAAAATTTTGTTTTTTTAATTTGTTGTTTTAAAAAAATCAACATAAATAATAAATTCAAAACAATTGTTTTTAATTTGTTATTTAAATAAAAATAATAATAATAATAATAATAATATTTTGTGTGTTGATCAAAACAACACAAATCAATTTTTATTTTATTTTTATTTAAAAAAAAAATGGATTTTCTTAATTTAAAAAAAAAAAAAAAATTGTTGATTTTATTTTTAGGTTTTCATAAATAAAATTTTGTTGATTTTACAATTTTAAAAAAAAAAAATTCAACTTAAATAATAAATTAAAAAATTTATGTTTTTTAATTTATTGTTTAAAAAAATCTAAATAAATAAGTAAAATCAACATAAAAATTATGCTTTCATTTATTTATTACTTTTGATAAATTAAAAAAAAAAAAATAGTACTTTTGATATTTAAAAAAAAAAATTCACAAAATTCACGCAGATTTGAAAATAAAAAATAGGATACTTGGAAACACATTTCGAAAATCGATTGGAGGATTCTAAAGACGATAATTATTTCTGATAGCTTTAAGTTGGCATTAACTCATCACATCTTTCTGTTGTATGCTTTATGATGCACTAATATGCAGAACACAACAGATAATTCTAATGTCAATCTTTTTGCAAAGTACATTTCATGAGTTATTTGACACAAACAGGGAGTATTATTTTTCATGGTTGTTTTTAAGATTGGATTGAAATTGATATCATGAATTGAGTTACTTTCAACACTTTGATTTTTCTTAAATCTGTTTTATTTGGTATGAAATGTTTGCGTAAGAATCATGAAGGAAATGCGCAATTCTTCTTGAACAAACTTATGTTTTCTTTCTGCCAAGTTTTTTTTACAAGTTACAGGATAACAAAGTGATCATTAAGGAGATTGCATTATGATGACAATTAGTCTTCCAAAGACTAAATTCATGAAAAATTCTGAAGACAAATCCATCTCCACAACCACTACCTTCCACCTCCTTTTTTTGGAAAAAGATTTTGAATTCCCCAATTGTACATCCATAAAACATGACATTTCCATATCCATTTTTCATAGCAAGAGTTCTTATTCATACACCATGCATTTCCTTACATCCATTTCTTACAAGCTTATTTCCATTTTCCTTGTCATTACCATTCCCCTTCATTTCCACCAATAAAACCCTGCTTGAGTCAAAGTCCTAGAGTCTAAGTATCATTGAAAAAAAACACCTAGAGGCTTGCATGCCTTAATGGAAAGTACTCTTGCCAATGAAAAATGGGAGTACATTAATATCGCTTGTTCGTTGGATCTTGTAGGTGACTCGACCACGACAAATTTATTCGTACCTACAAAGATGTGTTAGTCATCCTGACTCCCATTGGAATCAATGGTGGGAGCTCTTGTGTTGGCTAGGGGCATTCATTAACGACCACTAAGTCAACAACTTCTTGCTATGTTCGACATCGACACATTTAATCACATAGTAAGATTTGTGCCAACAAGCGTTGAAGACTTGAAGACCCATATTTTGTAGCAGATGAAGATAATTTCCTTTCATTGTTTTTCAGTTTGTCATCACTTGAGAACAAGTCAATAAATAAGGCTAGGAGGGAAATGTAACTTCTATATTTTGTATACCTTCCAAGCCTTATATATTTTTAGCCATATTCAATAGAATCATCATATTCATCATCCAGCAGCAGAGGATCCAGCAGCAGATACGACTTTCAGCCATGTTCAGCAGACTCCTCAGATTTATCATCTAGTAGCAAAGGATCCAACAGCTGATACGACAATACAGATCCATCTTTCATCCACCATTTTCACAACCAAGTAAAGAAGACTATGAACAACAGTTTTTGCAGCCACACGTACACAACTCTCATCCATTTTTGGAAGGGTAAGTTAAGGTATGATATTTTCTAACTTTTAACCATTAAATTCCTTGAAAAGTTAGAATAATAATTTTTGGAAAAACTTCACTTCCTTTTCCCATTTCACATAACTGCCCAAACCATCCATTTAAGGGAAAGGATACATTTACATACATACTTTGTCATATATCATATAACATCCACATTCATATATCACAACCCCACTTAACCCCACTTACCTTCAAAATATATTCACTATTACATGAGCATACAAATGGCTTTGTCAAAAGTATTTAAAAGTTAATTGGATGCCAACACAATCATGGTTGTTACACAAGAACCAACCATGACACATTCCAACAAAAATACTCTGCACTATTACATGAGCATACAAATGGATTTGACAAAAAGTATTTAAAAGTTAATTGGATGCCAACACAATCATGGTTGTTACACAAGAACCAACCATGATGCATTCCTACAAAAATACTCTGCAATAAAAATCACATTATCAATATGCAAAGATCATACATTGAATGCAACAAACAAAAATATGGTTGAAACAGAAGAACCAACCAAGTTGTAGTTCATCAAAATAATGCTTTGCAAAAGTTAAGTAAATGATATCATGCAGAGTTTAAGCCAAAGCTCAAATATCAAAAAGTAATGTAATAGATTGCATGAGGACATGCAATACCTTCAGTTTGGGGGTATGTTGGGCCTCAAAATAGTCCTTATTTTCACTCCATTATTCACCAATACCTTCACATTTTACCTTCATGTCACCTCCATTCCACCTCCATATCATTACATTTACCTCATTATTGGGTTATGGCTATGCTTTTCCAAAGTTTATTAATTCTTAACATTTTAAAGTGGATTTATGGTTAAACTTTAGAAAATAATATGCTTATACTTATACCTAACAATTAGAATGAGTTCGTTGACATGTGTAGGAACAAAGGAAGCTTCCAGGGCATCTTTATGTGGCCCTGAATGATCAAATTCGAATTTGATAAGATAAGCCTCATGGAAAAGATCATGATCTCATGGAGAAGATCATGGACCTCATGAGAGGAGATCATGGAGGATAGGGTTATGTTTCTAGATGGTTGAGAAATGTATGGAACTAAATAGAAATTAGTGGATCATCATTATGAGTTTGTTATCTCATCCCATTGTATAAATAGGAGTACCTCCTCCATTCCAAAGGGAGGACTCTTAGAGCATGTATCCAACTTATGATGGAATAGAATAAAGCTTCATTTTACATATATTTCCATTATGTAGTTTTAGATATAAGTTGCCTTAATGTAGTATATGGAATAACTTGTCACTTTGTTCTTAGGAGAATTGAGCTCACTCTAGAAGGATCAAAGGAACATGTTATTTCATATTAGATCTTATTTCATTTAATTGATTAGATGTTTTAGGATTTGTTTGTGATTAGTTTTAAATCTTATCAACATATGAGAGGACAACCAAGGGTCTAAGTTAGGCTCTTCCTCTATTTGATTTGCATGATAAATGAAACTCATTCTTTTTGCTTTTATGTTTCAAGTATCATATGAGGGGATAACCAAGGGTCTAAGTTAGGCTCTCTCTCCATTTGATTTGTATGATAATTGAAATTCATTCTTTTGCTTTTAAGTTTCAAGTTATTTCATTTCTTATGCTTATGAATGAATCTTAGTTTAGTTTGGATTAGTATATGAGGGGACAATCAAGAGACTAAGTTAGTCTTTCTCTCTCTTTGAATCTGAACAACAATTAAAGTTCATTCTCTTGTCTTCATTTCAAGTTTTTGGTTTTATGTAATCAATGATTTCTCTATGATACTATAGGGAAGGACAACCAGGACCTCCTTGATTAGGAGCCTCTTCCCTTGCATATTATATTGAATCGTAAATAATTTAGCTAGACATAGAGTTAGTTGCCTACTCCTGCATATATATTGCTGGCACCATCACAAGCTTACAAGTTTCCCTGGTTGATAATTTAATGAAAGCAATTTAAGCAACTAAATTGCCCAACAGGAGGAATGCATAAAAGTATTTTCATATTTTGAACAGGCAATAGCCTCACTCAAGTAATGCTCTGCATATACAAAATGCAATTTTCTTCTATAATGAAAATTATGACTTTTCCACAGGAAATAAAAAAAAAAATTATCCCCTCAAGTATTAGGTGGGATTTTTATTTAACCATGTCCTTTCATAGAAATTATACCGTTTATAAATATTTTTATAACATGATGATCATAGTTTAATCTTTGCACGGAATCAATTACCACATATTCTCTAATAAGCATGGTAAATTTCCTTTCTGGTTTTATCATAGTCTAGTCTTATGAGAATTGTGATTCTTTCACTCATGAAATCAATGTATGTAAGTGTGCCACTCTAGTAATCATATATTCCTCCTATATGCATAACTTATTATTGATCTTAAACATTGTGTTAATATGGTGACCATGCTTTCCCATGGTTATCTATTATTTATCTACCCTGATCTACATGTCTACAAGCATAATTCTTTTTCAAGGCTTAATTTTTGACAACTTATAATGATTTAAGTTCCTCATCTAGGAGGAAACACAATAAGGAAACTCATGGTAACCCTCCACTTAGCATTGCTTTATGCAACACATCATATCATCAATTCTTCATGCAATATTTATATACCGTAACCATGCTTATTTAAACAAACTCTATCATCATCATTTTTAAGTCACTTGCTCATTATGGCATATGGTTTCAGCATGTAATAATGACTTAGTTGTAATATTTTCCACATGAAAGTAAGGATTAATATCCTTCAGTTTCCTTATCAAGCCCGACTCTTCAACATAATCATAAGTTATTCATGCATACTTTGCCTATTTATCAATGGCACATATCATCCCATGCATGTATGCAAAAAAAAATATAACCTCAAATATAGTTCAAGCAACTCAAATCCCATACATGGATGAAAAATTCAAATTTATACATGCTATTCATATTTGTAAGCATCACTTTTCATACTTAATTTACTTTTGATAACCGATATAATAATAAAAATTTAACTTCCTCATTTATGTGAAACTTCCATAAAAATACTTATTAGCATGTTAACTCACATTCCACTTCTCTACCACCTACGCAGTACAACACCCATCTCATGGATTACTTATTCATAGCAATTTTTGCAAATAAGATTATTAACACAAAGCAGGGTCAGAGAATCAACATTAGTTTATACCAAATTCTCCTACTCAATTCAACCAATCTCTAATTAAATAAAAGCACCTAAATGATACACCTCTCAAGGTTGAAAGTACAACGGAGGCTCAACATTTTTTTTTCGGGTGGTGCCTTTGTACCTAATTGTTATGTGGAATTTTGCATCTACGGATAAACACAATTTCCCGAGGTGGGTAGCTACACCTAAAATAATAGATTCAAAGTGCTTACCCTTTTTCTATAGAAGATAAATAAGACAAGGGACCTACTTTTTATCTTCCACTTTCCCTTTGTCTCCTTTGTTTGGCTCCCATCACACCTTCTCGAACTTAATCCACTCAACAAGTACCTGCAATCATAAACAGAGGGAAAAAACCAATCAAAGCAAGAGATCTATCTACTATAAGCAAATCGAATCGAAATAATTTACACATATAATCATCATACATAAAGATAAGAATATGGGAAAAGGTGTAAACAAATTTATTAAGCAGAAGGAAGAATTACAACCATGAAGTCTGATCCATTGTCACTCTTCCAGCTTAGGTTCCAACCAACATCACATCAAAAGCACAACACTTTGATAGCATAACAATACTTTCTTACAATCTCAAACCTCACACCAACAGTATCTCCTTACAAATTCTCAAAGTCCATCCCCTGATCAGTTAGATGAGTTCTCAATTCATAGGAAAATGATGGTGCTTTGGTCATAAATGAGAGTATTGAATGGCCTTCCAAATTTAGAGTTAGGTTCCATGGAGGAAGGGATGAGAGGATAGGAGGTTACTTAACTCATTCCCTATCCAATTTCAAGCTCATAGGAGATGATAATTGTGGGAATCTTCTAGATGGCTCCAAAATATAAGAATATTCCTAGAACCCTATGATGATTTCTCTCAATCTCGCCCAGCGTTGTTCAAAATGGGCCTAAGTGCTCTAGAAAGCACCCTGACATGGGCCTACCTACACTGAAGTGCACTTACCCCTGACCAAGATTGCGCTAGTCCCTCAAGGAGGCATTTCTGGAGGGATTTAGGCCAAGAAACTCTCAGGGAAGGAGGCATTCAAAGTGATGACTCGTCTAGGGCATGTAGCAACAGAATTAGGTTTTGATGAGCCCTAATAATACTGATCTGAATGATGGGAGTGATGTGACCAAATGGATCTATAACAACTTCCCCCTAAAGCATGAAGTCGAAAATTTTAATGTCGAGTGATATGCTTTATGATGTGATGAGGAGGTTCCGAAGTGGATGATGACCTGCATCGATTACAATACATAATATCATGATATTTTTATTTTTTCTCATGAATTACTAAGGCATTCCCATGCTCAGCATATAAACTTTCATTACAAGTACATAGATAGTCATCTACAGATGTAGACCCATGATAGGTTGACCATCAATGTAAATCTATTGTACGGATGATTTGGTACATTTTCCGAAATCGCAGCCCAAATGGATGAAACTAGATCTGGGGTCTTCTATCTCATTCAATCGTTTGCTCAAGTACAATTCTAACCATGTGAATATGTGATCTGAAGTTGAACATGGGAATACACCATCTAATTACCAGCCAATGAGGTAAGACGTTAATAGACGTGAGAGAAACAATCGATAATGATAATGATCCTCAAGGTAATGTAGTACATTTTGCATGGTGTGAATGGATGTTTTGTTGTCAAACACCATACAAAGTCTTTCGGTCGAAGGCTAGTGATGTCAACCTATCACCGAAAGTGAGAAACCTGTCATTGATGTATGCAATCCTTAAGGTACTGGAAGGGTTTTTCTAAGTCCACTTCTTGGACAATGTGTTGATGTCGAAAAGAAGCAACTCGTCATAGGAGGGCCTTGATGTACCCAACATCAACAACATGAAATGAGTGTAATAATTTTTGGAGACAAAATGCGACTGAAAAAACAAGGTTCAGGAATAGCGGTAATGAAAATAAAGGTTTATGAGTATTGCAAAGGATGAATTTAAACTGAGTGACTTCTCTTGAGAATGTCAGTGACACTGAATGGATTGGAAGCATTGACCCAAAACCAAAGTAATGGATGGTATGATAGACAAAGGTATGATGACCATCAAGCAAATTACCTAACCCAAATAGTCACAGTGATGAAGTGAAAGTGTCATGTTCAAGAGCGACCTACTGCCATAAAGTCGTTTACCCCTTTTCCCATTCTCCCCAGTCATTACTAACCAGTACCTCTTTATTTTTATCAAGCTTGAGGAGGATAACATATGCTTGTTGCATAATTCCACCCTTCGGGTGAATCTATCGCTATGTGATGTTTTAACGAGTCTAGTGAAGGTGAAACTCGGTCTTGTCATTATGGACATGTTTTTCGCTATCTGATGTTTTAATGAGTTTAACGACAATGATAACTCGGTCCTTTTCATGTTTAGAGAGTTTGAAAAGGGACAAAAATAAAACTCCACCAGTTCTTTTTGGTAGATTTGTCTCTCAAGTTCGAAAAAGCGTAAAATAATACGAGAGAGAACCTATTAAACATGTTCAATCAACGTATTCCCTTTTCGCAAGTAATCTATCTCAGTTTGGAAAAGGGTTAAAGTTATACTGAGTAGATGTCATTTCCAATCCATTTATGAGTTGAAAAGGACAAGTGCTCGACAATTTTTCATGTTTAAAGAGTCAAAAAAGAGCTTAAAGAGGATTGTTACATAGTAAGTTGTCACCGACCTCATGTCGGTCCCCAAGCGACATCTCCACTGTTTCATACATCACATAAACATGTCCATATCTTCCACTCATTCAAGAAGATCAATAAAGTTCTCTCTAATCCTGAAGATTGACCCTTTTACCTATGTTTCTGCATCATCGCAAGTAAGCTTCATTATTCTTACGATGATTCTCTGTGTTGAACTAGAAGGTCGGATCGTCGTCGCATGGGTACATTAGTTTTCTGCGACAGTCGGATTTTAGGGCTCGGCGCGAGTCCTCAAGATTATCCTTGCGATGATTTTTCTGGATGCACTGCTTCCTTGTGACGTCATCGTTGAGCCCTAGTGTATGACTTGCGACAATCTAGATATGGCGAATTAGTTCAAACAGAATTCTTTTGGGTAATTCTAGATCTAGTTGTTGGGTCAAAGGAGTTCGCCTTTCCTCCTCTGGGATGGTAGTTCCACCTTTTGAGAAAGCTCCCTTGAGGATAAGCTCCCTCTCCCTTATTTCATGTAGGCTCTTCCTCCTATAAAAGCACTCTCGATTGCTATGATCAGCTAGTTCTTGGTTTTTGGATTGAAGCAAATTAGCTAGCTTTGGTGTGAGTTTGCAGTGTGAATTGTTGATAGTTTAGCAATTGGTTTTGGATAGCCTTAGCCTTGTATTAGAGCTTGTGAGTGAGGGAGAGAGTTACCATCCATTTGGGAGATCCATTCTTGAGAGTGAATGCTTGAAGAAACATACCGACTGGACCCTTCGAGAAGGCTTGCGACATTAAGGCTTGGTTGTAAGCTTTGCTTTTGATTCATTTTAATTCAATCAATGATGGTTTCCTATGTCTTGTGTAAAATGTACTTGATAGCTTATGGTTCCTTGACTCTGTAAGTAAATAGATCATCGTTGTTCTCGATTACATGTTCTGTTGCTCTCTTGTGTTGTTTCGGGTTGATAGCTCATTGAGGAGAAGGAAGCAATAGTTGGAGCAGTGCAACGGAAGCTTCATCAAACAACGGTTTGAGGTAGGCTTTAAACGATGATTGTTTAAGGAAATTGATTATTGTTTTGTTTTGTTGTGACTAGACCCACTCTAGGGCTAGAGGGGTTGCCTCTGTCCACAGAGGGAACATTTCCTACTTCACAAGTTGGCGACTCCACTGGGGATTCCATTATAAGTTTTCTTCTTGCTTGCCCTTGGTTTGTTTTTTGATGTAGTGTCTCTTGATTTTTGGGATTGAGCCTTTAGTTTTTTGGGTTACCTGGGTCAATCTGGGAATCCCTCTTACTGGTTGGAAGATCAATCTGGTGTCCTTCAGGTGTTTTTACTTGTCTTTTTCCTTTAGTAAGATCGTCGCCGAAGATAACTTAATAGCTGTGATGACGTTGCACTTATCCTCTTTAGTAAACCTACACGTCGCAGATTACTGGTCGTACAGTCGCGGTGACTCCTGAAATCAGAACGTCGACGAAGACAGGTGTACACTTGTGACGATGTCGCCCAGTTTCTGTCTCTACACTTGTGACGATTGGCTTTCTATCTCAATTTGCTTGTTATAGACCCGTGACGATTCCTGTACAAGTTTTTTTTACAACTTTGCCTCCTGAATCCATCAGTCCTGCTTATCCCCTGTTGCTTCTTGTCTCTCATCGACTTGTTTTGATTGCTTTTGGTTAAGGCTTGTTTCTCTTTGGTTTCATTGAGTGAGTCTTGTGTTTTTAGACCTTGTGACCTAGCTCTGTTAAAGGTTTCATCGAGAAGTCATTTGCTTGGTTCACTTGTCTATCCAAGGTTCATTCGGAACCGTCTTATTGATTTGCTTGAGGCTTTTTTGCTGCTTGGTTTCTTGCTAATTGATTTTTAGTGTTGGTTATTGAACCGATTCTTCACATTGATTCGATTTCCTCACTATCAAACATAGATCACAATTGTTTGGATTAGTCAAGTTTACACTTGCTTGTTTGTCATTTAAATTCCAAAAAATCAAAATATTGCATCCATTTAGCATACGAAAGTGAAAGTACATTTGCATTACGAATTTTCATGATTGAGAAATTGGAAAGTGAACTTTAAATCTTTCGTTAGTAGTATCGATGCATTGTGAGATTAGTATATCAATGCATTGTGTTTCTTAGTGTTTGCATTTGCTTGTCATGGTTTGTGTTCACTTGCAAATGAACTCTTTACCTTTTCTTAAGTAGGTGTTCATTGAAACGATTGATGTTTTACTCATTGTAGCTGCATCCTAGGAATTGTTGAAATACATTTGATAGGGCCTGAAAACCGAAACTTAATTCAAGATCAACTCTAAAATCAAGTGAATGAACCTAACAACGCGTTGGAACTTAACGCACATTATCTAGAGGTCTAGGCTAGAGATGTGCTCCGGCATCGTTAAACCTAGACACTATTGTTTTCTCTTAAGGTTGGGTTATTCCTCCTTCTGTGACTCAATAGCTGCTAGTACGAACTTGTGCTCCCTGTACCATCGAGTATATATCAGTTGACCCCACTAGGTTATCATCTTACATCCATAGGAAGCCATGTCTACCACCTTACGAACCGTAACACACCGAAAATAGCATTCGGGAAGATTGACGACAATGCGGAAAGTGCTTGGTCATTTTTTCTTTCATTTGATCACCAAGGTGTATATGTAGTTTTGCGGTTTGCCTGGTAAACCTCCTGTCTAGTTCTCCAGAGTAGTCACTTTCATTCCTTTTCGACTCCTTAAAAGAAAAGGATCATCTGAGCACTTGTCCTTTCAGTCTCATTAAAAGTTCGAAGGCGACTAGAGTCATCTTTTGTCCTTTTTCTTGACTCTTTAAACATGAAAAGTTCAAGTTTTGTTCTTGTGTCATAAAATTTATTTGACCACACTCACATTTTCCCTGTTAATCTTGACTGCATTTTAGTTTCCATAGAATTGTTTTCCCTTCTCGATTATCTCTTTTTCCCAGGACTTTTGAGTTAAATCATCCTGGCAGAATCACCGATCCCATCTCCTGTGCCAAGCAACTAAGGCTCCGCATCCCCTATCGCTTCTGAGGTATCGGTTGTTAGTGATACCCTTCCTATTATTCCAAGTGTTCAACCTCTTAACTCTCGCATTCTGGAAGGGGAACCTTACAAAATCAATTAGAATCATGTTTGGGAACCTTCAGAATAAGACCTCCCAGTTACTCCTCCTGGTGTTTTGGCTGTAATGTCTTCTTCCGACATGGATGAGACGACCCCCGTGACTAGTGAACAGGATCTTATGTCAAGTGGCAGAATTCCTCTCTCTACAGAGCCTTTTCACATCACTTCTCTTGGTGTGACATTGCCTTTACGCTATCGCGCCTTGTCTGACATCATGAGTTCCCTGTCTCTTAATTCGAGTTCTATGTGGTCTCGTACTATAGCTCCAACCTCAAAGCCTTTCGTACCTTGGATTCACAATGTGTCTATCACATCTGTTCCATCCATACCTACTGTCTGTGTGGCCTCTACAGCTCCTGTTGTTAGTGTCGTTGCTGCATCCACGGTGGTTACTACTGTCGTTGGTCCTTCAGTTGGTCCCACTAGTGGTGGTCCTTCAGCTTTGGCATCCGGAGTCATTAATCCCACCGGTAGTGTTCCGCTCTCTTCCGGTTCCATTCCGGCAGGGTGGACATATGAGCAATACATGTATGCTCTTCAAAACCCAGATCTGCATAATCCACTGCATTATTATGATCCTCGAGGGGCTCATATTTATCATACTGGATCCCTCCCACTTCAACCTGCGGTTGAGGTTTCCGTTCCATTATCTGTTGCCTAGGGTCATACTGGTTATCATGGTGGCCAGGAGCAACCTTCGACATTTCAAGGTCCCCCATATCAAGGGCAATCGTATTAAGGGTAGCCATATCAAGGGCAACATTATCCAGGACAACCTGCTGGCCTACAAGGACAACCCTTACAGGTACAACCTTCAGCCTTCACAATTTCCTATTTTACTTACTTCGGGCAGCCTTCTGGTCAACCAGGTCAACCTCAAATCCAACCAGGCCAACCCGTTACCAAATAAGGTTACCCCTCTAGACAAATAGGCCAGCCTACTGTCTATCCTAGTCAACCCTCTGAATAGGTAGGCCAGCCTCAGACTCAGCAAGGCCAACCTACTATTCAGTTAGCTCAACCCTCTAGTCAACCAGGCTAGCCTCAGCTTCAGCAAGGTCAACCTATTACCCAGCAAGCTCAACCTTCTGGACAAATAGGTCAACCTCAACATCAACAAGGCCAGCCTTCTAGCCAGTTGGGTCAACCTCAATTTCAACAAGGACATCCATCTGGTCAAGTTAATCCATCTCCTAGTCAACCAGGTGCTCAAGCACTCATTGTTTCTCAAGCCCCACCCAGTTTCCAGACTCAGGCTGGACTCCAGACCCAACCTAGTCTCCAAACTCAAGTTGGATTTCAAACCCAACCTGCTTATCAAATGCAGCCTGGGCCTCAGGCACAGTTTGGAGCTCAGCCGCAATATGGTCTTCAGCAACCCCAAGGGCAGCCTCAAACTGCTCCATATCAAAATTATCAACAACCGCAGGTCAATCCCTATCAAAATTTTCAGTAGCCTTATGTTGCTCTTGTCAATCAGGTTGGTAATCAATGGGCTTCTGGTGGTCAGAACCTAGGTCAACTGTCCGGTTATACTTAAAATCCCTATGGACAGAACCCTTACGGACAAAACCCTTATGGGAAAAATCCTTCTGGACAAAACCAATGGGGGAAACAAGTAGCTGGATAGAACCTTAACACTGTCTCTTATCAGAGGCCTATGATGTCCTTTAATCCTCAATTACCTATACTGGAAATTTTGGAACTGCCTGATGTGTCCAAGATGATGAACAATCCCATCCTTCATAATCCGTATTGGCCACCGGTTCCGACTAAAATTCCCGGTGGTTGTCCCAAGTTTGACGGTAAATCTGGAGAAGATACTCAAGATCATGTCATGAGTTATCACCTCTGGTGCTCATCGAACTCATGGCTTGATGATTCTATCCGACTCTGTCTGTTCCAATGGACTCTCACTAGCTCTGGCATGAAATGGTATATTGAGCTTGCTCGTGGAACTTTCCAGGATTTCAACTCGCTTGCTATAACATTTCTAACTCATTTTCAGTTGTTGATTCGCTATGAAATGGGCACACACATCCTTACATATTTGAAACAGGACATGGCCATGCATATCTCCGATCATATTCATTAATGGAGAAGGCATTTTCGTTTGATTAAGTTTTGGATCCCTGATCAACTTCTGACTGACTATTTTACAACCTCGTTCATCAGTTTGATAGCCCGGGATATTGCTATGGGGGCATGTGTTACTGAAGAGAAAGCTATTTTGTGTGCTCAGTATCTTGACTTGGTTTATTCCCAGTCCGGTACACTGTATGATTATTTTCCTGATGCTCCGTGACTTGGAACTTCTAAGGCTCTATCAATGCCATATATTGATGGTGTCATTGGTTCCATTAGTTCATCCTCTCGAAAGTCATTTGTGACCCACGCGAAGAAAAAATCTATTGCTCCAAATGAAAATGCTTCTCATTCCCCCTCTAATCTTGGTAAAAATTCTAAAGTTAATTTCATCCAGTCCACCGCAGCATACAAAGCTTCGAAAGGTGAGAAAAAGGGTAAAGGCAAGAATAAAACTGATCCGCCAAAGCAAGACACTCGTAAGCCTCCAGCCGATGAAGGTATCAAACGCAAACAAAAGTATCCTTGTCTCATCTATGACAAAGATCACTATACTAAAGACTGTCCTAGACGGTCTGAGGTTAGTCGTTTGCTTAAAGGCACCCATGGAACTCTTGTTGTGCTCAAAGAGCCTTTTCCCTCGCAACAGACTCAAATGGTGGTCGATCAACCTCAATCTTCTTCCACTTTTGGCTCCCATGTTTTTATGGCTGGGACTATTCCCATTCATATCAGTGCTTGATCGAAAGAATACCCTCCACCCACCGAGAAGGAACCTGAAGCCCCTTCAAGTGTTCCTTTGTCTATTACTGGTCCTCTCCATATCAAGCGGCCTAGTCTAGTACCTCCTCCCAAAGGAGTGCTCCAAAAGTCTTCTTACAACCCTAATGTTCGTGACACGCAGCACTATAGCATTATTGAGGACTTAGCCCAAGCCCCTTTGGCTATGTCCACTTTGGAAATCCTCCAGAGTTGTCCCTCCCAGAGGAAGTCTTTGTTATCAACCATTGGTGGCATTGACCTGGCTGATTTGGATTTGATCATTTTTTATCTTGATAATCATGTGCCAAGATTGCCTCATCAGATTGCTTTCCTCATTCAAGTCATCATTAACTCCAAGAATATTCATCACACAATTATTAAAGAGGGAACCTCCACTTGCATCATGTATGTTGCTTGTTGGAAGGTTATTGGTTCCCCGACATTGAGTCAATCTCCTAATACCTTGGAAGCCTTCGATGGAAGAGATTCCCGTCCTTTCAGTATCCTCCCACATTTGCCTATTACTCTGGAAGGGAAGATAGTTGAAGTTGAGGTCAAAGTTTTTGATGCAAATTTGACTTACAACCTTCTCTTAGGTTGAAGTTGGACATATGCCATGCAATCTATGGCTTCATCTCTATTTCGTGCCCTTCATTTTCCCCATCAAGGGAAAATTTTCATAGTTGACCAATTGTCCTTCTTCGCCTCTTCTTCTTCGGATGGCAATGTGCATTTTGTGGAACATACCTTCGCTCCATATGAAAGTGTGGGTGCTGGAATTTTCAAAGATCTTGCCCTTATGGGTGTCTTTTCACTCCCACCTCCCAACGTCGCTCCCATTAATATGATTTCTGTTTATTTTGATCCTTGGTTTCTCCCTCCCGTCGATTAGATAGACTCCTAGGGTGACGTCATGCCGTTGAGTCCTACCGAACTCAACTATGTAGAAATTGTTTCTGCATCGGCTTCATCTTCTGATCCTGCTCCTTTGAGCAGGCCTCTCGACACGTATGTACAATCCCCTTGGCTCAGAGATAGCGTTTCTTTGGATCCATTAAAGGAGATATTTCCTTCTGATGAAGCGATTATAGAGACTATGTCTTTTGAGGAGCCTCCCTGGTTTGATCATCACCATCGCTCCTCGTTTCTCCCAAGCCATGGGGCCATGACTACTTGTCTTGAGAAGTTTGCTTCTTGTGTCCCCTCACAGCCCCTTCAGATGCCTATTCAAGTTCATGAAGTTTTCTCTGAAGGCAATATGGGGAACATTACACAAACGATGCCCATCAACATCTTTGTCAAGCCACGGATCGTTGAGAATATTCACGTTGGAGTTACCTATACTCCAGAGTAGATTCAGCTTTATATCGTTCTTTTCAGAGAATTTCACAACGTTTTTTCTTGGTCATACGAAGAAATGCCCAGTATCGATCCTAGTATCATGGTGCACGAGATCCCTACGTACCCTGGTGCCAAGCCTGTTCGACAATGTTTACGCCCCGTTCACCTGAGAAAAGTTGCGGCTATTAAGGGAGAAGTTGAAAAACTTCTTAAGGCCGAGTTTATTTACCCTATCCCGCTGACTGATTGGGTCTCTAATATTGTCCTTGTGACCAAAAAGCAGGGCACTATTAGGGTTTGTGTTGACTATCGTGACATTAATCGTGTGTGTCTAAAGGATAATTATCCTACACCCTTTATCGACCATCTCATCGACAATTGTGCTGGGAGTGAAATCTACTCGTTTATGGACAGCTTTTCTGGTTACAACCACACTAATATTTCGCCTGCCGATCAACAAAAAACTACCTTCATCTGCCCATGGGGTACCTTCACTTATAAGAAGCTTCCTTTGGGCCTTAAAAATTCCAGTGCTACCTTCCAGCGAGCAATGTCCTACGTGTTCCATGACATTCTTCACATTGTTCAGCCATACCTGGATGACCTTCTAGCTCATTCAGCAAAGCAATTTGACCATCCAAACCACCTTCGTGAAATTTTTCTTCCTGTCAACACTACCATATTCGTCTTAATCTACATAAGTGTGTCTTCTACGTCGAATTCAGCAAACTTCTTGGGTTTGTCATCTCTAAGGAGGGCATCCGCCTAGATCCCCTCAAAGTTGAAGCTATCCTAAATCTCCCTCCTCTTGCTTCTTGACAACAATTATAGAGTTTGCAGGGTAAAGCCAATTTTTTACGTCATTTTATTCTGAACTACGCTAAGATTTCTAAAGGCTATACACAACTCTTAAAATGTGACACTTCCTTTGTTTGGGATGCCACTGCCCAAGAGTCATTCGAGAAACTCAAGGCCCTCCTTGTTTCTACTCCTTTATTGCGTCCACCTGATTATCGTCGTGACTACACTCTTTACCTCGCTATTGCCGATAGCACTATTGGCATTGTGTTGGTTCAATATGACAATGACGGTTCCAAGCACGTCATTTATTATCTTAGTCGCAACCTTCTTGACACGGAAACTCGATATTATTACGTTGAGAAGCTCACTTTGGCAACTATTCACGTTGTCCAACATTTGCGTCACTATATTTTGTTGCGCACGATGACAGTGATTTTTGATTGCAACCTGGTGACGTACATCTTGTCACATCAGTTGCTGGGGGGAAAATACTCGAAATGGATCATTATCCTTCAAGATCTTGATTTGGAGTTTACTACGGCCAATTCTAAGAAATCCCTTGTCTTCGCTGAATTGCTTTGCATGTTACCATCCGCTATCACACCCTCTCGGTTAGCAGATCACATTCCGGATGATACTATTTTCTTGATCAGTACCCTCAATCCCTGGTACAGGACATTATTGTGTACCTCTAGACGTCCTCCTTTCATCCTGATTTGTCCAAGGATGCTCGGTGACGTATTTGCCATTATTCTCAACCTTATCAAATTATTGGGGACACCTTGTACCATCTCAGCATTGATTGCGTTCTCCGTCGTTGTTTGACGTTTGAGGAAGCTGAACGAGTCTTGAATGACTGCCACTTTAGTGCCTGTGGTGGTCACATGTCTGGTTATGCTACTGCCGAAAAGATCCTCCGCGCTAGTTATTTTTTGCCCTCTATTTTCAAGGATTTCTTTCCCATTGTCCGTTACTATCACGCGTGCCAAATTTACCTATGTAAGATGCGTGCGCCCCCTCCCCATTACACCCTGTCATTACCGTAGGCCCTTTCACTAAATTGGGCATAGATTTTATGACTTGTGACCCTCGCTCGGCCGGGGGGCATGGGTATATTATCGTTGCCGTTGATTATTTTACAAAATGGGTCGAGGCGATGCCTAAATTATCTAATGATGATAACATAGTGGCTCAGTTCTTATTCAATCATGTAATTACTCGATTCGGTTTCCCTTAGGCTATTGTCACTGACCATGGTTCTCATTTCCATGGTCACATAATGACTGAGTTAACAGCCCAGTTAGGCTTGCATCACAATAGTTCGACACCTTATTATCCTCAAGCCAATGGCCAAGTCGAAGCCGTCAACAAGGTGTTGGTCACGATGCTTTAGCATACCATTGGAATGCACAAGTCTAATTGGAATTTGATGTTGTTTTCTACCTTATGGGCCTACCGTACCTCAGTGAAGGATGCCACCGGATTCACCCCATTTCAACTTGTTTACAGTATAGAGGCTACCCATCCGATTGAATTCGAGATACCTTCTCTCAAGATAGCTGTCGAATTGCTCCCAAATACTACTCCTATAGAAGAACACCTTCTTTACCTAGAGTGGTTAGACAAGACCCATCAACTCGCCTCTCTAGTCATCGAAACACAGAAGAAGATTGTGAAAACTCACTTCGATCAAACTGTTACTCCTCGTTCTTTTGTTGAGGGAGATTTAGTCCTGCTGTATGATCAAGCGAATGATACGCTAGGGGCAGGAAAATTCAAACCAATGTGGCATGGGCCTTATATTGTGAAACGCGTTTTGCAGAAAGGGGCCTATGAGCTAATTGACTACGAAGGAAATCCTCTCAATAATCCCCAAAATGGGCTTTCTCTGAAAAATATTATGCATGAATTTTTGTGCATCTTTTGTGTACATACATGTGTTTGTTGTGTGTGCATGTGTGGCTTGGTGTGTAGGCGTTATTGCCACTTATTGTGTCTTTTTACTTCTTGTGCAGATGTTTGGTGCACCTTATATCGGTTTCACTAATGGTGCCTGTCGCAGTACCTAGAATCTTTCCTCCGCAGCATGGGTGATCTACGATCCTCACGGTGAGTTAGTAGATCTTCAAGGTGTTTGTCTAGGGTGTACCACAAACAATGTCACTAAATATAGTGTTGTCATTGAACTATTGACTGAGGTTGTTAACCTCGATATTCATGCATTGATTGTGAATCTGGACTCTCAACTTGTTCTTCAACTTAACGAGCGTTATTCCATCGGAAACCCTCAAATTTTAAGGTTGTATTTGCATGTTTTCTTATTGGAAAGAAATTTTGATTTTATCACATATCAACATATTCCTAGAAGATTAAACACATTAACTGATGCATTGGCCAATCATGTATTAGACAGAAAATTATGCAATTTATAAACAAACATTGTATGCAAGTATATAGACACAGTAATAAACCATAGATAGTATATATATATTGTGTGGCACACCGAGGCTCTCAAAAAATAATGTGTATGTCAAAAAATAGGGTATATGTTCATGATACATCTGAGACACATGTCTCTCAAAATAGAAAAAAAATAAGCCTAGGCATCTACTATGGCGAGTTCTACTCCCTATAGCAGACCACTGCCCGCACTACTCGTCTAAATAGTCTGTAGACCCTAGGCGATACACCAGTAGTATGTCTCTGGTACTCTCGTGGGACCTCCTCAAACCCCTTGTAGTCCAGGATCCCCTCCGTCAAACCCTCGAGGTTCTGGGCTATCTCCTCCTCTGCATTACCACCTGGGAGTGGCAGGGACAACTCTCTGTTTTCCTCCCTCCGTGTTGTAGGAGCGAGACCCACAGGTCTCTCAAGTCCCACATCTGCAAAGAATGAACACAGTTATTAAGACATATACATTTTAAAAATCCAAAAACATTATGAAAACAAAAACATATAAACAGTGTGGTGGTTAACCAAGTATGTTACCTCTCTCGTCCCATTGCTCACCGAGCGAGAGTAGCATGTCAGGATCTCCTCGGAAGTCTGTGCCCACATAGGGCCAATCCTCAACAAAAACCTGCTATCGATCTAGCCACTCCATGAAGAGTGCTCCCCATGAGACTGGCTGACCGCCACCCCCTCGTGGCATCACTTGTGCCCATCTGGTGATACGGGTCTCTCGTGGTCGTAGCAATGAAACATCCATGTCCTGCAGCTGAAGTAGTGGTACCTACTCCAGCATGATCAGTACCAGGATGGACCCATATCCAAACTGTTTGGTCTCTCCACATCAGCACTTGGTCAGCTGTCTCTTTATGTTTAGAGACACTGCCTTGGGCCAGTCATACATGGTCGAGTTAAGGAAATATTGAGCCAACCGTAGTTGGGTCTTAGTCGCCTCATGTTGTGTCTAAGAGCTTGTTGCTCTCATGATCATAAATAGTAAGACATGTAGTGTCAAGTCCTCCACAGTTGGGATCTACAATTTCCCAGTAGTGGGTGACTTGCGTGCCACCGGGCACGCTCGTGCAATTAACATGTCGAGAGTCTCTCCGGCAACCCGCATGCCCTCCATGCGGGGTCTCTCACCTCAACAAGATAAGCCTATTAGGAAATATATGTCGGTTGCATCGAACTCAATCTCCTGACCCCGAATGATAAACTTGCCCTCCGTCGGGTTCCACGAGTGAATCAAGAACTTGAGCAAGTCTAGTTGTGCCCGAAGAAGAGGTGTGAGGAAAAATTTTAGTAACCCGCAGTTCCACAGGACTCTTCTGCATTGTGGGTCATTAAATCCTCTTTCATCATCAACATCATGCATTCACTCCTGCCACACATACACCATTTTTGCACCCTGCATAAGCAAATAGCAATTGATTAGAATTGTTTTGAGCCGTTTTCTTGATTTAAAATGCTATTAAAAATGAAAATTTCATGTTTGTTGCACCGTCACAGTTGTTTTTAAAACAGCTACGATGGCTCAATTTCATAGTTCATTTTTTGCTGGATCGTCGCAGGGGTACACGTGTTTCCTGCAACAATGCTGATTGTGGTGTGTGTAAAATCCCCGATCATTGCGGACCCGCGAGGGACTTCCGCGGCGACCACGGCGCAGATGTGAAATAAAAAATCCACCAAAACCACCCAAAATGCATGAAATTCAACTTAAAAACAATCAAAATGTAGGGATAAGATTGATGTACTTACTTGGTGAAAGTCTCGCGTGAAATGGTTGATCACAGGTGACGGAATTGAGCTCCAAAGATCGCACAGGTACGTAGTTGAAATATTACCAAAGGTTAAAACTCAAAACACAATGTAAAAAATGATTTACCATGGGTCTTATATAGATATTTTTTGCAAATTTAGGGTTTTTTAAACTATAGGACTTGGGTTTTACAACATGTTTTGATTTCTACCTATGGTTTTAGGTTTTTGACCTAGTTTTTCAATATTACGATGCATATTTTTGTCGAATGGATCTTATATTTCATTCTTCTACGCAGGAACAGGGGCGATAGATACATTTAACGGTTAATACATGCTTGGTCCATATTGTGAAATTTTCCACAAGTCTTCTTTAAACTCTTTTCCGACTTATTAAAGATGAAAATATTGCCGAGTCTTTCCCTTTTAACCGTATAAATGCAAAAAGATAGTTGGGCTTTTGTCATTTCAAGCTTGTTTTTGGTTATGAAACATTGTGTCTCCAATCGCTTTTTTACTTTTTCGAATCAAGAACACTAATTATGAAAAGTACTCCTTGATCGAAAAGGTCAAGCGGTTCTCTCGAGTATTGTTTTCTACTTTCTCAGGCTCGAGGGACACAAACTTATGAAAAATGACCCCCCTAGAGTTTTCTTTTCCATGTCATTTTAAAACTCCCTAAACATGAAAAAGACTTCGAGTTTTACCTATGTCAGACTCATTAAACCCTGACGACATTGGACTCATCGCCATGATGAGACTCAAGCTTCTCCTCCCTAGGGCTCGTTAAAATTTTACTAGGTTGGATTTGTCCGAAGGATGAACTTATACCACAAGCATATGCTATCCCCTTCAAGCTTGTTTTTCAAAAATAATTGGGGTACTCACCAGTAATGGTGGGGGAATATTTTGAAAATCGTCATTGGTTACCTACGGCAGCTAGTCACTCTTGAACATCGACACTTTTTGCTTCTTGTCGAGTTTGAGATATCCTTACATTGTCATTGGCCTTCCAGGGTTTGGGTTGTCATTTTGCCTCATTCCATTTGATCCTTGTTGTCTCCATCAAACCTCTGATCCCTTGATGTCAAAATGCTGCCACATTCTGGAGTCGTGTCGCCGATATGTTCAAGAGTAAAATCCTTCTGCAATTTGCGCCCTTACCTCCTCCTCTAATTCTTTGTTTTACCATCTTCCTCTTGTTCCTTGTCTCGTGTCGTTGATGGGGGAAACATTATGGCCCTCCTGCGATGGGTCGCTTCCTGTCAACACCAGCTCATTATCTAGGAAGTCGATCTAGAGATTCCTTTCGGTACCTTGGAGCTTGCATGCCTCAATGGCAAGTTCTTTGCACTCGATGACAGGCTTACATCATTGGTCCTCGATCAAGTGATTCCACAAGCTTTCAACTCTGGCTCATTCTTCACACTTTGTGGATTGTACTGGCAGTAGCTTGAGAACCATTAACATCACTGGTGGTCTTTCTTGTGCTTGTTAACTGTTTCATCATCGACCAGTGATCAAGCGACTTTCTACCATGCTCGACTTCAGCACATCTATTCGCATGTTAGAAATTGTACTATGATTGGTTGGGATTCAAGACCTCGGACTAAGATTACAAATGTTCGGGTCGCATGGATTGGTTCGTGATTACATACATGACTCTTTGATTGGATGGCTGGGACCATACCTCTATCTTTATATGGTCTTCTCAACTGGGTGGTTGTGTCCATACCATAGACCAAGCTTCATATGTCTTTTGGATGGCTGCGCCCATGCCTAGACTACATGTATTTCACTATCAGAGATATCAGTTGTACTTGTGCCTGCAGGTTTTTCACGATGGTGTTTCAGTTCGGTTATGATTTTGTAAAGCATTTCACCCCTCCCACTCTCTCGGGCTTCATGCTTTAGGGGGCATCTGTTACACAGTAATTTGTCACCGACCTCATGTCAGTCCCTGAGCGACATCTCCACTGTGTCATACATCACATAAACATGTCCATATCTTCCCACTCATTCAAGAAGATCAAGAAAGTGCTCTCTAATCCTGAAGATTGACCCTTTTACCTATGTTTCTGCATCGTCACAAGTAAGCTTCATTATTCTTGTGATGATTCTCTGTCTTGAACTAGAAGGTTGCACCATCGTCGTAGGGGTACATCAGTTTGCTACGACGGTCATATTTTAGGGCTCGACGTAGGTCCTCAAGATTCTTATCGCGACAATTTGTTTGGATACACTGCTTCCTTGTGATGTCTTCTCTGAGCCCTAGTGTATGACTTGCAATGATCCAAATATGGAAAATTAGTTCAAATAGAATGCTTCTGGGTAATTCTAGAGACGGTTGTTGGGTCAAAGGAGTTCACCTTTCCTCCTCTGGGATGGTAGTTCCACCTTTTTAGAAACCTCCCTTGAGGATAAGCTCCCTCTCCCTCATTTCATGGAGACTCCTCCTCCCATAAAATCACTCCCCATTACTATGATCAGCTAGTTCTTGGTTTTTGGATTGAAGCAAGTTAGCTAGCTTTGGTGTGAATTTGCAGTGTGAATTGCTGATAGTTTAGCAATTGGTTGTGGATTGCCTTAGCCTTGTATTAGAGCTTGTGAGTGAGAGAGAGAGTTACCATCCATTTGGGAGATCCATTCTTGAGAGTGAATGCTTGAAGAAACATACCGATTGGACCCTTTGAGAAGGCTTGCGACATCAAGGCTTGGTTGTAAGCTTTGCTTTTGATTCATTTTAATACAATCAATGATGGTTTCCTATGTCTTGTGTAAAATGTACTTGATAGCTTATGGTTCCTTGACTATGTAAGTAAATAGATCATTGTTGTTCTTGATTACGTGTTCTATTTTTCTCTTGTATTGTTTCAGGTTGATTGCTCATTGACGAGAAGGAAATGATAGCTAGAGCGGCGCAATGGAAGCTTCATCGAACACCAGTTTGAGGTAGGCTTTCAACGATGACTGTTTAAGGAAATCGATTGCTGTTTTGTTTTGTTGTGACTAGACCCACTCTAGGGCTAGAGGGGTTGCCTCTATCCACAAAGGGAACATTTCCTACTTCATAAGGACTCCACTTAGAGGAACGAGTGGTGTCTAGGATAGCAACTGGGTCCAGTGATGTTGGAACTTTTCAAAACTTGTTGATTTATGTGAAGAGGCTCGCTAATAAGACCACTCATTGTAGTTGTTCCTCAAAAAGGGTAAAACAACCAAGTGAAAGCGTATGATCAGCCAAGCAGATAGTGATGACAGAAGGAGAAAAACCAAGGCTCATCTGACGGAAGAGGTTGATAGAATGGCAATCACAAGGTTTAAAATGAAGATGGGTTTATTTTTACACAAGCTTGAACCATGGTGAACTATGCTTGGATTCATTTCCATGTTTACACAAGTTTGAAATGAAAAAATATGCTTGGATCTAGTTTCATGTTCACACAAGCTTGAAACAAGAAACTATGCTTGGATTCAGTTTCATTTTTACACTAGCTTGAAACAAGAAAAAACTATGCTTGAGATTGGTTTACATGCTCCCAGCATAATGACTCGCTTCTAGGTGCATCCCCCCAAGCTTCATTACATTCACCTAAATAGACCACTCTGGCTATCAGGTGGATGGAATGAAGGTTCATTTACGAGATCAAGTGAAAGACTCGACTACGATTTTACGAGATCTAATCAAAGACTCGAATTAGAACTTTGCTCCAGGGGACCTTGTTTCATTTTTTTAATGAGCTTGACACAAGACAAGGAACTCTGCTCAGATTCCTTGTTTCATTTTTTAACGAGCTTGACACAAGATAAGGAATTTCGCTCAAATTCCTTGTTTCATTTTTTAACGAGCTTGACATAAGACAAGGAACTATGCTCTGGGAACTGTTTCATTTTTTAATGAGGTTGACACAATAAAAGAACTATCCTCATATTCCTTGTTTCATTTTTTAATGAGCTTGACACAAGACAAGGAACTATGCTCATATTCCTTGTTTCATTTTTTAACGAGCTTGACACAAGACAAGGAACTATGCTCATACCCTTTGTTTCATTTTTTAACGAGGTTGACACAAGACCAGGAACTATCCTCATATTCCTTGTTTCATTTTTTAACGAGCTTGATACATGAAAAGGAACTATGCTCATGTTCCTTGATCATGACCCATAAGAGGTCATGACTTCCAAGAGGTTCTCATCAGATGGGAGAACAATGCTCTAGAAGGGATATGTAGCAAGGAATCCAAGTTCTGGTTCCAATGCCCCCAGTACGTAATGTACAACATCACGAAATTGATCGTCAATTGATCTAGGCATGGAACGGGTTGCCACATAATTGACTCGTGGCGGAGAAGATACCATTGGGACAAAAGGACCATTTAGGGTAGATGGTTGACTGGAAGCCATATTTGGACCAGGAAATGAAAGTCGGTCAATGGTGACAATTCTGCCTTCATGCAGGAAACACATCACTCAAAATAGTGTTGAAACAATAGATCCCATGTCATAAACATAGTTGCGCCCAAGAAGTAAATTGTAATCTAAAGGGCCTGGGACTACCATCAAATTGAGATAAAAGAAATTTCCTCCCAAATTAATAGGCAATTGAGGAAGGGTCCCTAATGGTTGATTGGTTCCTCTGTTAAAAGCCAACAGATTATGGGTAACAGGCACAAGTGGCGGTGAACCGAGCGCTTGCCAAGCAGTGGAGGAAAGGATACTCACAAATGTACCTTCATCTATAATAGTGCCAGGTAGAATCATATTACAAACCTGTACCATGATCTGGAAAGGCACATAAGAAGGAAGACAACATCTTGCTAGTTGATTCCAATCAAAAGAAGTGACCAGACTATTTGGAGGGGGTACCGTAAGAACGGGAGAATTACCTCCTTGAGTTATGATAATGGGAGGATTTTCCTCTTGTCTTGATGGAACAGGAGGGCTGCCTCCAAGCACATTAGAATCTAAAGAAACAAAAAGAACTTGAGTGGTATCATACTCACTCTCTACGGGAAAGGTACGATTAATTGAAGGTGAAATTGGGTCAACTGTTTCCTTGACCTGTGATTGGTCAAGTATAGACTCATGGGATTCACATTCAGAGAGAGTGGGTTTGACCGACGATTGATTTGGGTCAGTCACTACATCAAATAGTGAAGGATTAAGGGAGAGTCTCCTGTAACTAGATGGAAATCGTTGCGGAGAAACAGGACGGTTATCCAAAACTTTTTTGGCTTCATTCAAATAGGAAAAAAGGTGAATGGGGTGATGCCCTTCACATAACCTACAGGGAAACTTAACTTTACCCTTCTTCCCGTGAATTTTACTACCACTAGTTGATGTTGTGTCACCAGCATGATCTCTATAAGTTCATGACACGAGATGATGTGAACAAGAAGACCATTCTTCTAAGACCAGAACAATTTTGAAGAAGATGGTCTCCCGTACAAAGTTCGTAAGGATATTGAAATTTGTGAGGCTTATTGGACGGTTTCTCATCAGAAGTTGCATTCAAAGCAATGGTTGCTTGGTTGCCCCCTATCGAATTTACTTCTTCTTCTTCCCTTTCTTCTTCTTCTTGGCCACCTAGTTACTAGTGTCAATACTTTCACCAGGCGAAGAGGAAGAAGGGGAGGAAGAAAAAACCAAGGAAGAAGGTGAAGGGTCAACTTTAGGATCAACTGGAGGTTGATTTTGTCCAGTTGGAGGAGTACTAGATTGTGGAGAAATCACAACATTTTGAACTAAGGAGGTTGAAAACAACCATACTGGCAAGCTAATGGTAAATCCCGGAAGAGACAATGTAGCCATATAAGGAGCACCAATATTTCCGAAAGGAGGAAAAGGACTAGGATTCCCATCAAAAGGAATTCCTTGATCGATGGACTCCAGAGTTGTTACCATATGTCTCACCTAATATAAACTAAGGAGTGAGCATGGAGGATGTTATCCATGTCCAATTAATTTTATTTTGATCAAAATAACATAACAAAACAAAAGAGGGATAATCTAGGCAAAAGGATTACCAAGCAACTGTGAACTGCAATATATTGCCTCAGTAAACCAAGGACTTAACATACATGCACGAAATATTCCTGAATGTTGTGTTCGGTGTATCACAGTGTACAAGGCAGCCGACTCGGTTACCTAAGGATGGATAGCAACCTAATGTAGTCCTCCCATATATACCCGAAAGTATGTGGAGGCCCAATCCGTGTTAGTGTTGTCTAATACGAAACCGCACAGTGAGAGAATTCCTTTATACTTTATGTACTGTAACAACACCCTATATACCCGAAGGTACATGGAAGAGCGACGATATACTTACGTACGTGGAATGAGGTATCACACTCAAAATGTATTGCAGACAAGTTAGTGATAGCTGCTATGTTTAACGATGTCGGAATGCGTCTCTAGCCTAGACCTCTAAATGTTTTTATGTTAAGTTATAATGCTCCATTAGGTTAATTTAGATAACATTTAAGTTGATCTTCTTGAGAATTTTCCTTTCAAGGTTCACCATGTGATGTATGTTTGCAATTCCTAGAATGCAACTAACATGAGAAACATTCTTTCATTCAATTAATAATGAAAATTGTAGCTAGTAAGGGATAGAGCAATCAGATCTTTGACAAAGAGCAAAGAGCACACCTAATGCAATTTCCCTAGCTATTCCTATCAAGCATTCACAAAATACAATATGAAAAATGCAATTTTTTCTTTTCAGTCCCTTTAGTGTTTAGATGAACAAAAAGGAACTAGATGCACAAACAATCAATCAATACTTTTCAAAAGAAATGAAGACTTTACGACAGTTTCTTTTTCAAAGAAATGAATAGTTTACGACACTTCCTTTTCAGAAAATACTAATTGATATAAACTAAATTTGACAATGAATTGATAATGCTAAAGAAAACTCTTAAGAAACACTAAACAATCAAGGCCAAAGTGGGGCTAAGAGAAGAGATACAAGTTGATTTTAGAACCATAGAAACATTGATCTTTAAACAAACAAATTCAAAAGAAAAATTGGAAAAATCCAAGCCAAAGATGGGTTTTTAAGCTTAAGGAGGATCATCACAGGTAAGAGTGGGAGTACCTACACTGTATATCACTATCTCTAAGCCAAGGGTGCTCTGCAGATCATTGTCCCCTAACCAAGCTTGCACCGGTGCCAGAGAAGCCAATCAAAATACATGTAACCTCAATTTTTTTATCAAAAACACTTCAAAAAGGCTAAAATAAGATCAATGGAGGTAAGTAAAGTCTACTAGGGTGTACTAGGATGAAGATAAACTACCCGAAATGATGATCGTTCCCAGGTATGGTCGCCAATTTGTTATGTGGAATTTTTCATCTACAGATAAACACAATTTCCCTAGGTGGGTAGCTACACCTAGAACAACAGATTCATAGTGATTAAACTTTTTTTATAGAAGATAAAGAAGACAAGGGACCTACTTGTTATATTTCACTTTCCCTTTGTCTCTTTTGTTTGGCTCTCGTCGCTCCTTCTCGAACTTAATCTGTTCAACAAGTACCTGCAATCATAAACAGAGTACAAAAACCAATCAAATAAAGAGATCTATCTACTATAAGCAAGTGGAATCGAAAGAATTTACACATATAATCATCATACATAAAGACAAGAATCTAGGAAAAGGTGTAAATATCTTTATTAAGTAGAAGGAATAATTACAACCATGAAGTCTGATCCATTGTCACTCTTCCAGCTTTGGTTCCAACCAACATCACATCAAAAGCACAACACTTTGGTAGCATAACAATACTTTCTTACAATCTCAAACCTCACACCAAAAGTATCTCCTTACAAATTCTCAAAGTCCAGCCCCTGATCACTTAGATGAGTGCTCAATTTATAGGAAAATTATGGTGGTTTGGTCATAAATGAGGGTATTGAATGGCCTTCCAAATTTAGAGTTAGTTTCCATGGAGGAAGGGATGAGAGGATAGGAGGTTATTTAACTCATTCCCTATCCAATTTCAAGCTCATAGGAGATTATAAGTGTGGGAATCTTCTATATGGCTCGAGAAGATAAGAATATTCCTAGAACCCTATAATGATTTCGCTCAATCTCGCCCAACGCAGGTCAAAGTGGGCCTAAGTGTTTTGGAAAGTAGCCTGACATGGGTCTACCTACATTGAAGCACACTTACCCCTCACCAAGGCTTCATTGGTCCCTCAAGGAGGCATTTCTGGAGGGCTTTAGGCCAAGAAACTCTCATGGAAGGAGGCATTCCAGGTGATGACTTGTCTAGGGCCTATAGCAATAGAATTAGGGTTTTATGAGCCCCAGTAGTACTGATCTAAATGATGGGAGTGATGTGCCCAAATTGGAGTGAGTACTTATTCATAGAAATTTGTGCAAATAAGGTTATTAACTTAATTCAGGGTAAGAGAACCAACATTAGTTTATACCAAATTCTCCTACTCAATTCAACCAATCTCTAATTAAAAAAAGCACCTAAATGATACACCTCTCAAGGTTGAGAGTATAGTGGAGGCTCAACAATTTTTTTCTAGGTGGTGCCTTTGTACCTAATCCATGATTATCAAGGCTTACATCTATTATGGACTACACTACAATTACCCATTTTCCATCTTTATTGATAAGAATAACATTCTAGGCATGTGGCATGTAGTCTATGTAACCCCTTTTTCATCTACTAGTACTAGTTTGTAGATAAGACTAGAAAATAATCATTGTTGATTATGAGTCTCATGAGAAGTTGTTGAAGGCCCGAAAATCGGGTCTACAATAAGGACACCCACCCGGTCCGAACCTTGGTTACCAGCTCCTTTTCCGTTTGGTGTAGTGGGTCCGACTGGGGATATGGGACTAGTTTCCCAATTTATGTGTGTGCGTGTGAAGAATTGATATTTCCCTTCTAAGAGTTCCTAAGTGAGATTCTTTAATTCTAACTCTAATCTAACAACATGCAAATTTTATTCTAATAAACATAAACATCTAATTTTACACTAACCCGGGGTGTAATCCTTCTGTTATGCGATCTAAAATGATTTCAAATAACAATTGGTAATAAAGATCTTTCAACTCCTATGAGAAAAGAGTTCAATAAAGATGAACCACTCGTATAAAAAGTTAGACGAAACAGTTGTGAAAAACATATCACATAATAAGTTATTCATACATTAAGCATAAATAAATTTCTATCACCGTACAAAAGTGCCAAATGATAATTCAAGCATTCACACATTAATATATAAACAACTAAACTTGAATATCACTTTTAACACAAAGGCATAAATAGTTAAGAGATAGAAGTACCATTTATAACTAGTCCTACTCATGAGCTTCAAGTGATAATGATTTATCTCTTCTTAATCCAACATATACTAAGAGTACAGAAGTGCAACATCAGTAGCAGATATCAAATATAGATATCAATAAATCCCGTTCCATTCATTCATCAAAACCTCCTCAGAGGGTACAGAAGTGCATGTTCTAGGGATAAGGTTTTGATAAATTTCAGGACCCTTCTCTAAATGCATGAGAAGGGTTTAAATACTACTTAACTAAACCTAAAAATAACTTATTACAAAAATGTAGGATGCGGTTTAAATGACCATCCTCACTTTGGGAAAAAATAAAACTAAATTAAAACTAAAAAATTAAAATCACTAACTAACTGTGTATCTGATCCTTGAAATCACACGCATTCAGCATCTGTTTGAGAAGAGTCGGCTGGCCAACTTTCGATTTCAGCTGTGCTGAGAAAACAGAATCGGTGAGAACTGGCACCATATTCTCGGCAGAATTGATGATACACTTGAGAGTCATCCACTGGCTATGTGGTTATATCAAGTACATCTAGTAAGAATCCCAATTCAACTTGGTTAACCTTTGGATTGATTCTGCCTTTTTTTGAGCCTTCTGTCTCCAGTCTGTCTGTAGTTGTTGTGCCTTAGGTAGATACCCTAGAGTGGTCTCTGAGATTAGGCTTTCTCTATGCAAATTTTCATTTATACAATCAATAACGTTGTTTGCTACTGTGGCTGCCTCTTCTACTACTTGTTTTGCTTCCCTGAGTTGTGTATCCCATTTATTAAAGAGAATTTCTTTGTGATTGTCGTTGATCCTTGGTGCGCTTGCTCTTTTTCCCTCCTCTGTTTCTTACCAAGTCAAATACTCAGTAACTCATTTATCAATTAAATCATAATCATTTTGTAAATATACGACTTGATTAGTGATTTTATCGTTTATTTCACAGTAAGAGTTCCATTGCGATATTCTTTGGCACAATGCTTCCTGTTGCTGCAGTAGTTGATCATTCAAGGAAATGGATTCTGTGATGAATTCTGTAATTTTAGGTTCATCCTTGTGCATCTCCTGCATATCCCACAACTGTTTTTCTTTCTCTGCCAAACTATTCTGGTAGTTTCTCTGCATTCGTTGGAAGTCCTAGTGTAGTTTTTCAAGCTATTTATGCGCTTCATTGTTGGCATTGGCTTGTTGCAACTGTTGTTGCAAAGCTCGTATCTGGTCTTCCCTTTCTTTTAGCAGTTGTTGTACCTCAGATGCTTTATCAATGGTTGCAGAGGCATATGCTCCTGCGATCTGCAATAATTTGGTGAGATTCTCAGTGGGATCGGTAGTAGGATCTTGTCATAGGACGTCTAATTGTTCTGCCTCATTAGAGAGCATGTTTTCCAATTTCCTTTTCTTCTTTTGTCTCCTTACTACTGCCTTGTGTTGTGGACTATAAAATACATCAAGAGGAGGAATTTCTTCTATCTTGAGGATGAGTTCAGAGGATGGGGTGATGGGAATATATTCCATCTCTGGGACATTGCTAATTATTCCTGTGATTATATCTTATGTTGCTTGTACATCACTTGCAGGTGTCTTTGTACTTGGTTCCTCTAGATTGATCAATTCATTGAAGGTCTCCCATTCTTTATCTAGTTCGGTTCTGTTTGTTGATGGCTGAATGATGAGAGGGGGGGGATCTATTTGTGGAGAGGTAAAAGCCTGTTGTAGTGGGAGCTCTTTTGATTGGGCGGTATCCTTTATTGACCCCTTGCTTTTACCATGGTCACTTTCTGATCTTTTGGAATGTTCAGATGTTTCTTTTCTGGACTTAGATTTAGACCTGTCTGTGCTTGAACTTCTACTGAGACTGATACTCAGAGTTGGTTCCCTTTCGGGTTCCAAGCGTAGTTTTTCTAAGGGGATACTAGCTAATCTCCTTTCCCTGTATATCTTAAACTCTTGAAATTCTGCTGGAGAGAATCGCATTTGGGCCGAAAGCAGAATTTCTTCAAGTGTGTTTTTTTGTTGGAATATGTCATCAAAAAGATCATATTTTCCAGAAAACACCTTTATCTTGAGTGCAGTAGTAAAATTCTTAGCAATATCATGAGGGTCGAACGGTCTTGCTGAAAATTTGAATAATTGTAAACATGTTATGTTGTTTACTTCTGTGAATGCATGGCCTACATCAAATAGGGAAAAGGCAGCACAGGCTACAGGAAATTGTGGCCAAATAGCCTTCTTTTTATCTTTCAAATCTTTAGTCAAACCTCCTTCTCCGTAGGTTTGATAAGCGATTTCTCGTGCCATGAGTTTATCAGGGACATACAAAGGTAAGATGTGAGGGGAAGCAGAACTTCCAAATACCCTGATATATGTAAACAGTTCTTCCCTGAACCATATTGCAATGGGGAGTATGTCTACTTCTGCTTCAGGAGAACATCTTGGAGCATTCTTATAATACAACATTCTGTACAGGGGCAAGATGATTCCATGAAAAATCTTGTAGAAGTGCGGAGTGAAATTAGAGTCTCGCAATTCTTTATGATATATATGAATGGGTAAGGGGTCTTGAGTCATCCATTTCCAACCCATCACAGGAAACTTAGAAACATAACATATCGCATCCATCATATAAGCAGATAAGTAAAAAGGGGGATAAATTCTCTCAGAAACGGTTTAGACCAGTAATTTACAATGGCCGTGACTAGGTTATCAGACAATATTTTTCCCAATCTACAATAGTAGCATCCGTGGCGGCATCCAATAATGGTAGCAATTCAGATGAAAAATTGTTAATGTTTGTCATTCCAAAAAGTCTACAGAGCATGACAGCAGCAAAGAAATACAGGGAGGTGAGAGAATCAGTACTATACATACCATGTTTATCCTTCTTTAGCGATTCATCCTTCCTCGACCAGTCTTTGGTGGCTTCTGCCAGGTCTTGATTTTATTTTGCAAATTTCTCCATGAATTATTTGTTATAAGTGGCCTGTGGCTCTAGTAAATGATACATGAGCCTCAAATCTTGTGCAGCGAATGAGCCAATGAGTCCTTGACCCTGAGTCTTAAACTATATGTTTCTGATATCCACGCTGTCTAGTATCCATTTAACCATGTCTGTGTATGGAATAATTTTGGGCCTCGCCGCTATTTGGTGTAAGAACAAACAAGCTAGCTCTATAAGGGATGCTTCGTAGGAACTATGTGAACCTGCAGTAGCCTCAACCTCCATTACTCTGGGATTCTCTTCCTCAATTAGATTGTACATGCCTTCCCAGGTAGCAATCCCAGCATCTCGGTTGCAAGCGGTGTTTGTATACAAGGGCGCCATTTCCTTCTCTTTAGAGCTCGAGGCTTTGCCTTTCTTTCCCATAGTATCCTGCGTACTGCTTTGTATCGTTCTCTGTTCTTCGTTCCTGTAATTTACAAGTGAAGTGAGAATAATGATAAGGAAAGGTGATGGGAAAGCTTTAAATGCCGAAGACATATAAAATACACCACCTTACGTGGAATTATTTTTTGATAAGCACGAAACCCTATTCCATTAATTACTGGCAACTAACTCATTTATTGTCATTAAAGCACATAACCAGGTCTCGGTTTATGGAAACTACCTTTTTGAACAACGAGCCCGCAAGATCTGCGATGAAGCGATTTTGTGATTTGCTTCGCAATATTGTAGATCGCAAAATCGCAAAATCACGACATTACTTGCTTGCTATATCACAAACTTACAATATCGCATTATCGCATAATCGTGCTATTGCATTGCCGCTTTTATCACAATATCGCAGAATTTCTCTATCGCAATATCGCGGGAGCGTGGCATATGACAATTTTCATTAATCTATTTCCTGCGATTTGTGATATGTGTTGTCGCATATCGGTAGTTTAAAGTTTTTCAATGTAAGTGGTGTTTGACGCATGCGATGCGATATATGTCCGTAGTCCCGTATCATGATTTCGCAATTTTAGAATTCAGCTTGAAAGGGGGTATTCATGATCCTCTTGCGATGCGATATTTCCCAAGGAATAATGCTACTTTATCATAAAACTTAGGCTTTTTTTATTTTTTAAGGGTTTTCTCCTAAGTTTAAGATAGTAAGTTTTAGTGAAAAAGGAAATATAAGCACTAGTTGATTTTTTAAAATTTTTTACTAAGGTTCCCCACTTATTTGTTATTAGTAATAACACAAAATAAGAAGGGGGGGTTGTTGCTAGCCACAACAATTGGCGATTCACTTGAAAGAACCAGTTATATCTGTTTTTCTTTTGAATTTTCTAAACTTCCAAAACAGAAAATTTTCCAGGAGATTAAACTTTATTATAGAAAGACAAAGTGCATTATGCTTTTAGCTATCAATGATATTTTGTTTCTTCTATTTTCAACTTTGATTATTTACTCCCTCAAGCTAGTCCTTGTATCTACATCAGTTATTACTTATTTTATAAAGATAAAAACAAATCCTTCTCTATAAATCAGTTTTGAATATGCTCATTTGTCATAGGTAGAGCCTCTGCTGCCAGCAAGCGTTTATAGCCTTGACAGGATTACCTGTTACCCAGCAATGATCATGTATCCTACTTAGAGAAATTTACAATTTTCAAAGAGAAATCCATATCCACACTTATCGCTTTCATTTTCTTTTTTATCCTTAAAGAACTATGTCTTGGTTTGGTAAGCAATTTATGACACATTCATTCACTGATTTATAACTTTGTTGAACAAGCTAGCTCGTGATGAGACCCCTTGTCTTTTGATTGCAACAATCTTGAGGCATTGCCCTGTTGCGATATGCAGTGTTGGCAAAGTCAGCAAGCTATAATATCTATGATCATGATAAGTCGGCTCGTGATGAGACCTCTTATTCTTTAAGTTAAAGTGTATCATTGGATCATTCCTTGAACGTTGTAGCTTCCTAGGTGGGGAGGAAGTCATTGTTTCCTTAAGATGGCTCTGGACGACAATAATAGAGTTTTTTGGAAGGATCCTTTCTACAGGGAATCTTCGTTTTATTATTGATACCTTTCATTGGACTAATGCAAAACAATTTCTTTAGTAAAAGTCATTTTTTATCAAAATTTATACAGTTGAAACTAGTATCATTTCTAGGCCTAGAACTTTTAGCTGTATCTTTCAATAATAATGATCAATTTTCTAAAAAAAAAATCTATTTATACAAGTGAAAAACAAAATCCAAAAGAGAATTTATGTCTTTTTCATGAATCCCGAATGTAACCATTTACAACCGGTTTTATTATGAAACTAAAACAACTATTCTACAAAATAGAAGAATGATCTCCTATGGAAAATATTGTTTGAGAATCTGACCGTTAACAGGTAAAGAATCTCGTTTTCCTGTTAAATCCTATCACATAAATGTAGACGGACCTATGACTTTTATGATTTGAAAAGGGCCAAGCCACATTCGTTGAAATTTTGTATGTTTCCCTTTTTCCTCATGAGCCTTGTCCCATTTTAAAACTAGATCTCCCATCTGAAAATCCTTTCTCGATATCATATTTGAATCAAAAGAGGCTTTTACTAAGGCTTGATGATGAGCATGAGTTATCTTGGCCTGTTCTTGTTGTTCTTATAACTTGATTATTTCATGTTTCCTTAGTTGTAAGGAAGAAGTTGGTGCTTCATCAATATATTGAACCAAGGCTAAAGAGTGAATTGCCAAATGAGTTGGAAGAACCACTTCTTTCCCATAAACTAAATTAAAGGGAGAAGTGTTGATTGAGGCTTTCTACGTTATTCTATCTGCCCATAAAGCATATATCAAAGACTTATGCCAATTTTTATGATTTTGGTCAATGGTTCACTTAATGATTTTGATTAAATTCTTATTTGTAAATTCAGCTAACCCATTCCCTTGTGGGTAATAATTGGTAGAGTATTTGAGTTTGAAACCTCTTTTGAGTGCAAATTCGGTCTTTGAATTACCAGAAAAATATGATGCATTATCAAACATTAAAGCAGAAGGCAACCCAAACCTGGTGATTATGAACTGATCTATGAACTCGATGAAATTTTCAGCATTAGTCGTCTTGAGTGGAACTGCTTCTACCCATTTAGTAAAGGAATCTGTTGCTGTAAGGATATAACTATGCTGCTTAGAAGAGTGAGGAACGATCTCACCTATTATGTCCAATCCCCACTGATCGAAAGGCTGCTCAACGTTAACTGGTTGCAGTGGCAAGGATGGTTTCTTTTGTCTCCCAGCAGCAGTTTGACAGACTTGGCATTTCCTCATGTAGTTATGTGAGTCTTTGAACAATGTGGGCCATTAATAGCCTGCACGTAAGATTTTATGAGTAATTGCATCTCCAGCGTAGTGTCTGCCTGCTAGCCCATCGTGGAGTTCCTGCAAGACTTTTTCAGCTTCATATTTCTCAAGACATCTAAGGAGAACAGAGTCATAATTTATTCTAAAAAGAACATCATTCACGAGCTGATATTGTTTGGCTTTCAACCTTAGGGCTCTTTTCTTGGTATGATCGAGGTTTGAAGGAGCGTATCCATTCTTTAGATAATAAATGATATCAACGTATAATGACTCAACATCGTTTAGGCTTACCTCGTACATTTGTATCTCTGCAGATGGAATTTCGGACATCAGCGATGCTCCTGCCAGCATTTTGCAAAAGCCTTGACCTTTTACAATATTTGTTGGCTTGATTTCTACGTCATATTGTTGTAAGGCAGTAACCCAATTGGCTCTTTTCTTGGCCACATCTTTCTATACTAGAAGATTTCTGACCGCTGGAAATGGTACTATGATTTTTGTATATGTTTTGAGTAGAAAAGGTCTGAAATATTTAATTGCTTTGAAAATAGCATAAGCTTGTTTCTCCACATCTGAATAATTCAACTCAGCCCCTTGTAAATTGGAACTGAAAAAAGCAATTGGGGCTTCTGCCTTTTCTTGATTTACTTGAGTGAGTATCACAGCATATGATCTATTAGAGGAAAATGTATATAAAATAAAAGGATCAGAAAAATTTGGAGTTGCTAAAGATGGAGCATTAATGATTGCTTGTTTGATCAGATTGAATGCCTCATGTTCATCTTGGCCCCATTTAAAGTTTGAGTTCTTTTTAATAATTGCTTGTAAAGGAGACACAATTCTTGAAAAATCTGGAACAAATCTCTTTACAAAATTTATCTGGCCAAGAAAAGATTGCATGGCTTTCTTTTTGTGAGGTAGGGGTACTGTGGAAATATCCTTGATTCTGTCAGGATCAATGTGAATTCCAGATTTTGACACTATGAATCCAAAAAGTTTTCCTTCACTTAATGCGAAAAAGGATTTTTTTGGGTTAAGGGAAATCCCATACTTTTGACAACGTTGGAAGATTTGTTTTAAATCTCTAAGATGATTGTTTCGTTCCTTGGACTATATAGTTATATCATCCAAAGAGACTACCACTGATTTATTAACTAACCCTTTGAATGCGATGTCCATAGCTCTCTGAAATGTGGCACCAGCATTAATCAGACCAAATGGCATCTTTTGATATGCGTATGTGCCCCATTTAGTTCTGAATGTGGTTTTTAATTGATCATCGGGACGTACCAACACTTGATTATATCCTGAGAATCCATCCAAGAAGGACATCAATTCTGAGCCTGCAACCGCCTGTAGTATTTGTTCCATGGGAGGTAAAGGAAAATTGTCCTTTTGACAGGCTTTGTTAAGATTTCGAAAGTCAATACAGATTCTAATGTCTCCGTTTTTCTTTCTAACAGGGACCATATTGGAAACCCATTTGGAATGTCGAACGGGAAAAATTATTTTGGCTTTCAATAACATATTGAGTTCAGATTTGATCTGGTTTTCTAAATTGGGATGAATCTTTCTCAACTTTTGTTGGACAGGTTTTTCATTGTCTATCATTGGGATAGTATGTTGGATGATGGATGTGTCATACGTTTTGAGTTCATCGTAATTCCAAGCAAAGACACTTTTGTATTGTCTCAAGAGATGAATATATGCTAATTTTTCTTCAGGAGCTAGATCAAGGCCTAGATTGATATTCTGTGGTTTGGTATCAGTTCCTAGATTTACTAATTCATAATTCAAAGTTGAGCTTTGGAGTTTTGAATTGGTAGATATTTTAAACCGATCTTTCAAATCATAAAGATCTTCTAACTTGACTACTGACTTTGGTATAGCATTGTTAGTGCTATCTTGTTGCAATTATCGATCATGTTGGTCTTCGTCAATTATTTGATTGGTGTAGGATCCTTCAGATGTGAGGAAACTCACAATATCAGGATCGTCGTTGAAAATCCTCCAATTGGTAATGTTATCAAGGATAGATGGTCTAAAAACTAATTCAATTGAAAATCGATTAGGGCTAAAATCTTCTGAAGGAATGAGTTTGGAAGCTACGTTGGCTAAGAGGTCCGCACTAGCATTCTAGAGTCCGGGAATTGATGAAATATTAAATGTTATAAAGTGTTCAGTCAGATCTTGGACTAAAGATTGGTAATGTTTTAAATGTCCTGATAAATAATGTATAGTATTATGTACCTGTCTGATTACAATTTCATAATCTCTGAAAACTTGAAGATATTTGACGTCTAATCTGATTTCTTTGTACAACCCTTGGACTAAAGCCTCGTATTCTTCTGTGTTGTTCGTGCAATCAAATTCGAGTCGGCAAGTTAGCATAGTCTTATCTCCCTCTCAACTTATTAACACGCATCCTTCTCCTGCTCCTTCGTTAGACTTAGAACCATCAAAAAATAATTTCCAAAATAAAGATTTATTTACAGGACTAGCTATAAAATTGATACATCTAGAACTATCTATTTGAGAGAAATTTTCTACTTGAGATAAAACAGAATGTTCTAAGTAAGGTGAAGTATGAGCATTAAAATTTCCTAGGAAAGAATCTACTGAGTAGTTGCCAATGATGTTAGATCTATATGCTACTAGTTCATTTTCTCCCTTGAGTTCTGTTACTATGTATTTCTGATGTCTTTCCCGCTCAACTTTTATCTTATTTGGTTTCCCATTGTAAGGGAGCCACATGTGTGACCATTCAGTTGCAAAGTATCCATGAAGTTTTTCTGACCAATCTCTGCTAAGAATTAAGCCATAAAATTCTGGAATATCAGCAACTAAAATATCGATTACTTGACATACCTTTGGGTTGGATGACAACCTTATGGTGACCTGATTTAATTCGCCAATCACTTCGACTTGCGATCGATCTAATTGAACTATGCGTACAGCGGATTTCTGTGGTTGAACATTCAATTTTGCACATATTGATCTTGGTAAAATATTCGATGAAGCTCCAGAATCCACTAAGCAATTATGCACATTTTTATTGAAAATTTCATAAGTAAGAAGAAATGGGGGAGTATGAGATCTTGATCTTCCTCCAATTAAGGCGATATCGTTTGGATCAAATTTATTCATTGTATTAGTTGGAGGTCTTCCCATGTCATGGGAAGCTTGAGAGATTACAGCGGCTGGTAAAGGTGCAACTGGTACAGCATGCAATTCTTTCAAAAGTACCTTTTGTTGGTGTTTTAACTTGCTCAATTCGAAAAAGGTAATATTGGCCCTAGTCTTTTTCATGTCTTCTATGATATTATACTCCATTTCATCCAAAATGATCAGTGTTTTAGATGGATTTGATGGGTCTATTTGGACTGGGCTGGTTTGAGTCACTTTAGGTGAAGTTTTCTTGGCTGTGACTTTATCCTTAATCATTTAGCTTGCGCTCTTTGGCTTAGGTGTAGGTTGAGGAGGAACAAGTTGATTTCTGCTGCGAGTACTAACCGGGGATGCCTCTTGATCCTCTTCTTCTGGGAGGATGAAATCCCACATGCCTTGTAATTCTACAACTTCTCCTTCATCGATATTTTCTTCAGTAGTGATTTCCTCTTCTTCTTATTCAGATTCAGCACTCGTAATAGCGTTAGGGGGCTTGGAATCGGTCGTAAGGTTTCTTTTAAAAGGTCTGTATGGATTTTTAGAAGAAGTTTCTACCACCTGTTTATTAATGTCAACCATCTCATTAGACATGGTCTTCAAAACTTTTTGCAATCCTTCTAAATCGAATGGATCTTTCAATTTTTTTTTCTTGGGGTCTTCCTTGAAAGTAACCTTCTTGGATTTTCATTCTTCTATAGCGTTTTTCTTTTCTAGGGCTATAATACGTTTCTCTACTGCTATCACTTCTTTCATATTTTCAACTAAAGTTGTTTTGTTAGCCCTATCAACAAAGATTGATATGTTTGATGGTAAAGCAGTAATGTACTATTCACTTCGCACTTCTTCGCTAGGCTGGGAAGCAGCAAGGATTTTATTTAAGATTTTATTGAAATGTAAATTGAAATATTTGATAGGTTCTTTTGACTCGGCCCTAAGGTTAGACAAGTCATTGATCAGTGTTTCCGTAGACCTATCATCACCAAATTTAATCAAGAATTGTTCTTGGAACATCTCCCAACTAGTAATAGATGTAGACAGTAGTGAGAAATACCATGATCCGGTTGTTCCTTGCAGAGTATAAGGAAAACGTTGAACAACAACATCTTCATTGGTAACTCCATTAAGATTTATGGATAGCATAAAGTTATTTATATGTTCTTCTGCTAGCATACCTGCCTCAGGGTTAAACTTAGGCAGCCATTTTTTAGGATATGCTAGTAGCTGACTCAAGGGTGCAGGGATTAAGACTGCCCCTGGGTTATTCCATGGAGATTGAGCCATTGCTAAACTGCTAATAGAGGAAATTGGATAAGATGATCCCTGCGGTTGAGAAGATGAGGTTATTATGATTCCAGATGATTGAGAAGAAGATGTGGTAGTGCCGATGGACTGATGGACAATGATCTGAAGTGGAGGTGTGGATGGTTGACTTCGCGGTGAAGAGGTTGAGATGGATGATGATGATGAAAGAGTCTTGCTATTGGACCCTTTAGGAGATTTCCTTGCTCTCTTTCTTGTAGGTAGAGGTAACTCGGTTGGTTGAACACCAAACTTTTCACTCTTTAACCTGGTAAGAGGATGAGAAGGGTTATATTGTGAAGTCACACTGCCTTGAGATTTATCAGATTCCTGAGGAGATATAGAAAATCGTTGAAGTTTGCGAATTAAAGATTCAACTTCAGGAGGTTCAATAGTAGATTGTTTTTAAATGTCAGGGTTTGTAGCAGCGACTGTTGCTCCAGCGACTTCTGGCTCTGGATTTACAGATTCTAAATGCAATGGAGAGGTCAGGGGAGACAATGAGGGTGATTTACTCTCAAAATGGTATTTAGATTTGGATTTACTTGCCATTCACAGTTCGAGGCCCTCCTTCTAGCGCTAAATATGTTGAAGGCCTGAAAATCGGGTCTACAACAAGGGGGATACCCACCCGGTCCGTACCTTGGTTAGCAACTCCTTTTCCATTTAGTGTAGTGGGTCCGACTGGGGATATGGAACTAGTTTCCCAATTTATGTGTTTTGTGTGAAGAATTGATATTTCCCTTCTAAGAGTTCCTAAGTGAGATGCTCTAATTCTAACTCTAATCTAATAACATGCAAATTTTATTCTAATAAACAGAAACATCTAATTCTACACTAACCCAGGATGTAATCCTTCTGTTATGCGATCTAAAATGATTTCAAATAACAATTGGTAATAAAGATCATTCAACTGCTATGAGAAAAGAGTTCAATAAAGATGAGCCACTACATATAAAAAGTTAGACGAAACAGTTGTGAAAAACATATCGCATAATAAGCTATTCATACATTAAGCATAAATAAATAGCTATCACCGTACAAAAGTGCCAAATGATAACTCAAGCATTCACACATTAATATATAAACAACTAAACTTGAATATCACTTTTAACACAAAGGCAGAAATAGTTAAGAGATAGAAGTACCATTTATAACTAGTCCTACTCATGAGCTTCAAGTGATAATGATTTATCTCTTCTTAATCCAACATCCACTAAGAGTACAGAAGTGCAACATCAGTAGCAGATATCAAATATAGATATCAATAAATCCTGTTCCATTCATTCATCAAAACCTCCTCAGAGGGTACAGAAGTGCATGTTCTGGGGATAAGTTTTTGACAAATTTCAGGACCCTTCTCTAAATGCATGAGAAGGGTTTAAATACTACTTAACTAAACCTAAAAATAAATTATTAAAAAATGTAGGATGTGGTTTAAATGACCGTCCTCACTTTGGGCAAAAATAAAACTAAATTAAAACTAAAAAATTAAAATCACTAACTAACTGTGTATCTAATCCTTGAAATCGCACGCATTCAGCATCTGTTTGAGAAGAGTCAGCTGGCCGACTTCCGATTTCAGCTATGCTAAGAAAATAGAATCAGTGAGAGCTGGCACCATCTTCTCGACAGAATTGATGATACACTTGAGAGTCATCCACTGGCTGTATGGTTTCATCAAGTACATCCAGTAAGAATCCCAATTCAACTTGGTTAACCTTTGGATTGATTCTGCCTTTTCTTGAGCCTTCTGTCTCCAGTCTGTCTGTAGTTGTTGTGCCTTAGGTAGATACCCTAGAGTGGTCTCTGAGATCATTTTTTCTATATGCAAATTTTCATTTATACAATCAATAACATTGTTTGCTGTCGTGGCCACTTCTTCTGCTACTTTTTATGCTTCCCTGAGTTGTGTATCCCATTTATTAAAGAGAATTTCTTTGTGATTGTCGTTGATCCTGGGTCCGCCTGCTCTTTTTCCCTCCTCTGTTTCTTGCGAAGTCAAATACTCAGTAACGTTTATCAATTAAATCATAATCATTTCGTAAATCTATGACTTGATTAGTGATTTTATCGCTTATTTCATAGTAAGAGTTTCATTGCGATATTTTTTGGCATAATGCTTCCTGTTGTTGCAGTAGTTGATCATTCAAGGAAATGGATTCTGTGATGAATTCTGTAATTTTAGGGTCATCCTTGTGCATCTCATGCATATCCCACAACTGTTTTTCTTTCTCTGCCAAACTATTCTGGTAGCTTATCTGCATTCATTGGAAGTCCTGTTGTAGTTTTTCAAGTTGTTTCTGCGCTTCGTTGTTGGCATTGGCTTGTTGCAACTGTTGTTGCAAAACTCGTATCTGGTCTTCCGTTTCTTTTAGCAGTTTGTGTACCTCAGATGCTTTGTCAATGTTGCAGAGGCATATGCTCCTACGATCTGCGATCATTTGGTGAGATTCTCAGTGGGATCGGTAGTAGGATCTTGCCATAGGACGTCTAATTGTTCTGCCTCATTAGAGAGCACGTTTTCTAATTTCCTTTTCTTCTTTTGTCTCCTTACTACTGCCTTGTGTTGTGGACTATAGAATACATCAAGAGGAGGAATTTCTTCTATCTTGAGGATGAGTTCAGAGGATGGGGTGATGGGAATATATTCCATCTCTGGGGCATTGCTAATTGTTCCTGTGATTATATCTTCTATTGCTTGTACATCACTTGCAGGTGTATTTGTACTTGGTTCCTCTAGATTGATCAATTCATTGAAGGTCTCCCATTCTTTATCTAGTTCGGTTCTGTTTGTTGATGGCTGAACGATGAGAGGGGAGGATCTGTTTGTGGAGAGGTCAAAGCCTGTTGTTGTGGGAGCTCTTTTGATTGGGCAATATCTTTCATTGGCCCCTCGCTTTTACCATGGTCACTTTCTAATCTTTTGGAATGTTCAGATGTTTCTTTTCTAGACTTGGATTTAGACCTATCTATGCTTGAACTTCTACTGAGACTGATACTCGGAGTTGGTTCCCTTTCAGGTTCCAAGCGTAGTTTTTCTAAGGGGATACTAGCTAATCTCCTTTCCCTGTATATCTTAAACTCTTGAATTCTGTTGGAGAGAATCGCATTTGAGCCAAAAGCAGAATTTCTTCAAGTGTGTTTTTCTATTGGAATATGTCATCAAAAAGATCATCTTTTCCAGAAAACACCTTTATCTTGAGTGCAGTAGTAAAATTATTAGCAATATCATGAGGGTCGAACAGTCTTGCTGAAAATTTGAATAATTGTAAACATGTTATGTTGTTTACTTCTGTGAATGCATGGCCTACATCAAATAGTGAAAAGGCCCCACAGGCTACAGGAAATTATGGCCAAATAGCCTTCTTTTTATCTTTCAAATATTTAGTCAAACCTCCTTCTCCGCGGGTTTGATAAGCGATTTCTCGTGCCATGAGTTTATCAAGGTCATACAAAGGTAAGACGTGAGGGGAAGCAGAACTTCCGAATACCCTGATATATGTAAACATTTCTTCCCCGAACCATCTCGTGATGGGGAGTATGTCTACTTCTACTTCAGGAGAACATCTTGGAGCATTCTTATCATACAACATTCTGTACAGGGGAAACATGATTCCATGACAAATCTTGTAGAAGTGCGGAGTGAACTTAGAGTCCCACAATTCTTTATGATAGATATGAATGGGTAAGGGGTCTTGAGTCGTTTATTTCCAACCCATCACAGAAAACTTAGAAACATAACATATCGCATCCATCACATAAGCAGATAAGTAAAAAGGGGGATAAATTCTCTGAGAAACAGTTCTTTTAGACCGATAATTTACAATGGTCGTGACTAGGTTATCAGACAATATTTTAGCCCAATCCACAATAGTAGCATCCGTGGTGGCATCCAATAATGGTAGCCATTCAGATGAAAATTTGTTAATGTCTAGCATTCCAAAAAGTCTACAGAGCATGGCAACTGCAAAGAAATATGGGGAGGTGAGAGAACCAGTACTATACATACCATGTTTATCCTTCTTTAGCAATTCATCCCTCCTCGACCAGTCTTTGGTGGTTTCTGCCAGGTCTTGATTTTCTTTTGCAAATTTCTCCATGAACTATTTGTTATAAGTGGCATGTGGCTCTGGTAAATGATACATGAGCCTCAAATCTTGTGCAGCGAATGAGTCAATGAGTCCTTGACCCTGAGTCTTAAACTGCCTGTTTTTGATATCCACGATGTCCAGTATCCATTTAACCCTGTCTATGTATGGAAGAATTTTGGGCCTCACTGCTATTCGGTGTAATAACGAACAAGCTAGCTCTGTAAGGGATGCTTCGTAGGAACTATGTGAGCCTGTAGTAGCCTCAACCTCCATTACTCTGGGATTCTCTTCCTCAAGTAGATTGTACATGCCTTCCCAGGTAACAATCCCAGCATCTAGGTTGCAGGCAGTGTTTGTATACAAGGGCGCCATTTCCTTCTCTTCAAAGCTCGGGGCTTTGCCTTTCTTTCCCATAGTATCCTGCGTAATGCTTTGTATTGTTCTCTGTTCTTCATTCCTGTAATTTACAAGTGAAGTGAGAATAATGATAAGGAAAGGTGATAGGAAACCTTTAAATGCTGAAGTCATATAAAATACACCACCTTGCGTGAAATGATTTTTTGATAAGCATGAAACCCTATTCCATTAGTTACTGGAAACTAACTCATTAATTGGCATTAAAGCGCATAACCAGGTCTCAGTTTATGGAAACTACCTTTTTGAACAACGAGCCCGCAAGATTTGCGATGAAGCGATTTTTCGATTTGCTTCGCAATATCGCAGATAGCAACATCGCATAATCATGACATCACTTTCTTGCTATATCGCAAACTTACAGTATCGCATTATCGCATAATCGTGCTATCACATTGTCGTTTTTATCGCAATATTGCAGAATTTCTCTATCACAATATCACAATATCACGATATCGCGAGAGCGTGGCATATGACAATTTTCATTAGTCTGTTTCCTGCGATTTGCGATATGCGTTGTCGCATGTCGGTAGTTTAAAGTTTTTCAATGTAAGCGGTGTTTGACGCATGCTATGCGATATATGTCTGTAGTCCTGTATCGTGATTTCGCAATTTTAGAATTCATTTTGCAAGGGGATATTCATGATCCTTTTGCGATGCGATATTTCCCAAGGAATAATGCTACTTTATCATAAAACTTAGGCTTTTTTTATTTTTTAAGGGTTTTCTCCTAAGTTTAAGATGGTAAGTTTTATTGAAAAAGGAAATATAAGCACTAGTTGATTTTTTTTAATTTTTTACTAAGGGTCCCCACTTATTTGTTATTAGTAATAACACCAAATAAGAAGGGGGTTGTTGCTGGTCACAACAGAAGTTCAACGGTGATTCTTCAATGCTATATAAACATCGTGACCAATGCAAAGATTTTGCACATATATCTGCAGAAGACTTTACTAGCACTGAGATATCGTATGACTAAAACCAATTAAGTATAGAAAATTCTCTCGTGGCAGTCTGCAGGGGTTTCTAGTCTTCTCCCTGATTGCATCATATTACATATATTTAATAAATTAGACTAATATGAAAAGATCTGGTATATCCTAAGGGATTTGTTGCTCTTTCCATCGCATAGCCCCTAGTAGTCCAGCGAGCTACTAGCCACAAAAAGTGAACCTAATGCTTGTTATAAGATACAGAGAGGTATGGGGGCTCTCTTTTTCATCCCTTGGCCATTATCACTCACGAATGACAATGGCAACAAACATTACACACCCCTACCTCTTGCTAAAATAGAGGGATGTGCAAAGGAATTGCTCTTATAATTTCTTAACCATGAACACGTGGAAATGGGTTTTAACTGAGATTAATTTGTATTTTAATTTCCATAAAGATTCATAACATGATATCATATCATAATGAGAAATACAACTATTAGTAAGACTGTGACATAATCCTAATTTGTACCAAGGAACAATTAGCTTTCTTGATTGAATAGTTCGAGTTGATTCCCTATTTTTTGGAGCTGTAGATCCTTATCGAAACAATACACATGCACTCTGCTATCCGATATTCCCTCATCAAACGCACCCGTGTACTTCCTAGATATGTCATCCAAGGGGAAAACTCTCGGGATGGGAAATTCCTCCATCATGCAACATGGAGCTCATTTCGACAGAAACCCTATGACATGAGAAGTAGCGGAATGTACTTGTACATATTTTCCGTCACCATGGCACATACCATTGAAAACAATTTGATTCGACTACAAGATATAAACTATATTATTGAATTCCCGAAAGAAAAATAAGGAATTGAGCCTTCCACCGATGCCATTAACCAAAATTATAATATGTTCACGCACTTTTTTGTCGCAGGCATGATCGCCTCCCTCGCCCATTCACACATCCTGCCCACCATTTTGCTGCACATGGCACACATTTTCATATGAGGACGTAGAGGCAATACCGACTTAGTATTTCCTATCAATGTATCATCACAAACACAAATATGTGAAGTGATTCAGATCGTCCAAAGATCAATGCTCTCTGCTAAACTGAAACAGTCTAATCAAGTTTGCATTTTCCAAATCAGCAAATTTTTTTACCATAATAAGAGTTCATTTTACTGTCAAGTAAATATATTGAAACTTACTTTTTAGAACATAACCCCATGATTATCATAGCTTCATATATATAATAAAAAAATGGATGGTTTAAATAATGAAAAGAATGGTGCATTAGTAATTGGTCATACTTTGAACCAGGTTACACAACTTTTACTAATATAAACTTGTATATATTCACAGCACTACTATTGTCTGTTGTTCTGTTTGACCAATTATGTGTCTCAAATGGATACACATCCATGTGACTCTGCGACAAGAAAAAAATAGTAACTCAAGGTCTAAGCTCATACTTTGCAGGAGGTTGCCAATTTGACTGAGTCCTCGGTACATGAGAGAAAATATTGTTCACAATTAGAAATGAAGCATCACTAAAAAGCTATAATCCATACAATACATCCATGCTCATAAGAGTTAAAGTTATATCCTATCCTACGAAATGAAAATTGAAACCCAAACCATCTTGACTTATTTTGTGCAGTTATAATCTTGCTTCGGAATAGGCATCTCAAAAACACCAATGCACCCAATTATTCACACCACTGATGTATGTGAGGGTGACAAGTGTAAATATTGACGGTTTTCTCTGAGGAGCTTGATTAAAAGCATACAACCCATTACTGCAAGATGCATACAATAATATAACATCTGAACACAAACTTTCAACGCTACTACCCATTTATTTTCTGTGATAAATTCTCTTTGATAACTAAATTTCACAATATTTGTACGTATTTGTTTCATATTCTTTAAACGTCATGGAATTTTTACACTAGTTCCATTAATACAATTTGCACGTATTTATTTCATAGTTGTTGTAAATAAAAAAGAGCCTTCACGAGGAAGACACCAACAGTTAAAATATTAACTCACTATTTTCTTGTACGATGTAACTTTCAGGTTGGCCATGTTATTGACTGTGTTCGATTATAGTTTTACATAATCCTGCTCTGAGCATAAAGCCTGTTGCTCAGCAGCAATGCTGCCTAAAACCGTTCCATCACTTCGAAGCTTGCATGGAGGTTCTTTGCCACAAAGCCCGCTAACTTACCTCGACCTACTATAGTAGCTACAATTTCCCATATAAATTAGCCATGCATTTATTCAAATTCCAGAACCTATTTCACACTATGCTAGACTCTTTCCACGGAAACATATTTGTATACATGAACTCAAGAGTGCATAATTATGGAGGCAACCACTGGAGCGTCTCCTCTGCTGCATGCATAAAGATAAGGATACATAGATAATGATTTATAATTGAGAATGGTTTTAGCAATTGATAAAAAAAAATCATAAACAACTATCTATTGCTTTTCCCGGTGTGATGATGCAAGGCAACCCGCAATACCGATATTTTTAAGGGTGTACAACTTTCAGAAACAACGTTGCTTTTATAGCAGCCTTTTGCTAATTTAATAGATTTCTATGACTAGAAAGATGCGGCTTTTGATAAAAAAAATTCACTGCCCTCACGCGGCACGCCATTAAGATCACTCAGTTATCCCATTTCGCCATAACCTCCTACTATGCTTATCTCTATTACAAACCAAACAGGGACATGTTGTTGCAGATAATGTTCCTATGTCCATAAGCCAAAAATTCAGCTTTTCGGGATCAAAGAGTTTTGTACCTCTCATGATCATTGGATGAGGTTGAGCTTTCTTGGATGTTTCCTATGTGATATGGAAAACCCTTATGGGTAGTTCAGCACACAAAGAGGCCAATTACCGAAGTTATTAAGATGATCGGATTACGATGCACAGTGTCCTTAGATTTGCATAAAATTTCATCTCTTACATCGAAATAGGTCATACAAATAGACCCTATGTGGTTGAGTGGTGGCTGGCACAGTGTTTCGATCAACTTCAAGGTTAACAACTACCTCTGTCAGTTTGGGATTACGAACTTCTCTGTTGGTAAAATTGGGAAATTGGTTCTATAATCCGAACCCTTCCTCTTCTTTGTGAAACATCCAAGGCCACGCTACGCCTTATTTTTTTGTTTGGCCATTCAAAATGAATTGTCACTTGTTGTGTTGAGACGTTTTAATAGCTAACTCATTTTTACTGTCGATACAACCTCATCAATTTTCGCATGGAAACAATTCAACACGCTGACACATGTCAAGGGTACCTATTTTCATCAATCAGCACCTTAAGTTAAATGAGGGACCAAGTCTTGAAATTTTGACACCATACGATCCATCCAGTAGACAAGTTCAATTAATGTGGTGTTTAAGGGTTTCCTTAAAAAAAACTCTCACCATATCATAGACCTAAAGTATCCTCCTTTAGTAGTTCTATATATATATATATATTCCATGTCCCTCAATGAATTCGTATTATGACAGACTTAAATAGTTCTGCATATGCACTCCCCATTCCTTTATCTAAATATTTTTAATATTTAGCTTCAATCTTAAAGAACCCATATTTAATGCTTATCCCTGGACCCTTTAGTAAACTTTGTGGTAGGGAGCTCACAGTAGGGCTTAAATTTTTTCATGCCCTATGGAGGCGTATTGGCCCATAGGCCACAAGGTTTAAACTCGATGCTCTGATACCATTTGTAATGTACCTCTTGAGCATACCCGAAAATTAATTTTTTTGTTTGGCCATTCAAAATGAATTGTCACTTGTTGTGTTGACACGTTTTAATAGCTAACTCATTTTTACTGTCGATACAACCTCATCAATTTTCGCATGGAAACAATCAATTTTTGCATGGAAACAATTCAACACTCTGACACATGTCAAGGGTACCTATTTTCATCAATCAACACCTTAAGTTAAATGAGGGACCAAGTCTTGAAATTTTGACACATCAGTAGATAAGTTCAATTAATGTGGTGTTTAAGGGTTTCCTTAAAAAAAACTCTCACCATATCATCCATCCACGGGAAAATATCAAGGCAGATCCACCCGAAGGGATCTGCTCGTCAACCAATCTTAACAGGCCTAACCCCGAGGGCGTCGAGGAGATTTGACCCCGTGACCTCCCAAACTGGAAAAGTGCTTTAGCAACGGGAACTCAACCATTTGAGCTATCCCTTGGGGCTAGACACCATATCATAGACCTAAAGTATCCTCCTTTAGTAGTTCAACATATATATATATATATATATATATATATATATATATATATATATATATATATATGTTTCCATGTCCCTCCTTAACGAATTCATATTATGACAGACTTAAATATTTCTTCTTCATGCAACAAGAACTGTGCATATGCACTCCCCATTCCTTTATCTTACTATTTTTAATATTTAGCTTCAATCTTAAAGAACCCATATTTAATGCTTATCCCTGGACCCTTTAGTAGACTTTGTGGTAGCGAGCTCACAGTAGGGCTTAAATTTTTTCATGCCGTATGGAGGCGTATTGGCCCATAGGCCACAAGGTTTTAACTCGATGCTCTGATACCATTTGTAATGTACCTCCTGAGCATACCCGAAAATTATGTTGTTAGGCTCCACTAACTTAAAATTCAGTTTCGATTATAGTTGGAATTTTACCGTAGTCACTAATACATTAATTTCATCTATTACATGAACACTATCGTTCAGCTAACCATGTAAATTCTTTAATAGATTTAAACGACCCCAACGTGGGTCCATGATGTGGTATTTGGATTTCCTAAATAAAACTTATATGTCAGATCAATTATTAAGCATACTCTACAACAAGAAGTCTTCAATACCATCAATGGGTTAACCTTTAGGCATAATGAAATTAAGCATTTAGACTTAACAGTACTTTGAAACGTTCATAGAAACATTAACACACATGCAATGCAGTTTCTATTGCCCAATTTCTACATTGTAGTCAATGTAACACTGACATTGTTATCTTATGAACAACAAGCCCACCATAAATGCAATCATTCCATAATATAAATACAAATATATTTTAAACCTTAGGCTATAAAGTGTCAAGCATTAGAACAATTATTTATCTATACTTTCTCATGCGTAGTGATTCATTATCAAAATAACACATAAGTGGAAGCATATACATTAATGCATCAATTCACATATTATGCTCCTCTACTAATTCATCTTGGACCACCATAAGGAGCCATACTATTACATGCATTCATATAAGAGATATCATAAAAGCCAATAACACAAACAATTATATTCATATATATCAGTCACATGTAAGTCTACAATCATTCTCATAGCTAAGAAAACTCATGCAATTTCCTTTATAAGCTAAATTAATTTGAATCAAAGAGGGAAGAAAACATCGTACAGAACATTCCACACATCATGAAACAAACTAAAACATCACTTGGAGAGCGGAGTGCCACCTCCCAACCATGAGTCACCTCTGATTCCCCCCAGGTCGAGGTTCTTGCCATGGATGAACTGCCTCCAATATATCTATTCAATGATTATTTAATACCCTCTTTCATGATTTAGTTTCCATTATCGGAGTCACGCTTTTATGGATTTTTTCCAATTGCCTAGGTCTTTTTCCAGAAAATCTCATCTTCATCTCCCACGAGGCTTTTCCTCATAAAAGCTTGTCCTTATCTCTTGCAAAGATTTTATGTTTTTTCCTTGATGGATGTTTATCTCCAATCCATCAAATGGATATTTATCTTGAATCCATCCAAGCTTATCTAGAATGACATCTAGAATCTTATCATGAAAGATTTATCACTATCCCATTCCTCAATTGGATTTGGCAAGAATCTCATCTCTCGGTGTCTCGCTTTTCCAAGTGATTTATTTATTAATTAATTTAATAACATATTTATTTTCCAATATTATATATCACACCTATCTTTTCTCAGCTTAGATTTACATAATCTAACACACAAGGGAGGGGTGTTACATTTAACTAATTTTTTGAGAGTGATATAGCTCATACCCAACTCAAGGTATATATAGTATACTCATTCAAGTAGGCATATTCTATGTATGTGCCACAATGCATGTTTAACCTATTCATTGGCTCCCATACATATATAATGGGGTTATTTTTGTTTATATGAAATGAAATTCATGTTTGAATGATATATAGCATTGAATTATCTACAGAAGTATAATGCATAACATTTAACTTAACAAAACTACCCCATTAATGTTTCTTTATGCATATATACATAGGTTATATAGACCCTTAAGTGAACACAAGGCCACTAGACTGTTGCACCCTCAAGACGTAGTTCATTACACCATATATATGGCGCAAGGATATTCCTTATAATATATCTACCCATTGCAAATATAATTTCATTTCAACATTATATAATATGTTTGAGTTATAAGGTGGAAAATTTGTTACACACGATGTTTCCTTGGATAGGCCACATATATAATTTCCCTTATGCCTTCACATGGTTCATTTGTCATTCACACCTTCAATGGTTGGGATTTGATTCTTAGATATAATGATTGAGACCTTCTTGAGGGTTTTCATAGGGTAAATAACCCTAACCTATGAACTTATTTGGCTCATTTTGTTTTGGTGTTACGTGTCTAGAGCTTTGCTCGGCTCTACTATGTGTCCAAAGGTTTCCATGACACATGATCATGTTGTATTTGTGAAGGAATCCTCTATCCAATGGCATATGAGTTTCACATTTTCAAATTCATGTGATATTTTTCATCTAACTTCTTTGAAACATAATGCTTAAAATATATTTAGACAATTTCAATGGGGTTGAATAAAAAATTAATAACATAAGATATATACAATGAAAAATTTCAAAAAATACTACTTTCATTTACGAGTCCTCTTCGAAAGGGTGCTCTTGGTTTTCTCATTTCCATAAATAGATGAAAAATATTACATGGACACATGTGTCTTAAAATGCAATTGAAATATTACTTTCGCCAACTTCAAAAAATAATAAAAAAATATAATTTTTCATTAAAAAAAAAAATAATATGCTTAACTTAGTTCTCTCTATGTAGATCATGCTCATATATATATATATATATATATATATATATATATATATATATATATATATATATAATACAAATTTTAGAATAATTTATGCTACTTGAACACACACATAACTCCTAAGATGTGTGAAAATTTGTAAGAACAAGCATTTCATTTAATGGAAAATTGACACACCAAATAATAAAAAATATAATTTTGCATAAAAAAATAAAAAATTTAATATGCATAACTTAGTGCTCTTCGTGTAGATCATGCTTTTTATATATATATATATATATATATATATATATATATATATATATATATATAGAATAATATGCTACGTGAACACACACATACCTCCTAAGATGTGTGAAAATTTGTAAGAACAAGCATTTCATTTAATGGAAAATTGACACACCAATTTTTTTTGCTAAAGATATTCATTAGGACAACAACATAATTCTCCACAAATTTTCTTTTTACAAAGAATTAAAATTCACGTTGCTTATATGAATTTTGAGGGCTTTCCTTCTATAAAAGAGTAAAATTTTTGAAATTTCATTGCACAGTTGACCCAAAAGTGTAATTTATCTTCATGCATTCACTCTCGTTAAAGAGATAATTCCTCTCCTATAGATTTGGAGGAAGTTGTGTGAAATCCTCTCAAACATAGGAACCTATCTTAACTATATTCTAAAAAAATGTAATTACTTTTGATTACATATTTTTTTCTAAAATTTTACATATCTAGAGACTTCTTAGACTTAGAAAATAATTACATAAAGTCAATATGCTCCTGCACCATAAACTCTTAACTCAGTTCATTCTTGCAACAAGATACATTTCTCTATGAAGGTATCACTATATATGCAGGTGAAAGCATGAAGATGGGTTACACCTTCGAGTGAAATGTGACGATGAAATTTCAAGTTTTTCCTCTTTTATCGAATTGCAGCCTCAAAATTAATACAATAATTTTGAATTCTGATTTGGAGAAAAAACACAATATAGGCTGAATTATGTTGTTGTCCTAATGATATTTTTTGCAAAAAAATATAGCTCAATTTTCCATTAAATTTTCGAGAAGCCCTTAATGTGGTTTGATCTATAAAAAATTACGAAGTCTCTCAATACTTGTTTTTAAGCTAAGTTTTTATTTTAAATATAACATATTTTTATACTTAATCATTTTATATTTTTTTATGAAATTTTTTTCAATAAAAATAAATCAAATTACAATAAAAAATAAAAATAAAAACAACAAAATAAACTAAACTAAATTTTATAATATTATTATTTTAAAAATAATTTCATACGCACATTCAAATATCAATTTTCAAATTCAAATTAGTCAAATAATGTTTTAAAAATTATGATTTCCTTATGTTTTTATTATTTTAGAAATATATATTGCAAGCCCAAGTGAGGAGTAAAAATTTCTATTTATACTTCGCAATTGTGCAACTAAGAACAAAATTGAGTGCAATCAAATTTTATAGATTGAGAGAGATTTATAACCACATACCATTGCATCCATTACAACTATATTCAATTATAACTTACAACTATTACAACAAAGTTAATCACTACACTCATTTTTTTGTGAACAAGTGGATATTACTGCATATGTGTGTGTGTATGTGATTTTAATAGATATAATTATGATAAAGGGAATCATGTTAAAGATATTTTATATAATATACATTTCCAACAGCATCAAATTCACATTTTCGAGATACACTTATTCATATAAAAAATTATAATATTTAGATCAAATTGATCATTTTTCTTATATTATTATTTAAATTATATTTATAATCAATTTATTATTTAAATTCTAGTGAAAATTTCAATCATAGTAAAAACTATTTTTTAAGTTACTAAACTATAAATATAAGAATATTACAATTTCAATTACAAGTGGGATAGAATCATTTTTCAAATCTATACACCAAAACCATAGAAATGTAATGATAAATTAATCCACACCATTGGTAATTACCTATTTAGATGTAATTAATATTAAATTTGGTTTTTAAAAACTATCAAATACTTACAATTTTAAAGTTTGTATATCATTATTGATATTTACATAAATTTTAAAATTTCTGGCTTTAAGGCTCGATTGAGCATTACGGCTCGAACAAGCCATAAAGCTCCATTGAGCTACTAACCTCTCCATTCAGCTCCTAACCTAGGGTTACACAGGAGCTTGATCGAGGGTTTGTTAAAACGCTCGATCAAGTTATTTTTAAGCACCTCAACAGCTTTATAGGGCACCCTTTTTTCACCAAAACGCACCCTCGTTTCGCCAAAAAGTGTAACCCACTTGCATGCTTTCACCCATGCTTCTCTGTAAAACTATGCTACACTTCATTTTAAATTTATTAAATGCATGTAAATGGTGGTGAAAACACAAATGTTGCACTCTAGGGAAGCCTAGCTCTTGTGTAAGTGGTATCGATGGAGGTGGTGATGCATACACTACTCTTTGTGTATTACAAATATATTTTTTAATAAATTTAAGATGCTTCTGCATCATAAGCTCGACTCTTATTTCATTGGTATAACAAGCTACAAGTTCTCTCTAATGGTCTCACTACAATGCTTCTTTGTACAACTATGTTACACTTCTTTGTACACCTACGACATGCATGGAAATGGTAGTGGAAACACATGTACTAATCTTTTTGGAAGCCCAGCTCTTGGATAAGTGGAATCAATAGAGGCGGTGATGCATATACTACTCTTTGTGGAAGTTTGGCTCTTGAGTAAGTGATATGTTGAGCACTATATTAGAAGTATGTAATTTCTCATCATTGTGAAGGACCTAAGGATATGACTCAAAGCAGATAAACACTTGAAGCTACATAGACACATGAATGGTAGCTCAATAAGATATGATTTATGAATTTAGGTTGAATAATACATACACAATATATCCTATCAAGACATATTTCTATGCTCTTGAAATGAAGCATATTATTATTATGTTATAAGCCTCTTAAACTTGGAAAAAAATCATATTAACAATAGTAATGGTTATATCAGTGAAGGATAAATATGCTTTTCCTTTCAATGCTAATGTTGATGTTGTTGATTGATGTAGGCTAACATGAGAGGGTACTTACTACTCATTTCCTTGGGTTCCTTGGACATGTTGTCATGTGCTCTAATGTGTAGGAAATGTGACTACAACCTAGAGCTATATGTATAGTCAAGGAAATGATCCTTTTGTAAGTCTTTGGAAATGCAACTACTACCTAGAGCTATATGTATAGTCAAGGAAATAATCCTTCTATAAGTCTTTGTTTGCATAATAATGAAAAATTATTTCCCCTAATTATGATCAATGGAGTCTCCAATGAACATTACACTCTTTTCTCTTAGCCTCTCCAACACATTTGAAACATTCAACTTTCAAGGTAGGGAAATTGCTAAATTAAATGAGATCATTCACTAATTGGATACTTCAAAAGGCATCTTAGTATATTATTAATAAAAATTCATGGATGTAAAAAATGATGTCAAATCATACGCAAATTAGTTTGGTTCATAAAATTACTAATATTCGCAATTCTAGTTGGTTATAAAATTACTAATGTTCTCAATTCTATTTTCTTAGGAAACATTGAAAACAAGCATAATTCATAACCTTTGAAAATAAATATTCCTTATTTCCTCATATTTATGTTAGTACATAGTTTCAATCTGCCCCTTCAAGAAGCACTTAGTAACTAGTGACATGATTAGTATCTAGTAACTAGCAATTACATTAGATGTTGCAAAGGAAACGTCGTAAGGCGGTAGCTTAGGAAAGAGTAGCATTAAACTAATAGTGAAAGTTCCACCAGATGTTCCCAAAGGTTGTCAGTAGAATTTTGGATCCTTGTTAAAGATGGGGACCTTAGGAATTGCATCATTGACATGACAGGAGTATCCAAAGTACCAGGTTCTCTCTTTTTGGATATTTATTGTAATTTCAAAAAAATGCACTGTAGAGATAGCAAAGATCTCTCTCCTTGGAAATTATTGAGCAGAAGACCCTCATTTGGTATTTTGTTGAGTCATCCATATGTAATTACACTGGAAACACTTGTGTTTGAATTATTTTCCTACTTGAATCAAGTTTGAATTTATCCACACCCTATTTGTATATGCCAACTTTATTTGGGATTCAATATTTCTTTCAATTGATATAGCTCTCTTAGGCTTCATTCGAATCCATTTACATTGTTCATCCAATACAAAGTCTAGAAAATTTTTGTATCATTCTATTTTTCATTAGCCTATGGAGCGAATCATAGTGACTTGCATCAAATGATTTTGGATAAGATATAAGAAGATCAAGTTGAGGCCAAAATATGAATCTTTTGAACTCAAGGATGTTGAAAATCTCAAAGTACCATACTTTACCACAAGTATGGTAAATTTGAATAATGAAGATCGACATATTTGGTCTTTCAATCCTACAAATGACTAAGAGCCTAGATTAGGATACCAAATCCATTTTAATTGATGATATTAACAACCCGCGAACAAGTGATTAAAGTTTCTTTGGAAATTCAAATTTCTGTCCCAATAAAAATATTCATGAGTTCAATTTTAACTAATAAAGTTTTAACACAAGACATCCTCCAAAAAATATAATAATTAGCTAGCTCATGCTCCTTGGGTCTAATTTTCTTTTCAAATCACTCCATGTGGAAATAAAGGCTGCTTCAAAATTGTTTAATGAATTTAAAGAGAAACACTTCTTTGAAAAATTTGATGAGATTCGTAAAGGTGAACTTTAATACTTTCGCAACCCTACCCTTTTTGAAAACTATTTATATTACTTTAAATTTTTCAACATTTGATGAAATTAAATTAAATTTTGTAATAAATGTTTTAATTAAATTTGGAATTTGAAATTCATATAAACATAAATCAATAATATATATTGTACTTATCTAAAACTTTATTTAAAAAATAATTATAATTCTGAATTGAACCAAACAAATTTGAAATGATAAAATTGAAAGTATTCAAATTTAAATTGTTGACACTTAAAACACAAATTCTAAGAGAAATACAAAACTATATTCATATAAAATTTACAAAATCTCTTGTGTGTTGCGAATTCATGCCCCTTATTATTCTTTGTATTTACTACTCTACCTACAATTTGTATTTATCATTAGAAGATTAAATTGTTTTCAAATATTGCTAATGAAAGATAATAATTGGGGTAAAAGAGATTGTAACAACATATTATAGGTTTAATTAACAACATCAATGCACCATTCAATTTATTACCACAAATCACATCAGAAATCAAACACAGTACTTATAATCAAAAGCAAGTAGAATATTAGGAGGGAAACCCACTATTAAAAAGGCACAATACTCATCTTTAAATCAAGCTAGAAGATTTAGATGTATAATTTTGAATACTAAACTCTAAGTGCTCAGAACATCAATCAATGTGTAATTACAATTTCATGTGATTATCTATTTATAGTCCAAAGTCATTCCACAATGCTAATTGGTAAAATCAAATTTCATTATACATTATATTTTCTAAATAGTTGGAAGATGTTGAAATTATTTGTATAATCATATTATCTAAGTGGCTAGTAAATGTTGAAATTATTTGAGAGAAGAATGTCATGATTAAGACTTATCCTTACCATAGGAATAAAGGTATCAAAAGAGCTATATGATTGGAATCTCTTTAAAATTTAATGCATAGTCAAATTGTCTACTTGATGAGCAAATGTTATTAAAATATCATGGTAAAAATGATTAGTCTCAAGCTTTAATTGTTACTCAAATTATCTACTAGGTAGGTAGATTAGATAAACCTGAGTTAGAAGTAAAAATTTATATATATACTTTGCACTTGTGTAGACTAAGCACAAAATTGAGTACAATCGCATAAAGGGTATACATATAAAATCATATGATTGGAATCTTCATATCCATAGTTACAATTGAGTGCAATTGCATAAAGGGTATACATATAAAATCATATGATTGGAATCTTCATTTCCATAGTGCGTGTAACTATTTCATGATTGATTGACATTTATAATAAAATTTAGAAAAATGTACATCAATCACTATATATAGTAAATGATTTTCACTTTCCAAAATATCAAACATCTCAGATTACTCTATAATAATGAATAGAATATTTATGGAATAAATTTATAAAATTATGATTACAATTAATAAAATATTCTTGCAATAAATTTATTGATTGGCATTTATAATAAAATTCTAAAAAGGTGCAACAATTGCTATATATAATTAAATTTATTGATTTTCATTTTCCATATTTTATGTAACTATCTCTTAATTAATTGTCATTTATAATGAAATTCAGAAAATGGTAGAACAATCACTATATATAGTAAATGATTTTCACTTTCTAAAATATCAAACATATCAGATTATTGTATCATAATGAATATAATATTTATGCAATAAATTTGTAAAATTATGATTACAATTAATAGAATATTCTTGCAATAAATTTATAAAATTATGATTAGAGTGTTCTAACCATTAAAATCCAAAACAATATTCATTGTACACCATTAAATACCATTTTTAAATATTAAGAGGCAATATGTGTTGGAAATCTTATAGAATCTCTCAATTTGGATTAGTGTAAGTGATTTCTCTTTATCTTCTAGCTTTGAATGACGTTTTGTTTACTAATATTTATATTCAATGATTTTTTATATGTCACGATTCTTCTTGAATTTGTGCCTTACTGTGTTTCCTTTGATACACCTGGTGCAATTGCTAGTTAGAAATAGCATGAATATATCTAATGTTGACACTTAAATGATGATTATTCCCATAAAGTTGTTTTTCATATAATTTAAATCTTTTTTGTTTTAGTTATAAGTAATTATCTTTTGACAAGGTGTACATAATCATATTATATTTTACTATTCATTATATTTCTTCTAACTAAACTATGATAGAATACTTATTATTTTTCAAAATCAATAAAAATATTAAACAGAAATTGAGACATAGAATAACATTTAGATTAGCTATTATTAAAATCTCATGTTAAAAATGATTACTCTGAGCTTTAATTATTAATCAAGTTGTCTACTGGGTAGGTAGATATTGAAATTATTTAGGAAAATGTTTGCAATGGTTAAGTTTAATCTTAATTAGAATTAGAGGGTGACATCTCCATTTCCATATTGGGTGCAACCGTGGAAGAAAGGGTATACATACAAAATCATATTGTAATCTTCATTTCCATATTGGGTGTAACTATCAATAGATTGATTGGAATTTATAACGAAATTTAGAAAAGGTGCAACAATCACTATATATAATAAAATTAATGATTTTCATTTTCTAAAATATCAAAAAATATCCCATTTCCATCTTGGGTGCAATTCTCTATATGGAAGAAGGGTATAAATGATTTTCACTTTCCAAATATCAAACATCTCATACTACTCTATAATAAGAAATAGAATATTTATGCAATAAATCTATTGAGTACAATTAATAGAAATTTATAAATGTGATGGATCCTCAAGTTGAATGATGCAAGAGAAACTCATGCTAGATGTAAAAAAAATGACAATAGCATGTAGAAAGTGTCCATACTTTACTAATATTGATTTGAAACCATTTGCAATCGTTAAGGTTAATCTTAATTAGAAGTAGAGGGATTAAAATAAAGCCATATGATGACATGTCCATTTCCGTATTGGTTGCAACTGTCAATGTGGAAGAAAGAGTATACATGAAAAATCATATTGTAATCATATTTCCATATTGGGTGTAACTATTAATTGATTGATTGGAATTTATAATGAAATTCAGAAAAGGTGTAACAATCATTATATATAATAAAATTAATTATTTTCATTTTCGAAAATATCAAACAATATTCCATTTCCATCTTGAGTGCAATTATGTATGTGGAATAAGAGTATAAATGTATCACTATATATAATAAAATTAATTATTTTCATTTTCGAAAATATCAAACAATATTCCATTTCCATCTTGGGTGCAATTATGTATGTGGAATCAGAGTATAAATGTAAACTCATACGATTGGAATATTGATTTCCATATTGGGTGTAACTATCTCTTGATTGATTGTCATTTATAAGGAAATTGGGGAAAAGGTACAATAATCACTATATATAGTAAATGATTTTAAATGAGACTACTATATATTAATGAATAGAATATTTATGCAATAAATTTATTGATTACAATTAATAGAAATTTATAAATGTGATGGATCCTCAAGTTGAATGATGGAAGAGCATCTACAATAATTTATATAATGATGATTATAGTGTCTAACCATTAAAATCCAAAACAATATTCATTGTAAACCATAAAAGACCATATTTAAAGATAATACGCAATCTATGTTGGAATGATTATAGAATCTCTAAATTTGGCATAATGTAAGTGATTTCTCTCTATCTTCTACCTTCAAATGACATTTTGTTTACTAATTTTTATCATCAATGGTTTTTCATATGTCACAATTCTTTTCGAGTTTATGGCTTAAGGAGTTTCCTTCGCAACATTTGGTGTAATTCCTAGTTATAAATAACATGAATATATCTAATTATATTGGTGTTAACACTTAGTTGATGATTATTCACATGAACTTACTTTTCATATAATTTAAATCTTTTTTGTTTTAATTATACGTAATTCTCTTTGTACAAGATATACATAATTATATTATATTTGAATATTCATTATATTTCTTCTAACTAAACTATGACACAATACTTATTATTTTTCAAAATCAATTAAAATATTAAGCAAAAACCTAGAAATAGTATAACACTTAGATTAGATATTTTTTAAATCTCATGATAAAAATGATTAATCTCAAGCATTAATTGTTAATCAAATTGGCTACTCGCTAGGTAGATATTGAAATTGTTTAGGAAAATGGTTGCAATGGTTAAGGTTAATCTTAATTAGAGGTAGAGGGATTAAAATAATAAAATCATATGATGACATCTCCATTTCCATATTGGGTGCAACTCTCAATGTGGAAGAAAATGTATACATGCAAAGTCATATTGGAATCTTCATTTCTATATTGGGTGTAACTATCAATTAATTGATTGGAATTTATAATGAAATTCAAAAAAGGTGCAACATCACTATATATAATAAAATTAATTATTTTCATTTTCCAAAATATCAAACAATATCCCATTTACATCTTGGGTGCAATTCTCTATATGAAAAAAGAGTATAACTGATTTTTATTTTCCAAATATCAAACGTCCACTACTCTATAATAATTTTATTTATACAATAAATAGAATATTTATGTAATAAATTTACTTATTACAATTAATAGAAGTTTATAAATGTGATGGATCCTCAAGTTGATTTATTTATGAGAAACTCATGCTAGACTGTAAAAAAAAATGACAATAGCATATAGAAATTGTGCATATTTTACTGATATTGATCTGAACCCATTTGCACGATCTCTATACTGCAACAAATTCACTAAAATGGTGTATCTGAAAACAACATTACAAAGCTATATATATATATAAAAGATCAAAATTACATAAATATAAGGAAACTTTTTCTTTAAACTAGGCCATATATTTTGTCAATGTCATCAATATCCTTCCTCAAGCAATGGAAAATGTACCAACATTATCAGATTCAAAAATAAATCCTACATGCGCTATCACTGCCTCCATCACACAGAGCTCATAGCTCATCACATCACCTGTAAGTAAACACCCACATAACAAAAGTATCAAACAAAATAATCCCCATTGCGCATCCCAGTTTTAGTATAAAAATAAATCAGTATAAAAATTTCATATCTCTCCAAAGTCATCGAGTTAGAGCTAAAACATAATATCACTAAGAAAATTTAACATAACTTTGAAATTGTTTTCCTTACTGAAGGCCTTCATACAGAGGGACCTTCAAACATATCTTAGTTACTGTCGAATAGAGCCTAGTGGAAAATGCCCATCATGATCAAATTGGTTCGAGTTTCGTGTTTTTGGTCTAACGAATTTACCACTGGTTATTTCACTATTTTTTTCTTGGATATGATTATATCAACATATAACGCACGATACCTAAGTGGAAGAAACAACACACTAATATTTGGGATAAGATTAATGAAGTCCAAGAAACAGAGCACTAGTTTTTGGGTATTTAAATACAATTTTACAACCTAAGGGAATTAAAAGAAACAAATTAACAGAAAATGGTTTTATAATTTTTGTTTTTGACAAATTTTAGACGGATCAATTATACCTGTTAAATTTATCAACAAAATAACAGAAAATGGTTTTATAATTTTTGTTTCTCGACAAATTTTAGATGGATCAATTCTACCTGTTAAATTTATCACATAAATTGATGAAATGGGCTTACGATTTTGGCTTTGGTGCATCCCGTCAAAACGTCCAACATTCCAACTTTATTTGACTTCTACTCCTTACTTTCATACGTATAACGTTCCAGCTTTATTTGACTTCTATTGCTTACTTGATGGGATTATGAGTCTATTCCACTGTTCTATGATAGTTTGGGCACGTTCCAGCTTTATTTGACTTCTATTGCTTACTTGATGGGATTATGAGTCTATTCCACTGGTCTATGATAGTTTGGGCTGAGAAGGTGATAACAGATTCAATGTGTGTTTCATGATCTTCCCCGTGCCCACCAGATCACGCTATGTGCCCAACTCGTTTCCCGTAGCCCCTTCATGGATTAGGATGAGGGAGATAATGGACTTACCTGAATCACGGACAGTGTAGTCCTGGTGAAGTAAGAGCTTTATAAGGGAGGAGGACAAGAAACATGTCGCTCCTGTCACACGCACACACATTGTAGCTATTGCCACTACTTTCTGTTAGAAATTGTAATTTCAACTGCCGTAATAGTTGAACAGTCCCGCGTCATTTATTTCCAGAAAACCGCCAGTACAGTTCCCGCACCACCTTTTGCAATTTGTTGTTTTACCGCCTAGGGCTCAGATCATACCGACCAGTTAACGCGTGTCCACGGTAAGGTTTCAAAACCACCAGTCCCGCGGAACGTAAAGTTCGATTAAAAAGTTCGATTAAAAGGGGCTCCTGGGGAATTAATGAGTGCGATTAAAAGGGGCTCCATGGGAATTAATAACAGCGGTTCGATAAAAATGAAGGCTTGAAACCGTTGATTGAAGTCAGAGATGCATATTGAACATGACGTGACGTAAAAGTTTTTGTGTTTTGACTGCCGGTTCTGTCAGCAAAGAAATTAAATGAAATTTAATTGTGATTGGTAGATAGTAGGTAGAAGTTCCACAGCGGACTTATAAACACACAGAGGTACTCAATAACAGAATGGCATACTCATTTTATTTCAGAATGGAGAAAATTCTTACAGAGTTTTTATAGAAATGGATTCTATACAGAGATAGACTAATCTCGCATTTACCGGACTTTTCACAGCTCAAAATTGAGCAAGTTACTACCGGAGGCTCCTGGCGAGGTATAGGCTCTGTCTCAGAATCAAACTTAACACCCAAACACTTGACTCTTCTAATGGTTCGGCCACTTTAGGTTCTTACCAGTGCCGAGCACACTGATACGCAGGCTTCTCAAACCAACTAAGGACTTTGAGTGATTTCTCGTGTTGCAAGCAGATCAGACTAGATGTCCGCAGATGCAGAGCAGGAGAACACTCGACTCAAACACACACACGCAAAAACTCTCAAAATGCCGATGCCCAACAAATGAACCTTACCCTTCTTATATAGGATGAGAAGGGGGGACAAACATTACTGTTGGTCGGACAGAAATGACTTAAAGCTTAAAGAATCATTACTTTTCAGTCTTTATCAGAGCGACGTCCGCACAAATATTCGGGTCCATAAAACAGACCGAATAATTGCTTCCGGGTAACGCATGAGATATAGTCTGTAAAGTAGATTCGGACATTATGGCTATCTACACAGTGGATACTTTTGTACAAAAAGCCCACGGGAAAAGACTAGATAAGAATATTTACACTGTGGAAGCTTTTAAACAGTAAAGCCCACGGGAACTCTGGTCACAATTAAGCCCTTGTGACTGGTACGTAATCAGAATACAGTCAGATCAGGGAATCTGTTTCTTTTATAAAGTAGATCATCACATGCCTTTGTATAAATCCTCCGGACTATCATGGGTTTACCCAGTATGATTTGATGCTGGACTTTGGTTAAGACATACCATTCTAAGTGCTCTCTCATGTATTCCTGGAGGGAATAATTTGTCATGTGAAAAGGATCCCACTCTTGAACTGTCATTTCTTTGACTGTGCTGTATATACGATGAAAACATTCCCCAATGTTGTACTCAAAACATCTGTGACAGTATTTTCTTTCATATCTTTCATGATATACTGGGTCCATGGCTGTTCTGCTAACTCCGTAATCTGTCCACCAATTCTGAAACCATTCACATTGTAGATTTTTCTGGGATGCTGCCATTGTACTGAATTTCAACTTTGTGTAATGGGTTTCTTCTCTGTCATCAACATTCATGAAGTCCCACCACAGCTTTTTATAATCTGAAAAATCATAAACTGTGTCAGGGAACATTACTTTGGGATCATTTCTGGGCCATCGAGCACATGGTTGGACTTGGGGTTGGTTGATCCACAAGTCTCTGGTTCGGTAGATGCAATAATAGCTTTCATAGATTCCTGTGTCACGGCCTCCATGGTGCCAGATACATCCAATGTCATGAAAATTCGTTTCCAGGGCCCGTCTTGCGGTTCCAGCATCTGCTTTTGCTTTGTCATACATCATATCATGGATCCATTTTCTGCCCTTTGGGTACAACTTTCTTTCAGGTACATAATGCTGGAGATCAGTGTGAGGCTGTAAGTTGGCATCAAGGACTTTTGTATTCCTTAATTGCCATGTGGGTCTCCAATTGTCTCTGTATGTATCCCAGTCTTGATTATCTGGAATGGTTCTCAAGACCTCTTGTTTTTGGTGCTGGTCCCACTCAGTAATAATCATCATGATATGTGCTATATTTTGTTCAAGGTATTCCCTGCTGAGAAAGTCAGGAAGACAATTTTCCTTTCCTTTGATGTGCTCAATGGAAAAATCAAAATTTGCAAAGAGCGCCTGCCATCTGGCAAACTTTGCTTCTTCTGGTTTCTTGATGTCCTTGGATAGGACTTTCTTCATTGCTGACGCATCTGTTCTGAGAAGAAAAGGCTTGTTTATTAGATATACTGCAAACTTGCTGATGCAATTCCATGCAGCTTTCACTTCTCTTTCAATAACAGAATAATTCTGTTCTGCTGGGTTCCATACTCCTGAGGCAAACTGTACCACTTGTTCTTCTTTGTCAACTTTTTGTTTTAGAATCCCTCCCCAGCCTATGTCACTGGCGTCGGATTCAACTATTTTGAATGCCTCATCATCTGCTATGTACAGTATAGGCAAGGACTTTACCTTTGCTTTGATTTCTTGCACTGCTCTGGTATGGGCATCTGACCATTGAGGGGGATTTTTGCCAAGCCGCTTATTCAGCACTTTCCTATCACTGGCACAGTCTTGATAAAAACTGCTTACATAATTTAAGCAGCCAAGGAACCTTTGCAGTTGTGTCTTGTCTTTTAAGACATCTGGAAATTTGTCTGCAAAGTCAATGGCATGTTGTTGCAGAGAGATTTGTCCATTAGAAATCTGGTGGCCTAAGAACTTTATAGAAGTCTGAAATACTTCTATTTTCTTTTTACTAAGCACAAGCCCATTTTTCTTGACCAACTTCATGAAAATATTTACATGCTTGAAGTGATCATCAATATTTTTGGAAAAAATTAAAACATCATCAATATATACAAGTAACCAATCAAAATATGGCTTAAAAATATCATCCATGACCTTTTGAAACTTTGAAGGAGCATTTTTAAGACCGAATGGCATGACATTCCATTCATAGTGCCCTGCAGGAATACTAAAAGCAGTTTTGAACTTATCTTCCTCATTAATGGCAACTTGCCAAAATCCTGCTTTTAAATCAAATTTTGAAAATATTTTTGCCCCTGCAATTCTTCTGATCAAGTCTCCTTTATGTGGAATGGGATAAGTATCATCAGCCAAAACTGAATTTAGAGGCTTGTAATTTATTACAAGTCTAGGGATACCTCTAATTTGTTCAGCTCTTTTGTTTACATAGAATCCATAGCAATTCCAGGGGCTAGTGGATTCTCTGATCAATCCTCTGTTGAGCAATCGCTGAATTTCTTTTTGGCATAGTTCTCTGTATTCTTGGCTCATAGGGATCGCTCTGCTTTTACAGGGCTTTCCTGTGTATCCTTCTTTATAGGGCAACTTAATGGTATGTTGCTTTCTGTGCCAAAAAGCATTTGGCTCTTCTAAACAACATTTTTCTTCCAGTTTTCCTTTCAGTTCTTGGATTCTTCTTTTGATTTGGGGTAGTTTCAGTTGTTCTTCTACTCTCAATGTGCTTTTTAGATCTTTAAGATCTGATAGCAAAGATTCTTCTTTGTCTAATTTCTACATGGCTTGAACCATTGTAGAAATTCTTGGAGTTGAAACATAAGGAAGCTCAATTCTTTTTATTCTTCCTTTAGATGTGGGTACAGAAATGAAATAACCAGCTCTACTTCCTTTCAATCTGGCTGAGCCATGAGGTTCCACTGCAGCTAAAAAAACATTCCCTAATATACAATCAACAGGGATGTCTGCTATGGCAAACTTCATGTATACACAGTGGGTATCAAAACATAGTGAAGCTCTAGGAATTTCATATTTGAGTTTCTTATTTCCTAGGCCTACAACTTCTCTTTCAGCAGAGACCCAATATTTTGCTGGAACATTTCTGATGTTAAGAATATTAATATCTGCACCAGAATCTAATAATGCAGTCATGAAAAATATCTGGCCTTGGATACAGATTTTTACCTTGACATGATGTTGTTGATATGTGATGGTAAACAATCTCATATCTTGAAAGCCAAAGTTTGGGTCTGACCTTCCTTCAGCAACCTGAATTTCTTGTCTATGGGCTGTTGTGTTCCAGGATTCTTCTTCTTTTTCTTCTTGAATCTCCTTGCCTTTCTTAATTTCTGCAATTTGAGCTTTGATTGCAGAAATCTCTGCTTTGAGTTGGTGAATTTCACCACTCACTTCTCCCAAAGTCAGGGATCTTACTTTCCCTGGTTTCTGGTGATGCATTTGGAAAGACTTAGTGTTCCTTTCATAGGATGCATCGACAAACAAAGGTTTCTTACCTGATTCTTTTGAGGCTTTTGATTTAAGCTGATCTGTGAATGCTTCTATCAGGCGGTTCTTCATGGCTCCTTCTTCCATTGTCCTAATATGTGATAAAATCTTCATTTCTGCTTCTTCTTCAGCAGATGCCATTAGGACTTTTTCTTTAGGAGGCTTTGTTCTTTCTTCTTCTTCTTCTTCGCTGGAACTGTACAAAAATTCAGAGTCATCTTCATAAAATATATGACATGCACATTCTTCTGAATTAGAGCAAGAACATTCAGATGATTCAGAATCAGTATACTGGCCCATATTAACTTGAAATTCTTCTTCTGAAGTGCTAAAAGAATCAAGAGACGATTCCTCTAATTGGTGCTGCTGGGCTGAGTCTTTGATAATAAGATTTGGGCACCTTTCTGTAGCATGGGTCCTTGATTTGCATCTCAGGCAAAAGCTTGGGCCTGAATGCTCTTTCTTAACCTGTTTGGCCTTTTGAGCATAAACAACTGTCTTTTTTCCCTTATTAAGCTTTGATTCTTCCCCTTGGGGACATCTTGAAGCTGTATGCCCAGTCTGGCCACACAACCAGCAAGTAATTTTGTTCCATTTGTCTTGCTTGGATGTATGCAAATGGATGTCAGAAGGAGTATAATAATGGGTTTTTGGGATATATTTGTAGTGGCCCTTCTTTTTATGGCTTTTATCCCTTGTAGAATACTTCCTTTTATTTTTTGGATAATCCCTTCAATTTTTGTAGAAAGTCTCTTTGAATTCTCTTTTGGCCTTCTTCCTAGACTTTCTCTTTTTGACCAATGGGTCATCTATTGTCAGTCCATATTTGCTGCAAATGGACTTTCTATCTGGTAGTCTGGACAGTTTTTCCAAGGACTTGTTTACCTTTGAGCTGGTACAAAGACTTACCAGTGTCTTTGTAATAAGGGAATAAATTTCTCCCCATGTATAAGACTCAAAAGGTAACTGAAAAATTTCTTGCAATCTAATATAGTCAACAAATCTAGAGGGTAGAGCAGCTAGATATACCTGCTTCCAGAGCAAGTTTTTGGAATCTTTCACCTCATAGATTCGTTGCATCCAATCTCTATGGAAATCATCAAATTGAGACATCTTATGACATTTGAGGTTCATCAAAATGACCTCATGTTTGTTGGCAATTTCTGTCTCACAGCCACACCAATGTTCTAGAATCATTGATGTTAGCGCACCAATCATGTTGCTTATTACAGTACCATCAGGATTATGAATAACATCTCCTTTTTCATCCTTGAGCACTTCTGCTTCCATGGTCTCAATAAGTTTAGGAGAAGATTCAGTTTCCCACCATCTGAGAAGAGTGCCTGTAAAACATTGGATGATGGTTCTGCAAGCATCTACCTCTGATTTTCCTCTAAGACACATGAGTTTATATTCAGTATACATTAAATCAATCATCTGGCGAATTTGGCCAATGCTCATGTTGTCTATGTTCCATTCTCTGTGGGAATCAGGGAAGAAAGTATGGGCTTCAGGCAATTTTCCCTTCCCTTCAATGTCAGGAGCAGAATATCTGGAAAATCTATGTTCAAGAGACTCATAGATTGGGAGGATTTGTGTTTCCTGATATTTTTGTTCTTCTGTTTCTGGTTCCCTGAATAAGGAAGCGATACTGATGTGTTCAGACTCATCAGTCTTTGAGGTGGTTTCTTTGGGGAACAGCAGAGGGAATTTCTGTACATTCCTTATTGGATTCTCAATCTTTATATTTCTTTTTACCAGGAAAGAATTTGGAACTGGCTTTTCAACTTTTGTGACCTGCATCCTTTCAAATTTCTCATTTAACCTAGTAAGGAGTGTCTTAGTCACATCAATATGTCCAACTAAGTTTTCTCCTATTTCTTCAATCTTATTCAATGATTCCTTGGTGTAAGAACAAGTCATGCTGGAATCAAATTGTAAATTATTCAAACAAGAATTTACACAATTAAGTGAAGACTGTACAATATCTACTTGCTTCTTTACATCTTCTGCTTTAGCCACATTCATTTCTAGACCCTTTAGAGCAGTATTGGTCCAATTTAACTGTTCACTAGCCTTTTGAATTCTACCATCAATTCCTAAGGCATTATCATCTTTTTGAACCAGAGGAATGGCTTTGGCTGCATTTGTCTTTTCTCCCAAGATGATTCCTTTATATGGGGGAAAAGTAGTAGGGGTTTCAACTGTGGATCCATCAATTGCAGTCCATCCATGCTTATCAGTGATACTGTTAGAAGTAGCACCAGTTAAAACATTTATAGGAGCAATTTTATCTTTCCATGAGTAGAAAGATATCCAAACATTATTTACTTCCATATAATGTTTCCAGTCTGTGGCTAACTTTCTTTTCTGATCTGGGGTATATCCTTGGTCAAATTCATCTGCTTGAGGATTTGTATACAAATCCCAATTCAACATTTCTTTCATCCATTTAGAACTGATTTGTGATTTTAAGCATCCATCCATAAGTGCAAAAAACTTATGCATTTCCATGACTGCATGGCTTTTACAGTCAGAAGGAATCTGTTTGAATCTGCATTCTGGAATCAGTTCTGATTACTCAAGTTTCCCCAACCCATACCTCGGCTTTGCTGGTCTCATTAAGCAAATCATCTGAGTAAGCCTAGGGTCTTCTTCTTCTATAGAATGGATCATGAGAACATGATCTGAATCGGGCTCAGGCTCATGTGGGAAAGGAATATCAGAACATTTAGGATTCGGGCATGAGCTGATAGAAGTGGATGGAGGAGCAACACCAGTGCGAGGATTATGGTGCAGATGAACATTCTGTTCGGCTAGAGTAAGCAGATTTACGACATTTGTACAATCTGGACATTTTACTTCTAAAGAAGAAAAATTAACAAGCTGAGCTAATTCGAAAAGCTGTGGATGTTTACAAGAAGAAAAGGATGATGATGAACAGGCGGTATCAACAGTGGAAGGATCTCTGTAGTATTTGGATGTTTTACAAGCAACGTCTATTCTTCTCCGATCAATAGTTGACCTGCGAGGAAAGGATATGACTGCATTGGAAGCATTTTCAGTTATGTTGGCAGAAGTGATATTTCGGGGAATTTGTGGCCTGGAGTGATTTACAACCCAATGTTCAGGGAATTGCAGATCTTCCCATTTTATCAATAGATGTTCAATCTTTTGGTTCTTTGGGTCAGTTTTAACTACCACACTTGATTTGGAATCTCGACTGGGAGTATGACGGATTGCTGGCCATAAAGTGTTGGTATGTCTGAAACAGGCTTTGGTCTGGATGGCTATATTGTTCCTCTTTCTCTTCATATCAAAACCAGTAGTATGGATTTGCAGCTGTAAGATATCTTTAATGGTTTCATCAAACACATATATAGAAAAGTTTGGGAAACAATCAAAGTATACAGGGCCATCAGACAAAGGAGCTACAATCCCTCCGATTATAGAATCTGTATATCTGTTGTGCGTTAGATCTCTAACAGTAGCAAGCACAAATGTTTTTAATCCTTTATGGACCAAAGGATTGATGCCAACCCGAATGCAACCAAGATGCAGATAATTTGTTTTTAACCTTTTTGCTTCTGCTTGTAAAGCCTGAGGATTTAACAGTGGTATTGTCTGAATACTCTCAGAGTTCTCCTGAACTTGACTAACAGACTCTTTAATACTAATTCTTGATGCAGCAATTAAATGAAAAGGAGCTAAATCACTATAGACTTCAGAGGGTGTTATATCTGGTAAAGCCCATCTTGCAGAAGGCTGAAATTCCTCATAAGTAAGTTCAGCAGAGTTTAAGGTTCTACTTGAACTATTTTCAAACATTTCTTTAAGAGGATTTTCTTCTGGATGTGAATCTTCTTCAAGCTCTCTAAATGAAACAGACTTTCTGAATGGCTCCATTCTCACTTAAAACAATATAGATCTGAGTACCAACCTTTTAGAACCAGACTTTACTGGCTCTGATACCAATTTCCACGTTACTGGCTATTCTCACGTGAGTATAACATAGGTAAAAAACATGTAATATTTGTTTTTATTACGTATTGTATATGCAATGTAATATGCACAGAAGTGCGAAGGAAAAAAACAAGGGCAGTGCAGAATCATTTTTGTGGAGAATGAAAACCCATTTCACACAGCAGCCTGAGGATAATGTTTTTTTTTAATATGTAATGTATGCGATGTAATATGCAGAGGGTAAATGGGCATTGTAATGCAAATGTGCTTCAGCATATGTATTGAAGAAATTTTTTTCAGAGCAGTGAATGTAATTTTCTGAAGTTAAAAATTGTTTTTACAGCAGTAAATGTAAAAGAAATTTTTACACACAGTAGTGTAAAATTTCTAAAAGAGATAGAGTAATTTTTCTTTAAGTTCTTGGTGAATCCCTCTGATAAGAGGATGAAGTTTGTATCAGGCAGTTTAATAATGAATATAAAGTTTTTATGTGTGTAAAAGCTCTGACCTTCTCTAGCAATCTATTTTAAGCTTCCTTGTGTTAAAGATATTGTGGCAAAAACAGAGCATTGTCCTCTGTTCACTGATTTTGTTTTGGAATTTACCAGAAAATTCCCAACAGTGGTATCAGAGCTTGTCTAGGCTCTTTGAAGGTGTCAAAGAAGCTGAAGGAAGGTTCCTTTTGTTGCAGCAGCTTCTCCAGCAGAGTGAAGACTCAGTCAAGAAAGGATCCATGTATTTCTCAAAGTTTTTTTTGTGTAGCTCTTGAAGACACTCAGTGATTTTTAAATACACAGTCAAGTATCTGAAGCATAGTTTAAAGTGCAAGAATGGCTGGCTCCAGCACCAGCACCAACACTAGCATGGGTATTTTTAATACTCAGCTCCCACAATTTAATCGGAAAAACTATGACTATTGAGCAATAACCATGAGAGCCCTGTTTGCCTCACAAGATTTATGGAAACTTGTTGAATATGGGTTTGAAGAACCAGGAGATGAAGATGAGTTTAATAGATTAACTCAGGCAGAGAAAGATCTGTTGAAGAGCAATAAGAAGAAGGATTCAAAAGCCCTCGTATTTTTGTATCAAGCAGTGCATGAGAGTTTGTTTCCAAAGATAGCAGCAGCCAAAACATCCAAAGAAGCATGGCAAACCCTCAAGATAGCCTATCAAGGCATGGAGAAAGTGAAGACAACAAAACTACAGTTGCTGGGGAGAGATTTTGAGAATCTGTGCATAAAGGAGTCAGATAATATTGACTCATTTTTCACACATGTGATTGGTCTGGTCACACAGATAAGATCTCATGGAGAAACTCTTGAAGAAAGGAGGATTGTGGAGAAACTATTGAGGGTCCTACCCTCAAAGTTCGATGTGATTTTCACCACCATAGAAGAGACAAAGGATCTCACAAACTTTTCAGTTGATGAACTTCATGCATCACTGATAACACATGAGAAAGGGTTGAGTAGAAATGAAAACTCATCTCTAAAGCAAGCCTTCAAGACCGAGATGTCCTTTGGAAGAAGAAGAGGTCAAGGCAGAGGAAACACGAGAGGAAGAGGCAGAAGCCAAAACAGAGGTGGAAGAAACAATCCAACAAATGCTCAAGGAAGAGGCAGCAATCCAAATCAGAACCAAGGCCAAGGCAGCAGCCAACAAAGTGGACAACATCATGCTCAAGGACAAAGGTATGAAAAATCCAATGTCCAATGTTATTATTGTAAAAAATATGGGCATTGTGCAAATGAATGTAGGAAGAAGCAGCATGATATGAATAATAGATCTAGTGCAAATATCACTAGAGAAAATATCAGCCAAGATAATGTGCTTTTAGCTTGTAACATGGCTGAAACAAACAGTGATGATATATGGTTTCTAGACTCCGGTTGCAGCAACCATATGACAGGAAACACAACCCTGTTTTCTGCTCTAGATCAAAGTGTGAAGTCACAAGTCACACTTGGGACTGATAGTAAAGTTTCTGTTATGGGAAAAGGAGAAGTAAAAGTATTTATAAAAAAAGGTGAAAGGAAAACCATAGCAAATGTCTATTATGTTCCTGGAATGAGATGTAACCTCTTAAGTATTGGATAGCTTGTTCAAAAGGGTTACAATGTTTTCTTTGTGGATGATGTATGCACCATCATGGATAGAGCACCCAGCAAATGATGTATTGCTGAAGTGAAGATGACAAGGAACAGGATGTTCCCTCTCAGAATAAGGGCATATTTGAAGAACAAAGAAGTAATTGCAGCAGTTACCCAAGAGGTTTTCCAAAGCGAACCAAAGGATGAAAATTGGTTGTGGCACTTGAGATTTGGACATCTCAACTTTGGAGGTCTTAATTTGTTGAGTAGAAAAGGAATCGTAAGAGGATTACCATTGATAGAGAAACCAGACAGCCTTTGTGAAGGTTGTATCTTGGGGAAACAATACAGAGAAAGTTTTCCATCAGGGAAAAGCATAAGGGCAAAAGCACTCTTAGAAATTGTCCACTCAGACTTATGTGGACCAATGCAAACTCCATCACTAGCAGGAAGCCAATATTTTCTAACATTCATTGATGATTTTACTAGAAAGACTTGGGTTTATTTTCTAAAGAACCAAAGTGAAGTGTTTGAAAAATTTCGCAATTTCAAAGCACTTGTAGAAAAAACAATGTAAACTTTGAAACGGGAACTGATACTGTTACCCGTTTTGTAGAGGTGGCAAAAAAATGACCCGATTTTCAAAAGTGGTGATGCAGAATACACATGTTTTTTTTAGAACATGGTTTTCGGAACTTTAATTTTTTCATGTGCATTAAGTTTTAGAATGGTAGTGAATGGTAGTGATTTTCTTCCTGATTTTAAAAAGTGAGTATTCTGCATCACACCCTTTTTTTAAAAGACCTATTTTTTGACTTTAAATTTTCTAGTGTGTGAAATGTAAAAAATTATTTTCTAAATTTGATAGTTTTTTAAGTGGTCATTTTATTCATATTTTCTTGTTCTCTATCTTAATTTTTTTTTTTTTAGTAGGGTTTTTATTGTTTTGCGTTTTTAAATTAGAAAGTCGATAGTTTGAATTTTAGATAATCTACATATTTATACATCCTTAATTAATTTTTCAATCCACATGAAATAATTGTTTCTAAAAAACAACATTTTTTAACAATGGACATAAAAATAACCATTTTTAACATAAATATAACAAAAAAACTAAACGTTTTGATAATTTTTTGCTAGAATTAACATGTCAAAATCACAATTTTTATACAAAAATATTAACTAAAAATGGTCAAATAATAGTTTTTTTTTATGAATTTCATGTCAAAAAAATAATAATAACAACTTTTTTTTTCAAAAAATAATAATTAATTTAAAAATCAATGTGAAAATCACAGTTGTGCTCTCCCCCGCCCACCCCTCCACCGCCACTGCCCCCTCCCCGCCCACCCATCCCCCGCCACCGCCACCGCCACGCCCAGCCACCCCCGCCCACACCCTCCCCGCCCCCCCTCCACCGCCACCCCACCCCCCCGCCCACCCCTCCACCCACACCGCCCCCTCCCCGCCCACCACCACCACCCCCTACCCGACCACCCCGCCCACCAGTTTCGAAACAAAATCTGGTTATAATAAATTAGGTTTTAAATAGAACATAGCTTTCCAATATCAAAGAACTAATACATCATCATCTGCATTATATTTGTCTTATTAACATAATGGCTCATCTGCATTACCTTGATCTTACCAACGTAATCGATTGCTTGGTTAAAGTCAACTGGCTGTTTTTCTGAAGGAAATGTAATTTCATAACCTTCGGGCAGAAAGGTATTAAAACCCAAAATAAGGGAATGATGGACCGATAGCAGATTGCATTAATTTGACCTCAACAACTACAAACCACAACTTCTCGTTTTTTAAAATTTTCCCGGAACGACGGTGTCGGATGATCGTAGACGAAGACGGTAACATAAACGGACTCGGGCAGTTGGGCAGGTCGACAAGCAGAAGAGAAGAGAATCTGCAATCGAGATAAGCTCTCATATATTTAAAATCTTGAATGACGCGTCTTGATGTATATTTTTCATGGACATTTTTTTTTACGGAAAATGGGTTTGGTTAGCTTGGATTAAGGAAAATTGAGCTCAGGTGAGATATGTGAACGAGGACTTCGATCCCAGTTCTGGATTCAGATCCTCCCTAATTGAACAATGTAAACCAATATAATATATCATATTTTACTCGCCTAAAAAAAACAAACGGAAAGAAAATTGCAAAGCCATTGCCATCGAACCTTTGCCACCTTTGCCAAAAGAAACAAAGGTTTTCGCAAACCTGCGATAATAAACATTCTACAGATATAATTTTAAAATTATTGTCGGTTCTGGAGCCATTCCAGACAAACAAAATCAGCTGATCTAATGGTATTACATTGATGCAGTTTTATATGGATTTGATAGTTTAATCGGGAAGGCATAACATTTTGCATCTTGGATCTCTTTATGTCAAACTGCTCCTGCCTCTAACTTTCAATGAGTCTGGAACTTCAATTTGTTCAGCCGGTGTATAAAATTTTTTTAGATTATTATTTGTTTTAATAGAGATAGTGTGGTCGTGGGATCAAGCTACGATAGTGTGGTTATATTGTTTTCATTGAGCAAACCCCCACACATAGCTATTAGTAGTGCATCTGTATTCAGGAAGTAATGTATTGCAATTTACAGGGGTGCTTCAAGGTCATATGATGTTGTTACACTGTTGCGCAAATTATGTTTATCACGATCATTTTTTAAGTGAAGCCGGTACGGGTCGATTCCCGCAATCAACCCACCGCCGGTCGGGCGAGGCGGGGTGGCCCGGGGATGGCGCTGCACGGGCGCAGCGCCATCCCCGGGCCACCCTGCCCCGCCCGACCGGCGGCGGGTCGATTCCGGGAATCGACCCGTACCGGCTTCACTTAAAAAATGATCGTGATAAACATAATTTGCGGTTTTTCCATACTACCTGGAGAGGGCTGAGAGCCTCTCATCCTCCAAGAGATCGTTGTTCCTCCCTCTGCATGCTGTTGTTGATGGTGAACGCCGGAATGAGATCCGAGAGGGCCCTCGTGGTTCACTTCATCTTGCAGGCAAGAACAATCCTTCTTCAATTCCAACAGTTTCTGGCGACCCAACACCAACAACATAACACTGCAGCCAGAGAATGCTATGATAGTTATAAGCCCAATTCCGTGAGAGCTCAGCATCATTGCAGTAGCTCAGCATCATGGCAGCACCGCAAGGATCATGGCCACCACAGCTAGTAGGAGGAAGGCATACGGAGGAGAAGAAGCATATGCAGTGGCGGGGAGGGTAGCAATAGCCATGGCTTGAACCTCTGATCTCAGAATATGTAGCAGATCAACTACTGAGAGCCGACGAGATATGGGGCATGAAACCCAGCCTACAATGCGTATGATGGAAGGTGTTACGAAAATCTACAGGCTTGTGCCTAGAAATTCACCCATGACATATATCACATGCGGTTTGTTGTTAATACCTGAATTCGGCCATATACAATGAAATTTTGGATCTCTCATCCAATGGCATGCCTTCACATGATTATATTCATGACTAACGCACCATTAAGTGCCTTAAGATGTGTGGGAATTTTACAAAGATATAATTATTGTCTACTTTTAATTCAAGTGATCATTTCTATTATGAAGTTATGTTTAATTATTTAGGTTTAAATATTTATATTTACTTTAGGTTGTGTTGTTGGATCTTTTATTTATTGGTGCATTTTTAATGACTTCGAAATTTATGAATAAAACACTCTCGAGTACATTAAATTTGATAAGAATTTGACTACATATATATAATTATTACCTTAAGATTTGTATAGACCATGTGTAATTAGACCATTCACACTGCAGCCTCTTGCGAATGCAATCACATTGCAGCGGAAGCAGCAGACCAACAAATCACTTGGCTTCCATTTTATTATCATTTAATAAAATAGAGAAGGATAGTCTTTATATTTATTTTTTATATCTATATGTAAACTCTAGATTTACAAATATCGAACTAGGTAATATTTAAATTTATTTCTTTCAAATTTGTAATTAAATATAGTTAAAAATTATGTATAAATATTTTAATTTTTTGCTATATTGATTATTGTGATTTAGTTATATGATAGTTTTTTATAAATCGTATATTTTAGTTTTATATTTAATAAGTGATGATGATCAAGTAGACTATTAATGACTATATAATAATTATGATATTATAAGTGGGGGAAAGTAAGGGGCTTAAGAGACTTCTTTATTATTATTATTTTTATCTATCTTATTTTATTATCTTCACTTTTTTCAAGTTATGAATAAGGGAGAAAATCAGTTTCTAGATTTAAACCATTACTCATATATCTTAACAAGGTGTCTCCCGTACATTCTTGGAACAAAAAGACAAGGTGTCTCACCTCCATTCTTGGAATAAGAAGAAGGATTCAGGGGAAGTTGCTAGGGGGATGCATGAGAGAATTCAAATAGGAGGAAACAAACTAGAAAAAAAGGAATGAAAAGAGAAGTTTAAGAGAAGAGAATGGGATAAAATGAAGTGCGACGAGTATATAGACTAGATCAACTCTTAAAAAAGGTGGATCCATTTTCAACATTGTCCCTCCTAACGTGCATCTAGAAATAAAACAATTGGATGTGAAGGTGGGAGAATAAAGTATTCATTGTTTGATTCAAAATTACTTGAAGATTTGGGTAGATGTGTTCTAGATCAGCGCAGCGCCACCCCCGAGCCGCCCCGCCCCGCCCAACTGGCGGCGGGTCGATTCCCGAATCAACCCGCCGCCGGTCGGGCGGGGCGGGGCGGCCGAGGGTGCCGCTGCCGCGGAGGGGGCAGGGGAGGGGGAGGGGGGGGGGTGGGCGGGGGCGGGGTAGTGGCAGTGGAGTGGGCGGGGGGGCCGGGGGCAGTGGCGGGGGATGGGTGGGTGGGGAGGGGGCGGTGGCGGGGGAGGGTTGGGCAGTGCGCGGGGGTCCGGGAAGGGGGCGGTGGCGGGGGATGGGTTGTTAGTACTTAGGTCATCATTCCAAATGAGAAATTGGGGGGGTGGGCGGAGTTGGATTATGTCTTAAGTATGATAAATTTTATTGTTTAAATATCTACAATGTAATATCAAATTAGAGATATAATGTATGTTTTACTCAGTATACAAATAAAGACTTTTGAATTCATTCAGCGATATAATTTGTTCATAATGTCATGTTTTTTTAATTTTATAGTTAAAAAATTTCAATTTCTTTTGTATCTAGCATGTTGTGGTTGAAAACATGTTAAATTTATACTTAGGAAAGAAAAATGATATTCTACCAGAAACATTAATGTGTTTTTTCCTTAAAATTTAACTTTGTTTGAGACATAAAAATTTGGTTTTATTAGCATTTTTTAAAAAGTTTGAAAATTGACCCTAAAAAAAAAATCATTATTCCAGTATCAACACTTTCGTTTTCAAGCTATATTTTGCAGGAAATTTTCGTAGAAAATTCCGTAGTCACTGCCATTTTTAAAACAGGTTCAAAATTTACGCCTAAAAAAAAAAAACATCATTCCAGTATACACACTTTTCATTTTTAGCACTGTTTTTGTGGTTTTTTTGGGGGTTTTTGGGCCAGAGTTCCCGTTTTGAGTTTATAGTTCCCGTTTCAAAGTTTACATTGTTAAAATCAAAGTGGGCTGCATATCAACGTTTTAAGAACTGATAGAGGAGGTGAGTATATCTCCAAGGAATTCCTACGGTTTTGTAGAGAAAATGGAATACACAAACAGTTTACCACAACGTACACTCCGCAACAAAATGGAGTAGTTGAAAGGAAGAACAGGACAATCATGGACATGGCGAGGAGTATGTTAAAGGAAAAAAATTTGCCAAATGATTATTGGGCTGAAGCTGTACACTGTGCAGTATATATTTTGAACAGATGCCCAACAAAAACAGTCATGAACAGAGTGCCGGAAGAAGCATGGAGTGGGAGAAAGCAAGGAATCACCCACATGAAAGTTTTTGGATGTGTGGCTTATGCACACATTCCAGATCAGCGAAAGGAAGAAGTTGGACAGCAAAGGGGAGAAATGTATTTTCATTGGATACAGTGAGGAATCCAAAGCTTACAGATTGTATACCCCATCTACCAAGAAGTTTTTTGTGAGCAGAGGTGTCGAGTTCATTGAAGAGGAAGCTTGGGATGGAAGCATAGAGAAAACAGTGAATGTTAAAAACTGTTTGTCTTATGATGAAAATGATGAGGAATGGTTGAAAACATCCCCAAACAACAGTGCCAACACAAGGGCAGCAAGAGACACCTTGAGGAGAAATGAAAGTGCTTCTCCAAGCACATCACAAGGAGGAAATTCAAGTGCTTCTTCAAGCACTTGTACACCAAATGAAAGAGGTAAGAAGTTCAGAAATTTAAGTGACATTTATGATGAAGGTATGAATTCTTTGTTTACTTTATATTGTCATGTTGATGACCCTATTCATTTCGAAGATGCTATTAAGGATAGGAAATGGATAGAAGCTATGGATGAGGAGATCAATGCCATAGAGAGAAACAAGACATGGGATTTAGTTGAACTACCAAAAGGAAAATAAGTCATTGGAGTTAAATGGGTCTACAAGACCAAGAGTAATGCTGAAGGAAAAATAGAAAGACACAAGGCAAGACTGGTTGTCAAAGGATATAAGCAGCAGTATGGGAGAGACTATGAGGAAACTTTCACACCGGTTGCAAGAATGGAAACCGTGAGAGCAGTGCTGTCCATAGCAGCACAAAACAAGTGGAAAGTTTACCAAATGGACATGAAGTCAGCATTCCTAAATGGAGTGTTAATGGAAGAGGTTTACATTGAACAACCTCTAGGCTATGAAAAGAAAGGCCAAGAGCACAAAGTGTGCAGATTGAAGAAAGCTCTTTATGGGCTGAAGCAAGCACCAAGAGCATGGTACAATAGGATAGATTCCTATCTACTGGAAAATGGATTTGAAAAGTGTGAGGGAGAACCCACCCTCTACATCAAAGAAAAGGATGGTAAAATTCTAATTGTTGTGTTATATGTTGATGTTATTTTCACAGGTAATGATGATCATCTTATTGAAAATTTCAAAACAGTCATGAAAGAAGAATTTGAAATGACTGACATGGGTTCGCTGAGATACTTCTTAGGAATAGAAGTAGATCAAAATGAAAATGGAATTTTTATCTCACAAGAAAAATATGTTAATGAAGTGTTGGAAAGATTTAACATGCAGGACAGCAAGGCAGCAATCACTCCCACAGTGATGGGATTAAAACTCAGCAAAGAGGACAGCAACAAGGATTTTGATCCTAGTTTGTACAAGAGCATAGTTGGCAGCCTCATGTATTTAACTGCAACTAGGCCAGATATAATGTTTGCTGTTAGTTTAATTTCCAGATTCATGGAGAGGCCAAAAGAAGCACATTGGCAGGCAGCAAAAAGAATTCTGAGGTATGTCAAAGGTACTAAAAGATTTGGCATTTTATATATTGTCTCAGAATGTTCAGATTTAATTGGATACACTGATAGTGATTGGGCTGGAAATGTAGATGATCGGAAAGCACATCCGGTTATGTTTTTCACATGGGTTCAGGAGCTATTTCATGGGCTTTTAAGAAACAGCCTATTGTAGCATTTTCTATGGCAGAAGCTGAATATGTGGCAGCTACAGCAGCAACATGTCAAGAAGTTTGGATGAGAAGAATGTTAAGGAGCTTATGCCAAGAACAAACAAAAAGCACTGTGATTTTTTATGACAATAGCTCCGCTATTGCATTATCCAAGAATTCGGTGTTTCATAAGAGAACAAAACACATCGACACAAAGTTTCACTACATCAGGGAATTGGTGAACAATGGTGAAATTGTTTTACAACATTGCAGGACTCAGGAGCAGGTTGCAGACATTCTGACCAAACCATTGGGACAGAAAAGTTTTGAATTTTTGAGGAAATTTCTGGTATGACTGATAACCCAGCAGTTGAAATTAAAGGGGAGTGTTGAAATTGTAATTTCAACTGCCGTAATAGTTGAACAGTGCCGCGTCATTTATTTCTGGAAAACTGCCAGTACAGTTCCCCGCACCGCCTTTTGCAATTTGTGGTTTTACCTCCGAGGGCTCCGATCACACCGACCAGTTGACGCGTGTCCACTGTACGGTTTCAAAACCACCAGTACCCCGGAACATAAAGTTCGATTAAAAGGGGCTCCCGGGAATTAATGAGTTCGATTAAAAGGGGCTCCCGGGAATTAATGACAGCTGTTCGATTAAAAAAGGCTTGAAACCGTTGATTGAAGTCAAAGATGCATACTGAACATGACGTGACGTAAAAGTTTTTGTGTTTTGACCACCGGTTCTGTCAGCAAAGAAATTAAATGAAATTTAAATTGTGATTGGTAGATAGTAGGTAGAAGTTTTAATTATATTGTTTTTTATTCTCACATGAGTATAGCATAGGTAAAAAACATGTAATGTTTGTTTTTATTACGTATTGTATATGCAATGTAATATGCACAGAAGTGCGAAGAAGAAAACAAGGGCAAGCGCAGAATCATTTTTGTGGAGAATGGAAACCCAATTCACACAGCAGCGTGAGGGTAATGTTTTTTTTAATATGTAATGTATGCAGTGTAATATGCAGAGGGTAAATGGGCATTGTAATGCAAATGCGCTCCAGCATATGTATTGAAGAAATTTTTTTCATAGCAGTGAATGTAATTTTTTGAAGTTAAAGATTGTTTTTACAGCAGTAAATGTAAAAGAAATTTTTACACACAGTAGTGTAAAATTTCTAAAAGAGACAGAGTAATTTTTTTTTAAGTTCTTGGTGAATCCCTCTGTTAAGAGGATGAAGTTTGTATCAGGCAGTTTATTAATGAATATAAAGTTTTTATGTGTGTGAAAAACTCTAAGCTTCTCTAGCAATCTATTTTAAGCTTCCTTGTGTTAAAGATCTTGTGGCAAAAACAGAGCATTGTCCTTGTTCAGTGATTTTGTTTTGGAATTTACCAGAAAATTCCCAACAGTGGTATCAGAGCTTGTCCAGGCTCTTTGAAGGTGTCAAAGAAGCTGAAGGAAGGTTCCTTTTGTTGCAGCAGCTTCTCCAGCAGAGTGAAGACTCAGTCAAGAAAGGATCCAGGTATTTCTCAAAGTTTTTTTTGTGTAGCTGTTGAAGACACTCAGTGATTTTTAAATACACAGTCAAGTATTTGAAGCATAGTTTAAAGTGCAAGAATGGCTGGCTCCAGCACCAGCACTAGCACTAGCATGGGTATTTTTAATACTCAGCTCCCACAGTTTAATGGGAAAAACTATGACTATTGGGCAATAACCATGAGAGCCCTGTTTGCCTCACAAGATTTATGGGAACTTGTTGAATATGGGTTTGAAGAACCAGGAGATGAAGATGAGTTTAATAGATTAACTCAGGCAGAGAAAGATCTGTTGAAGAGCAATAAGAAGAAGGATTCAAAAGCCCTCGTATTTTTGTATCAAGCAGTGCATGAGAGTGTGTTTTCAAGGATAACAGCAGCCAAGACATCCAAAGAAGCATGGAAAACCCTCAAGATAGCCTATCAAGGCATGGAGAAAGTGAAGACAACAAAACTACAGAGGAGAGATTTTGAGAATCTGTGCATAAAGGAGTCAAATAAAATTGACTCATTTTTCACACATGTGATTGGTCTAGTCACACAGATAGAATCTCATGGAGAAACTCTTGAAGAAAGGAGGATTGTGGAGAAACTATTGAGGGTCCTACCCTCAAAGTTCGATGTGATTGTCACCACCATAGAAGAGACAAAGGATCTCACAAACTTTTCAGTTGATGAAATTCATGCATCACTGATAACACATGAGCAGAGGTTGAGTAGAAATGAAAACTCATCTCTAGAGCAAGCCTTCAAGACCCAGATGTCCTTTGGAAGAGAAAGAGGTCAAGGCAGAGGAAACAAGAGAGGAAGAGGCAGAAGCCAAAACAGAGGTGGAAGAAACAGTCCAAGAAATGCTCAAGGAAGAGGCAGCAATCCAAATCAGAAACAAGGCCAAGGCAGCAGCCAACAAAGTGGACAACATCATGCTCAAGGACAAAGGTATGAAAAATTCAATTCCAATGTTATTATAAAGTAAAAAATTGGGCATTATGCAAATGAATGTAGGAAGAAGCAGCATGATATGAATAATAGATCTAGTGCGAATATCACTAGAGAAAATATCAGCCAAGATAATGTGCTTTTAACTTGTAACAATGTTGAAACAAACAGTGACGATATATGGTTTCTAGACTCCGGTTGCAGCAACCATATGATAGGAAACACAGACCTGTTTTCTTCTCTAGATCAAAGTGTAAGTCACAAGTCACACTTGGGACTGATAGTAAAGTTTTCTGTTAAGGGAAAAGGAGAAGTAAAAATATTTACAAAGAAAGGTGAAAGGAAAACCATAGCA